>VSWD01000010.1:25570245-26170245 GCA_033119305.1 Pinctada imbricata | reverse complement strand
CTGATCGACTGAAATAACTTCTCTTCTACTGTACAGGAATTCTGGAAACCTTACAGAGAGATCTTAGTCTTCTATCAAAATTATGTTTTTGACCAATCAAATAACAGAATGGTAAGCAGTCGATCTAGCTTGCTGACACATTTTCAACTACACTGCAACTACCATACTATTTAAAAAATTGTATAAGAATATAGCAAACAAGGACATGTGTTGTTTATAAGCCTATGGCTTCAATATTTGTTTGCTGAAATTGTCCTTCAAAGTAAAACAAGAGGGAGCTACTGAAATATATTTGGCTGTCAGAAAATCACTTTGGCATTTAATAAGTACCACTGATGGGGATTTACTATTCAAAACAACATGTGTCTGGTGCACTAAAATTGGTTTGATATTTTCTTCAAGAAGGTAAAGAGTTGGAACACTTCCTATGATCTGTTGAATGGCAGATTTTTTTTCTCAGCATCTACTATACTGGATTTCTCAAACTGTAAATGTACAAGTAAAAGCAAGTACTCGGGGCCCTCTACCAGAATTGTTTTTGATTAGATCTATCGATCCAATTGAATGTCAACATATCAGTTTGGCTGACGAATATTTTTACTTCAACTTTTGCATCTGTTGCACAGAATTTTAACAAATCTAAACGATTATGCTAGGATGATGTTTATCAAAATTTTTGGAACTCATGTGATGTTTATATTTATTCGGAATAAAAATTTGCCATTTGGAAGATGGACTCTTCCATTAGATTTAGAATTGGAACACTTCTCTTTTCTGTTTCTGGCGTTGGTTCAATGTTGTTCAACGACATTACAATTCGACAAAATTGTACATGTATATACAACTTGATACACATCTTTATTCACACAAGCTCACGAAATGATGTAAACGATGTTAGAAACATCACATTATTTTAAGCATATATAAGTCCTACAATGTACATATAGAAAACATGACTTGTTTTAGATTATTCATGTGATTACATGTACTTCCTTAGGAATTCCAGCTATTTGACAAATGATCTACTTACGAATTACAAGTACACAAAGTTTCATAAGGAAGGATGTAGATGTATTATTTCCATTGCTCATTCACGCAGCATTCAATTATATATAGAAAAAAATCAACCCCATGAGTCTTGCATCCTAAGTACGAATCTGGTATATCTGTCTCCCTATCATTTTAAGTGGATATGTCAATCTAAGTAATCGATTATGCCTTATGTTAGAAATACATTATAACACATTTTTTCATAAAAAGCTGTTGCTCTTCTTATGTAATCAAAGACTGTTTACCTATTTTTACTTTTTTGCGTTACATACTAGTATGCATGTACAATCTGGACCCAATCTCTAATGATGATGTCTGTAGAGGAATATGATTGGCTGATACATTTGAACTCCTCTGCTACAGAATTTCACAAACCGTTTCAGGAGGCATGTTTCTAAGACAATCTTTTTAATAATGTTTTCCGAAATGAACTGTCAAGGTAGCTGACAATGGATGTGATTACTGGTGCTGTTTTGACTACTAGCGACAACCAAACAACTTCCCAGAACCGCACAGGAAGGAAAGGAGGGGATCTCCAACAACACTCGGTTACAGCACCCACAGCAGAACACTCACAGTAAGAACACAAAGGAGACACGCACAGAATGATATGCAAATGGTACAAGGAACGCCAAATCACATAGAAACATCAAATATAAATGACTACACATAAACCAATGAGACCAATGGGCAATTGGTGCCGATTTAGGACGGCCATTTGCCACACAAGTAGCAGACAGTGTGGTAATCCAGGATTATGTGCGCACAACCCTCACACTGTTCCCAATACCCAGAGGTCTCGAAGAACGTTCTATTGTGGTGTAAAATAACCTCCTCACTGTTAGATGACCACACACAAACAAGACCGCAAAACGCAGGGGCCTAAGAAATACAGTTGAATATGTAAATGGATATAAAAAGAGGGCGTATGTAATAAAGTCCGTGCTCTGCCGGCTGTAACGAGCTCATGTATGTTATCACCGAGGTGTCCGACTGACATTCAGAGAGGACAGGTGGTCGGGGCCGTGTCTTCTCTAAAGAGGTTTGAACAGGGCCCGTCATTGGGTCCCGTCGTCACAGTCAGATAGAGTGCAAGTCTCAAGAATGCGCTGTTAAAAGACTGTAGTTTGGTCAATTACCAAGCCTAGTGTCCGTCTGGTGATATTGGGATCATATCCACGGTGATTTGCTGATACATTTTGGACCCCTTAGTATTTGCTGCATGGAGTGTCCGAAATTGTCAAAGAAGCAAGTAATGGGGTCTTCTGGACAAATTGTCGTTTAACTTCAACCATATCCGTCAAACAAGAAGGCCACCAAAAGATCTGGTTTGCCGAAGTATTTTGGACTTCTCAAACCTGATCTTTTGACGAAAGCCCATTATGTGGTAAGATTGACTTTCCTTCTGATTAGTAAAATTGTACTTCTCTTTCTGACAGTGTGTCATTCAATATACAAGGCGTTAGATGCACATAGTCCATGCGCGGATACAGCATTTTTGGTCAGAGGGGGTCCAAAATTTAAGGAAGTCTACCTATCATGTAGGTACATATATATCGGTGCACATGATGGGGAGAGGGGGCAATTTTGTTAGCTTTCCTTTCACGTTTACTGGTGTCAGAACAGTTTCCGGACAGTAACAGTTTCCGGACAGTCGCCCTTTTCAAGTACTTTGAAGGAAATTATTTTCAAAATTTTGTGACAATTTTGTAGATTTTTAAATGCAGAATTCAAATCACGAATCATGTAAACAAAAATTTGCATCTAAGTTGCTTTATCAAACCACCTTTTTACCCCTATCTGCCCTGTTTAATATCGCGCACCGGAGGAAGTCGCCAAGAACCATACTAATTTTTATCTACATGATTTGAGAAGTTTCGGTTCTATTTTCAAAATTATTTATACACAGTCATTTGTAGAAAAGATTGAAGAAAACATTTGCCAAAAATCATACAGTTTGGGTTGAAATTGATCGAGATTCTGGTGTCCGGAATCTGTTCCACTGATTTGCGAAAAATGGCCAAAATATAGGGTCATAAAATCGGTCTAGAAACCATATTTCTTGAGAGATTTAATATTTTCTTTCACCATGAGTATCTGTGGGAAGGGCATAGCATTATTTGAGAGAATTTGAATGTTTTCCATTGATGTACGGAGGAGTTATCCCCGAAAAACCTTCAAAATCGTCCGGAAACTCTTCCGACACCAGTATTTTCATGAATAATTGGCGAGCATAGCGAGGCAGAAATTTTTTTAGATATGAAATATTAATTTGTCTTTATTCGATCGAGATGATTATTTATAACATTGAATATTTCACTCCTTATATCGGCGAGCGGAGCGAATTTCATGAGAATAAATAGATAAGAGATGTGTCATTTTCCAAATAATCAGACATCTTAAAATGACAAAACCTTGAAAAAGATGAAGCTTCATGAAGGAGGTTACATCCTATGAAGTAAAGGACTGTTCAAAATATGAGTTCCTGAGACCCAAGGCAATTATATAAAATTACTGAGTATGAACAATTGATAATAATTAAGGAATTTTTGCAGAAAAAAATAGTTATGTATTTGTAAATGGCGAGCGAAGCGAGCCGAATTTTTAGGTTTCAAAGTCCTTTCATGCATTTTAGACCCATTTCAATTAGAAATGGGCCAAAGCTGGACCCCACCTCCGAAGATCTCAGAGGGGGGGGGGGGGGGGGGGGTTCCAGACCCCCGGTCCCCCCCCTCTGGATCCGCGCATGTAGTCTAGTATTAAAACATGATGTTTGATCAGTGACTTATGTAATGACTTCCTAAGAGAAATTCCTCATCTCATGTATTCTTTTACAGAAATATCACTAGGAAGGATATCAAATTTTGTAGTATTGATTCATTCTCAAAGCATCTTTCTATATTTAGTATAGAAATAAACCCTTTGGGTCGCACTCACTTTATAACTTCCTTTATTTGACGATTATGAATTTGTTCTATACACTTCTTTCTATCACTTTACATGCATTTAACCCAAACAGTTCAATGTGCGTTCTAAAAATATTCCTGTTTCATAAATAGCTTACCTTTAAAGGGAAATAACGTAGCATATACATGTGCATGTAGGCTGTATACAGATTTAAAGTGACACCACTGCATTTTAAGACTTTTGAGTAGGAGTATCCTTTCATTCCGAAACGAAAAATTCATGAGTAATATATAATTTGTCACCACTGTAAAATAAATAGAAGCTATCGAAAATATTTCAAAAATAGAACTCCTGAAAGTTAATAAAAATGCAGGAATTTAACCGCCCTCTGTTTCTTTTTATAAGAACAGTTGGATTTTAATTTTCTTCCAATTTACAAACACAATTAATGTTATTGAAAGACTGTGCATGTTGTCAGCTAAGGCAGATTTACGTGTTTTTGACGTACAACATGAGATACAAAATCTATGACATAGTCATATAGTGCTTGCTAAAAGTTTCAATTAATTTCTACTTTCGACTGCTCCCATTTTCCTATTTGATAGTTGATTCGACTTCTTTGACGGGTGATTGAATATAAGCTCGCTCCAGCAAGCAGAGCACGAAGTGTGCCAACTGCTTTTGGTATATATTTACATGCATATATATCGTATTGCCCAGGGTTCCTACGTATACCGGTCATGTTTTGATGTCACCATATAGTGATTTAGCTTTTTGTTTATACAGTAGCTGTACCTCTTGGAAGACCATTGTATATTCAGTTCGATGGCAGGGTTGTGAGCACGAAATCCGGATAACAACATAATTCAAAATTATATGGTGGATGGTCGTCCAATCTCGGCTCTGGATGCGCAATACTCTCCTTGTCATTCATGTTTCATTTTCTTGTGTATCTGCTTTGATTGCTGTGTTTGTGTTGCAGTGTGCCTCGTTGTCTCCTCCTTGTTGAAATTGTTTGTCGTTTTGATGTTCTTGTTTGTTGTAATCCAGTGAGCGTGGTCAGAACGAGTTTTCTGTATACTGAAGAATGGGATTTCTGATTTCACACGGACAGTTTGTGCTAAGCTAGGTAACCCGCAACATTTGGATAGTTTTAAGCACGTCATCAATGTATCTGTATGTAAAATTCAATTTTATAGTTTCAAGTGTTTCTTCTTTTCTGTCAGAGAGCAATGATTAAACAAGGTTAGCTTCATATCAGTATGAAAAATATCAGCAAGACGTGAAGGACGGTTGGTTTCCATAGGCAGCTCTACAATTTGCTGAAATATATCTTTCAGAAAATATTAATACTTCTAATGGTGTGCATTAATTGATAAAATCAGAAAATAATCTGACAATTGAAGTTGAATAGTAATTTTAAAACAGCTTAACGGTGATTTGCGGCTGTCATGTTTTGCTTCTAACGGCATTTTCGATGATTTCGAAATATGTTCTATTTTGAATGCGGAGGTTTTGTGTAAAAATTCGAAAAATTGAATGCTCTAATCGAAAATGCATGATTGAAACTTGCGGAATTCATGTATTCTAGGGGTTCTTTTGAATACTTTGTTCATACAGCTTCCAGAGTAAATTGTGTCGCAGCCCTTTCGTTGAACGATTTCATTTTCGTTAGAATTAATAGAAACGATGATTCATCTAAACAGTGTTGTTTGTATGGGGATTTGTGCATTTTTGGAATACTGTGAATATAAAACAAGTAATCTTATTCAAAGTCTAATTTTTTGCTGATCAAGCCAAAGTTGAAGAGGATAGATATGTGATTTTGAAAAGTTGGTTGGGTAACATATTAGACCTGGAATTTCCCTACTTTATATATAGTATATTGATTCGTGTATATCAGGAGCAAGGGGTTTCCGAGTCCCTGTAAAGTGCGAAACGAAACAAAAACGAAACGAAACGAAACAAATCGAAACGAAACGAAACAAATCGAAACGAAACGAAACAAATCGAAACGAAACGAAACAGATCGAAACGAAACGAAACAAAACGAAACGAAACAGATCGAAACGAAACGAAACAAAACATAAAACTTAAAGAAAATGAGAAAAAGAGGAAAAATCGCCGAAAACGAATATTTCAAGACAAGAGCAGCATGTTATATTGCCTTAATCCAAGAGTTCTACATTTGTAACTAGTGCCGAGAGGGTTTCTTGAAAGAGTCAAAGTTGACAATTAAAAACAGTAAATGTCAAATGCCATCCATGTATTTAAGAGGAATAAAAGGGAGGGGATAGAAAACCACGCTATGACACCGTAATGAGATCATAAAACGGGGTGGGGGCACATTTCAGGGGAAAAAAAATCTTATCCTTTTTCAAACGAAATGTGTCCCCCAGTTTTTAATTGTTCTCATTTTTCTGATAAAATTTTCAAATACACATAACAGAAAAGTTCCGTTTCCTCTACGCTAGACTCCTCCCTGCTAAATAATATTTTTCCGTCTGTGACGAGGTTATTCATCCCAATCACTCTCCTTTGAAATGCAATTGTGCTATATACCGTATATATTATGTTTTAATCGTCAACTTTGATTCTTTAAAAAACCCTCCAGCCACAAGAACTAACGGTTGAAGGCAATAATGAGGGGGGTGGACAGGGACAAAGGGAGGGGAGAGAAAGGGGGCGGGAGGAGGGAAGAAGGGGGCGAGAGGAGGGACAGATGATTGGGAGGGTAACAGTAACCCAAAAAAAAATTAGGAAATTACTTTTAATATAAATAATCTTGCTCTTATGCGTTCATGTACATAATCTCAATTCTAAAAATTACCACGAAATTCATCTATATATACCTTAAAAAATTTTCTCGATCGCTTCGCTCGCCGCAATTTTCAATTCATTTTTCAAATACTTCAGGCTTGCTTCGCTCACCTTAGTTTTTTTTATCTAAACAGGTCTATTTCTTTTTTCAATGTTTAAAAAAGGAAATAACCCAAATAACTTCACTATCGCACCAATTTACACTTTAAAGTTTAAACATTTGTCTTGACCGCCAAAGACCCCCTCCCCCCACGGGAGGGGGGAGGCGGCAGGAGGAGAGTGGTACCCCCTAACCCTTCAATAAGATCTTGTCTTGAAATAGTCGTTTTCTGCGATTTTTCGTCTTTTTCTCATTTTCTTTAAGTTTTATGTTTTGTTTCGTTTCGTTTCGATCTGTTTCGTTTCGTTTTGATCTGTTTCGTTTCGTTTTGTTTCGTTTCGTTTCGATCTGTTTCGTTTCGTTTCGATTTGTTTCGTTTCGTTTCGATTTGTTTCGTTTCGTTTCGTTTTTGTTTCGTTTCGCACTTTACAGGTACCCGGGGTTTCCCTGTATTCTTATTTTTAACTGACATGTTGACTTACAAAATGTACATAGATATTTCAAGATAAAACGCATTCGTAGCTAAACGAGTTCCTCGTTCCAAATATTTAATTTTATCATGATTCAAGTACATATCCGTTACCATATATGAATAAAAACCGAAAGATTCCTAATTATGGCCATTTCATCAAGCGATTCCTGGGAAAAATACACAATCAGATTTTTTAAAGAATCATTGGAGGATACTTTGAACTAAACCAAACAAGTCTTGTGCAGCGGATTTCGCGCACCACTTTTCGCAAAATAAATATCTGTGAAAATAATTGTATTTCTGAGTCTATCAATTGTTGGTAAAAAAAAGTAGGCGTAATGTTAAACGTCTTCAAATTCAATAGCATCATTTAAGGACAGATAAATTTGCAGCATGGATCATACATGCACGTTTCGGGTACTTAACCCTCGCCAGTGATCCTCATTCTAAACAATGTAATATGGCCGAATTTCAACTTTATATATCCATATATATTATGATTACTCGGTCCATTTGTTTAATTAAAATAATGTGAATTTCACATGACACTTAATGTAATCTAATGTGAAGTTCACGTGAAAAAAATTTCGACGTCAACTTCTTGTGTAATATATTTTCATACATTGAGTGTGTGCTATATTTGCTTGAAATTCACGTGAAAATGGTTAACACGTTATCATCACGTCAATTTCACTTTGTGACCTATGTCTGAAATTGCTTTATAATATTGTTTTTCGTTATCTTTCATTTTTAGCTTGTATTTTGAGTTGTTTGCTAGACCCTTTATTCATTGCGCAAAAAAAAAAAAATAAATAAAATAAAAAAAGTTTTAATCGGCGTCGATGTGGAAGACAATTTGAACTCTATATCCTTCATGCCTTCTCGCTACGATATACTCTACATGAACATGTATCAGTTTTTATCTGAATTAGATTTTGCATTTTTCATAGGAATACGTAATAAAAAAAATACTGGTCTTGCCTTTCCTATTAGATCGCCTGAGATAAATTTTGTTGGAAGGAAGAGAGAAAAATGAAGCTTTACCTTGATTTATTTGAATGGCATCGTTAAACGCCAAAATTACAAAAACAAATGTAACAGTTGCAAACTTAAAATTAAAAATAAGTACATGTACATGAAAACAATGAGTACATGACAAATATGGATAATGACCATATCCCAATATAGA
Organism: Pinctada imbricata; assembly: GCA_033119305.1. Lineage (NCBI taxonomy): Eukaryota > Metazoa > Mollusca > Bivalvia > Pterioida > Pteriidae > Pinctada > Pinctada imbricata. Next base: position 26,161,707 of record VSWD01000010.1, on the reverse strand, counting down.
GCACAAACTGTTAAACGTCTTCAATTACAATAGCATATCATTTAAGAACAGATAAATTTACATGCATGGACCAGACATGCACGTTTCGGGTACTTACCCCTCGTCTGTGATCCTAAATCTAAACAATGTAATATGACCAAATATAGTGTGAAAATTATTATATCCAAAATGTACCGAAAGAAGCGGCAGGATGGGCGGGATATGATGCTGAGGGCCCACGTTTTAGAAATTTCAAGAAATTTGGTAACAGAAATTTTCGAATGCGTAGAAGAGACAGACGATCAACCGAAGTTGATCAAACTTGATAATTCAGAAATCGAGTATTCAGAAAATCACACAACGAAGGCATACAAAATCAGCATAAAACAGGAACCAAAGCAAACAAACAAAAACCTCCACCACATGAAAAGAAGCGAACTCCCTATAAGGGAGTGAGACCAGGTACCCAAGAAGAGTCAGCATCTCCTGCTTGCATGTAACACCCGTCACTTCGATTCGGTAGAATTGTCACAATCCGGTTACTTCCATTTCGGAGGATACAAGAACAGTCAGTGGTTGAATGGTTCAAAATGCTCTACGACAGAATCTCATTCACCATTCTGGACAGTGGGACATCATAGTGTTTGACGAGTTACCCATATCAATCGTAGAACTAGCTTCCTCAGTGACGATGTTATTCGGTCACAAACGTATCCCTGACTGAGAAGCTTTTCTGAAAGACGCACTAGCTCTTCGAACAAATTTGTATATTTGGTACTTGCATAACATTTGCAACCTAGTGTTGTTAGAGATCCCCTTCTTTGTTTTGCTCTGGCATAGCGTATCAATTGAGATATGAATACGCCATAAGCTTTCTGTTCTCTTCTCGGATACTCTGCAAGTCACCATTATCGTCATCTGACATTGAGTCTAATTTCTTCAGAGGTACACTTTGAGAGCATTTCTGCGATCAGAGCAACCGCTGACTGAGAATTATTTGTCAGCACAATCGTTGGCTGGGAATTTCTGGTCAGCATCCCTCCCAACTGAGAGGACCTGCATGTCCTCCACTTCAAAATAGTATTCATCAGATCTGAGGCTGTGGGTTTGTTTATGACTTCTTTGGACCACACTATCATTGCTTATTAATTACACCGTGTTAGTGATGTAACATAGTTCACGAATGTTCTGTGCTGTGTTTGTATTTTGTTATGACAAGTTCCACAAGGAATTATCATGTTTGGTGGGCTAAAGGATAAATGAAATTGCATTTATCAATTATAGTGACATCTAATTCCTTATTGAATTTATTCAGGGTGGCGCAACTTTAATACTTTTAATTTCCGTCATTCCTTGGCGAAGCGGCGAAACTGTTGGTAACACTACGACAGAATTGAATAAGGATGGGCTTTGGGCTTCCTTATTGGTCCTCCCTGCTTGGATACTACATGTACTAACATTTGATATGCTGCATGATTCATGTGATATATGGAAAGAATTAGCACGATACGTTTTAACAACACCAACTACAACACAATTTCTACAATGCCTTCCACACTTGCACAGGAGATTGTGTATTGTCCTTCGTGTTTTGGTTTCTTTATCTCCGTTTGTTTTTCATATTTTCTTTTCGTGTGAGGAAGTTCTGTGTATTTCTTGGGCCCCTGTGTCATGGTGTCATGGCTCTATGTTTGTATGGTCATCTTACAGTGAGAAGTGTATTTTACATCACAATTGTGCGTTCTCCTAGACCTCATGGTAATCGGAAAAGTGGGAGGGTTGTGAGCGTGAAATCCGGATAACCAAACCGTCTGCTACTGACGTGGGAGATAGCTAAGTCGGTACCGATTGTCCATTGGTCAGGTTGGTTTATGTGTAGTCATTCTTGTTTGATGTTTCTTTGTGATTTGGCGTTCCTTGTACCATTTGCTTCTCGTTCTGTGCGTGTTTGCTTTGTGTTTTTGCAGTGGGTGTTTGCGATTTTACTGTTGATGCTGCAACAGGATGTTGTTGGAGTTCCCCTCCTTTCTATACTGTTTTGTATTATTTCCCAGAATTCGTAAGTGGTTTCGGCTTTTGTGTTTGAATTTCATTTACTGATCGATTCAGATTTAGTGGGGCATTCCAATGATGTAGCAATACAGTGTTGTGTTTCTTTTGAAAAGAAAAGAGGGGATCTCCAACAACACTAGGTTGCAGCACCCACAGCAAAATCCAAAAACACCCATGCAAAAACACAGAACAGACACCCACAGAAAGAGACGCAAAAGGGACAAGGAACACCAAATCACACCATAGAAACATGAAACATAAAAGACTAGTATAAACCAACGAGACCAATGGAATACAATATAAGTAAGGTAATTCAAGTCAACTTTGCTGGTGTTCAAGCTAAAGTTTGAGAGGACAGATTTGTGATTTTCTTGAAATTGGAATGAAATATAAGATCTGGAATTTCCTTCTATGTATGGGGTATCGATTCGTGTTAAATGGGGATCGTTGGGTTTCCCAGTGTTTATTTTAAACGCTGTCCTTAAAGGTTATTTCAAGTTAAAATGCCTTTATAGCTGACCGAGTTGCTCCATGAAGATTCAATCTACTCTGTTATGATTCAAGAACGTATCCGTTTTCTTACTTGATATCATCAAGTGAATATTACCGGTTTTTCGAATTTTCTCCGAAAAAAGGACTCACACTATAAAATCTTATAAATTAAAAAAAAAAAAAACATTGTTCGTCCGATTTCTCTCTCCATTTTCGGCCAAATGAATTGAATATTTGTGAAAAGAATTATATATCTGATACTGTACATATTTGGTACACATATATCCGTTCAATGATTTTATCCAAAACTGATAACTTGATTCTTCTTCACTCACGTCGTGTGAATTGAAACATTAGAAAATATTTAAGTACATTTCGATTAAAAGTTATTTACATATTTAATTATTTCCCTTTACTACCACAACTACATTTATATATACGTATTTCTGATTATATACAGTATGATGTAGAATTAAAATTATCGTTGTATTTCGTTTCTGTCGGTACAAAATAGGTCAAGTGGCCAAAATCTAGAGTGTTACGTTAATATACATTTCTACGAATCAACTTCCCTTTGGAGTATCTTGATGCTCAGCAAAATTTCCGCACATGAAATTCACGTGAAAATAATTCGCATTACAGTTTAGGTAAATCCATGTGAAGTTCACGTGAAAATAACTGACGTGAACTTCATATGAAATATTTTCAGGTTAATTTAGAGTGTGTTCTGCTAATAAGTTTAATTTCACGTGAAAAAAATTCATTGTGCAATTTGTGTTATCTTCTTTTTTCTTTTTTTTTTTCACAATATTTTTTTTCGTCTATTGTTTTAAGTTGATTCCTAGATTTCTATTTGTTGTGTTACAAAAAAACCCTGGACATTTTCATTGTCGGTATTGTGGAAGTTCTTCATTCTTCCTGCCGCGACTCGTCATGTACATGCATCCGTTTTTATCTATTTTAAATTTTGTATTTTTCATAGGAAATTATATGCGTAATAGATATACCTTCCCATTGTCTCCTGCTCGATTGTCTGCGATAAAGCTTATTGTTAGATGAGAGAAATCCATGTAATAGGATGAAGTTTACTTCCTTGAATTTATTTTAATGAACACATCGTTGGTAATTCAAATGCCAAAAGAAACAAAAACAACCATTTCAAAAAACAAAAATACTAGTAAGATGACAAATAAATACATGAAAATAATGAGTATTATTATGCTGCATACGATTTCGATGAACTTAATATTTCCTGTTTACCGAAGCTGTCTCACCGCAGGATCGTAGTTGTTTCATATATTAACGACTTGCCCTAGTTCACAAGAAACAGACCGTCAGAGTCAAAATCGATCTTTGCTCATGTTTTCTATATTTCTCCATTTTTCTCAGAAAGGTTTGGTGCTTTTGGTCAGTCTAAAACTGCTATTGCTTCGTGACTTTCTATTATCATACCTGTATGTCCCTGATAATTTTCGCTTTACACTTCCATCTTGTCTCATTCATGTCTAATATTTCAATCCATTCAGTGATATGTTGCTATGGTGGTGCGGACTTTAATCTTATCACCACTTTGCATTGGGCTATGCATATGGTCAGTACTTGTGCAAGACCATCCCTTTGAACCTCTTCATTATCCTTGTCTAACTCCATTCACGTCAGGAATGTCCTGACCGTACCTTTAACGTGACCTCTGCATACTGGACATCGTCTCATTGCTGGTGCACACTCACTGCAAGACGCAAGATGTCCACATGGCAAAAATACAATGTTAATATCATTCTCCATACAAATTTTGCACATGGTCAAGTCTTTAAGTTTTCGATTTTCTTCTCTAATACTCTGCAGGTCACCATTATCATCATCTGATATTGATTCTAATTTCTTCAGACGTACGCTGTCAGAGCTTTTCTGCGATACTTGTATCTGATCCATGCAACGGCTGACTGGGAATTTCTGTTCAGCACAATCGTTGCCTGTGAGGTTTTGGTCAGCACAACTACTGACTGTGAGTTCCTCCATGTCCATAATCACATTCATCAAATCTGAGGCCGTCGGTTTGTTTGTGCTTTCTTTAGACCACTCTGCTATAGCTTGTTGCACGGTTTCAATGTTGTAACCCATTTCACGAATGCTCTGTACAGCTGGACTGTCAATTGTGTCTTCTGTTTCTTTGCTATGATCGGAATCTCCCGCTGCTGTCTGAGACTGCGTTTCCGACACCTAAAGAAAAGAAAATGTTTATTTCATGTAATCAATATATTTTGATTTTTTTTTCAATTTTGATTGATGATGCGTCAAAGAAAATGAACTTATCTGTTTCAATCATTTGTCACAATTACGTTAGAAGTAGAATTAAAGTAGTCTAGGAGTATATGCGTATATACATGAAAAAAAAATCAAATCATAATTTTCAAATAAAGAAACAAACTTTAATAAAATGGACTCTGAAAATTTATTTTCATAAAATGATGTTTGAAAATATTTGAAAATTTACCTGCTGTGACTCTTGACTTTGAACAAGCTCCCTGATATTTTGAATGAAATCACTTCCCTTGTTTTGTTTGAGGAATGCACAGTTAGGGAACCAGTGCGCATGCTCCACCCATGGGTCGTCTTCAGCCTCCCAGTTGGACAGACCGCCTCCGCAATAAAAACATCTTACCATATCTTCACATCCTGCAAATATAAAGACCCTTTTATTCATTCTGTCATCTAATTTTTCTGCATTTATCGATTTTTTTTTCTCGTTGTTATAAATGAATTTAAAAAATTGAAAAAAAAAAAAAGGATTTTGATATCATTTATTCCTATCCTTTTATATTAAAATTTTAAAATACCTGTAAAATAGAATCCTGCCTGTGACATCAACTCCGGAGATTGAAGAAGGACCCAATTGCGATATGTTGACAGACGGACGGAAAAAATAGCGTACTTGGGGAACCGAGGTTGTCCAGAATACGTACAGATGGACGCTGTCTGCTCAACATGGCCCCCCTCTGGTTTGTTATAAGATTCTCCAAATTCGGAGATAGGCGACTGAAGTTCTCTGTCGGTTTCTGATAAATCAGATTCTATTTTTGGTGCAGATTTTTCTTTAGAAATGCAGTTTGGTGACGCAATCCAATGTCTTTGAAGAAGCGTATGTTCATCTTTCCAATCCTGGAAAGTTTGCAGACAGAACACACATTCCAGTTGGTCCCCGGGGCCCATGTATCTGAAGCCGGAGGAGGCCAGACGGAGGAGGGACACGGTGGACGTGGTCAGAAAGGACGAAAACGTAGATAGTCTTATGAGTTCATTTCTCATATTTGTCTGAAATGAACCGTTTTGATTCACAAATAGTTCCTGCATGTTTTGACTAATATTGAAAGAGGTATTGAAGAAGTATATTTTTCAGAGTCTTTTATATGTAAGCGTATTTTAATTTAGACACTACAAAAATTCCAAATAAGACCTCGATCGTCAATAAAATGTGGGTTATTTAAATTTAGATTTAGCAATTTCCCGTTATTTTTAGATTGAAAAATCCAAGTGTATGAAAGTATGTTTCATTATTGTTCCGGTTATTTTTTATTTTTGTGTGTGTTATTTTTAAAGTTAGTTACATATGTATATGTAATAATGTTATCTTGGACAACAAATAAAGATTTTAAAAGTGCATATACATGTGTTATAAGGGTTTAATCATTACCTTTTCTTAAATTAGAAATGGGATTTTTTCTTTCTGTACTGACGTAACATATGTTAATATAACTTGTGTAATCCGAAAATAGACGTATACAGCCAGTAACGTTGTAGTGTTCTAAATGAAATTCATGTGATATTTACATGAATTTTATATAAAAGTTCACATGGAATTCATATAAAACGAGCACGAACATGAAATTTACATAAAATTCATACGAAGTTCATGTAAAATCAATTTCATGTGAACAACGCATAGAAAAATTCATATAAATAAACTACCGTAGTATCATGTTTTAGTCAATATTTTTCATTTCAATATTTCATTCAGAATTATTCATTGTTATGAATTAAGATGATCAAATGAGTTAAAGAAGATCCTGACGACAATCTCAATAGCACTAACAATAGAGCGCAAAATTAAACATCGACGAACCCCTAGCAAGCTAGAGGTGGGACCAGGTGCCCGGGAGGAGTAAGCATCCCCTGTTAGTTCTTGTTATAGAAATTCCTCCTGACTGGCTAGTAGTTTTATATAGGTTTCTAAAATTCGGAAGAACACCTACAAAGCAGAAAACGAACAAGAAATGGATTTATCATTACAGTACTATAGATCGATAATTAAGTGCATACCATTGTTATATGCATTTGTTTTCTAGCCTTTATCTTTCCTTTTCTTTTTTTAGATTTATTTATTGAATAATTAATTAATTAATTAATTTAATTTAATTTAATTTAATTTATTTATTTATCTATTTATTTATTTATTGATTGATTGATTTATTTATTGATTTATTGATTTATTGATTTATTGATTTATTGATTTATTGATTGACCGTTTTCAGAAGACCTTGCTTTTGTAATGAAATAAAAGATCATAAATCCTCTATCAGCTTTTAAAAAGTTAACCGAATAACTCGAGTTGCATTCTGTTGTTCCTCTCGGTGTGTGTGAGGGTGAGGGTGTGTGAGAGAGGGTGTGTGTGTGTGTGGAAGGGAGGGGGGGTGAAGGGATATTTCTTAATTCAAATCTACTTTGAGTAAGTATGAAAATATCCCGTCGCCCCTCCTTTTTTGCTGTATCCGTACATGATTTCTATTGCTAAATGCGGAGGTAGGTGGACATGCCCAGGTATATCCTCCCAAGATGCTTAATCGATCTTGATTGCTATAATACAAGGTACATAGATCAAGGAGATCATCTAAGCCCACTTACAACAGACACTTCTTGTTACATACACCCAATGTTTATCCTCCCAATTCCCCCAGTATATTGTTGATATGCAACACTCGCGAAATAATCTAAATGCTTTCAACTAGTTTTCCTCTTCCCCTTGTAGATAACATTGTAATAATTACCTGAAAGTGCTGGTATTTTTGGCTTCTTGTTTACTATATTTCTTTTCCGCTTCAAAACAGAGTGATCTCCCTTGCTGGTCAAACGTAGAACGGTTTTAAGGGGCAGTTCCCCCCAAAGAACAATTTCGATATTTTTTCAAAATGTGACAAAGAACCGACTCAAAGAATGAACGAATAATGAAAGGTGACGACATCAGGTAGGCTAAATTTTCTTGTCTAAAATTGTTTTGATCGTTTTTTTTTTTTTTTTATTTGTTTATAAAATCAAGTTTACATTATATTACATTACCTGATGTTAGATTACATGATAGTAGATTACTAGAACCTTATTTTCATCAAAATGTATTATCAGTTGTGAAATATTATGGAATAATAACTGAGGATTTTCTCTCTTTTCTTTTTAATTAAAAGTAAACAAATTATGTCACATTTATTCACTTTGCGCACTTGATCGCTGAATCAAAGAAAATAAAATCTCCTGTTTTAGAAAAATACACCAGGATAATTCTTACAATGTTTTTAAAGGCAATTAACCTTAATTTCTGTACCTAAGCTAAACGAATCCTTTGATGAATTACATATACATGAACCTTTAATGAATTACATATTCTAGTACTGTATCCAGAGGACGCTTAATTATTTACGTTTTAGTAATGCAAAAAATTCTTCTGATACAGTGAATGATGATGAATTAATGCACGAAATCTTATCTCAATTAAAGAGAAACATGTGGATGAGTACAGAGTTATCTATATATAGCTTCAAATCATACGATCTTTGATCTGCTATTTAGTAAATTTGTTGATTCTTTCAAAATCTACACTTTAAGTAAACGGAGAAGCGATCCATCCCATGATCTCCTTGGTGCCTACCATAAGCACTGTTTGTGATATCAATATGTATTTGATACAAAAACCTACATAACATCAAATTCCTTTACTATTCCTAAATACAAATTCAATTATGTTATCTTCTATATTAACGTCTGGATGGTTCATTTACTATGAATATAAAGTTTATCTGATCTTCAAAATATTTGCAAATCTTTATTTTTATTTCTCTGACGCAAACTGCAGGAAGATAAAACATGTATCCTTAGACGTTATCACAACTGTCTTTCTAGCTTCCAAAGCGCTCCGTCAGCTTGTTTGTATAACAGGGCTGCAGTCCGTTTTTTAACGCTCTGTAACGCACGTCAATGACTGCCATTCATTCGTTTAGAATTATGTTTCTTAGCATCATCGTTGTTACAAATCGTTTCACCACCTGACGTGTCAGGAAAATGAAGGTTTTTGCCATATATCTATCTGATCCAATTCCCTTTCGGAATCATGATTTCCCGTAGGCTGCAGATTCTCATTTTTTCATTAGCCACTTACGTGATTTAGTGCAAAAATCACGACTACCTTGTAGATATCGCCACGTTGTCTATGATATAAAGAAAGTTTATAGGTGTCAATCGCTTTTATTTGCAAAGTCCGTTGCGAAAATAAATGTTCTGTTGTAAAGTTAATCCCTCCTTCCAAATTTGAGCTAAAAATCTGAGCTTGTTTAAATCTTCAAATAGAGTGGAATCCAGTCATAAGCTTTTGGATAAAGAAAAATAAATCAAGTCGTATGGTTCGAAAAAAGTTTAACATCTTTGCACCGCCTTTCTTGTAATGTTCGGCAACACTTCTCTAATGCGCTACCAGATTGTGTACTGTCTAAAATATACACGATTAATACACTGAAATTACAGTGGCCAGTTGTGTAATTTAAGGCGCATGAATGTATTCTGTCAAGTTCTATGAGCATTTTTTCTCTTTCTGCGTTTTACAGAAACTCTTTTTCGAATCGATGTCGAGCCAGTTCCCTAGGGTGAAATGATTGTCTACATTATGTGTAAACAATATGTACCAGAGATCTATGAAATTTTCGAAATCTATACCATTTACGTGGAGCAAGAGATTACTATAAGAGTGCCGATGTACAGGTAGTTTTGGCAACTTTTCGATTCCCTGAACACCTGTGGTATGCACCCTTTTCCAATGGCACCGATTTGGTTATATCTATCTCTTACACCTTTGATCATATACCCTATCATCATATACCCTGCACTGAACCGATCACAATCACTACGCGGATCCTAATCAGCGCACCATACCCTGCAAGATGACCTAAAAATTCTACTCTAGCAGAGAACCTTCATATTATGCAATGAACTTTAGTCAACAGTTAGTGTATTATGAATAAACATTAGAGATGTACCTATCAATTAATCAACTGCACGGCAAAATCATTAGAATTTCATTTGGATCGGTTGCGAATCTCAGAATGAATAACGCTCTGAAGTGAGACCAGGTGCCTGGGAAGAGTCAGCGTCTCCTGATTGCATGCAACAACCGTCGCAACAGCTCCTGATTGCACGGCACACCCGTCTCAACAGCACAAAAAGTAGATTCCAATCCAAATAACCCAAAACACTTTATTTCAAACCTTATCTTTACGGCAGCTCTGATATTGCGAAAAAAACCACATTATAAATCGCTTTTTTATTTCTTTTTCAAAGCATACGGACTCTATCAGGTGATTATATCACTTAAGTAAAAACTTGTACAAATTACATTTTCAGACGTTCTTTACTGTGGTGGTTAGGTCTGGGGCTGTTAGCGGCCCTTATCGCCTTTGTTTACGTCACAGGGTTACGTCCAGTCCCAGCATTGGTGGATAAGGTCAACGCCACATATGACTTTGTTATAGGTATGTAAATTACTGTGGTGGTTAGGTCTGGGGCTGTTAGCGGCCCTTATCGCCTTTGTTTACGTCACAGGGTTACGTCCAGTCCCAGCATTGGTGGATAAGGTCAACGCCACATATGACTTTGTTATAGGTATGTAAATTACTGTGGTGGTTAGGTCTGGGGCTGTTAGCGGCCCTTATCGCCTTTGTTTACGTCACAGGGTTACGTCCAGTCCCAGCATTGGTGGATAAGGTCAACGCCACATATGACTTTGTTATAGGTATGTAAATTATGATTAAAGTCAAATTGGTAAAATAAATATGTATCATTTGTTACAAATGTAATAAATGCTTCGAACATGAACTACTAAATGAGATTAACATCTTCGTCAGTATCAAAATATCGTGATGATATCATTGATGACGCTAGCGGTAAAAAAAGAAAATTAAAACCTAAAACAAAAAACAAAACAAAACAAGAACACAAATCAATTTTGAGGCAATTTGATCAGGCTTCAAAGATTTAAGATTCGTCTGAGAGTAACATTAATGTTTAATATGGAACAGATCTTACAAACATACATTTTTAAAATTTAAACTTAGGATGCTTCACTAAACTGCTAGCATTTTTTTCATTTTGAATCACATGGGTTAAAGTGCTACTAATGAGGATCGTTATCCGAAACATGTATGTATGTTGCAGCATATTTAGACATGTTTATCTAGAAGACTGCTGTCTGGCCGCAGAGTCGGACACTTTGATTTTCTTACATTCAAAGATTATATACACGTGTAATCAAGAATAAATCTTACTTTGATAAAAAAAGAAATATGACAAATGAATGAAACTAACGTAATATTTCCTCTTAATAAAGTTGGAGGGGGAACTGCAGGCTCCATTTTAGCCAGTCGTCTATCCGAGAACCCGGATGTAACTGTTCTTTTACTAGAAGCAGGGGGTCTGGACAGGGATCCAGACATTAAAATCCCGCTTCTGTCGACGTTAGAGAGGAAAACTGAGTACGACTGGATGTATTACACTGTACCACAGCAACATGCCATGCAGTCAGCTAAAGAAAAGGTACGTGGTTAAACTCGATGGTGTTTGACTTACAAAATTATTTCTATGAACAAATCTTTAACTCAATACTTTTTTCAATAAATTAAAGTTTTGTGACTTACTTTTTCCCGTATAATTTGAACTGTGTCTACCATACCTTAGGTACAGAAACTATTATCAACACCAGTTGATACTAATTGCAATCTAATGTTGGAGTAAATTTCTTCAAAGCAAATTGATGCCTGGTGAGTCTATAATGAGTCAAATATGAAACAAAATTAGGATCAAAGAATCTTAATGAATGCACATGAAAAGCCATGAAATTTAAAACCAAACAAAGTAACTTTGATCTTCTGCAAAGGTGAAAAATGAATCCCTAATTGAGCTGAGATCAGGTTGCCGGGGGAAGTAAGCATCTCCTGCACGCTAGAAATAAACGTCACTTTAGGCATAAAGAATGGTTCAAAACCGATGAAAGTATCAGGTTTTGAGATTTATTACAGAAAAGGACTTTTTCCACATGGAATATTTTTCTCCACATTTCAGAGAGGTCGCTTTATTCGAGGTCGTATCCTCGGTGGTACCAGTATGGTGAATAACATGGTGTATATGAGAGGTAGCAGTAAGAAGTATGATGACTGGGAGAAGATAGGAGGCTGTAAAGGATGGGGGTACAAAGATATCATTCCATATTTCCTCAAATCTGAACATATCGATATTCAACATCTTACAACTTCTGGTAAGTACAAAGGTTACCTTCTTGTCCAAATACCCCCTTCAAAAAAGTTTTAAATCAAACGAGAGTGCGCTTCTAAAATAAAATTTTCCTTTGTCTGAAAATTACTCTGGCTTTAATTATACCACTGATGAAGATTGGTTGTCCGAAACGTGTCTGGTGCATGGGTTGAAATTTGTACAAGAAATTTTCATGACAATATACTGTTTACTGTTAAAATATACATGCAGCTACAAAAATTATATCAACACCAGAAACCTTGGAATCACAAATGATTTTACATAATGCAAGTTATAGTATCTTAGTAATTTGGACCAAACAGGAAGCTTAAAAATTATCATCTTCTATACCATGCAGTTTTCCACTTGAAATGATGTCAAGAAATGAATCTGGGATTCAACCGCATCAAAGTTCAATTTTCGATCTATGAAGGAAAAAAAAAACCATACCGAAATCCGTACGCACGGATAGCCGAAATAAAGTAATAGTTTGTTATATCCATGAAAGAATCGAGGGGATCTCCAACAAGACTCGGTGGCAGCACCCACAGCAAAATACCAATGTACACCCTATGTCAAAATGCAAGGTAGACAAGCTCAGCAAGGGGAACATAAGGGAACACTAAATACGACATAGAAACATAAAACATGAAAGACAACGCAAAAACCAACGAGACAAATGGGCAATCGGTGCTGACTTAGGACAGCTATCTGCCACTTCAGTAGCAAATAGTGTGGTTATATATAATGCCACTGTACTCCTTCATTAAAAGATTTTTTTTTACAAAATCATTTTCTTTCCATTTGAAAGCATATCATTCCAAGAAAGGATCACTCACAATATCTGACGGCTCTTCTGCTGTCAAACCATTGGCCGATGTATTTCGTAGAGCTACAAAGCAGATTGGCGTTAAGAGTAACGACTGTAACGGGAAAGACTTCACAGGTGAGCTCTATTACATCCCTTGGGAGTTTTGACTTTGCGTTGATCCCTTACATAATATGAAGAGAACACATAAGCATATTACATAAATATTGTCAATTAAGCCGAAATCTTCCAAGAAATAATTGATTCTTCTGTTTTCCTTGACTTAATTCTTAAAAGAGAATATTCCATATTCTTTAAGGTCATTGTGACCACCAAACAACAACCAGAGATGGAGAGCGTGTTAGCGTGACTGGTACCTTCTTACGACCAGCAATGGAAAGGAAAAATTTACACATCGGACTTCAAAGCCATGTAACAAAGGTAGTCTAAATAAATCACCAGTAATGATATATCTACAAAATAGTTCCTATAAGCTTAAGCTGATAATGCTTTATGCATGTTGAAATGAAATTGATATGAGTAAATATGAAAGTTCTGTGTATATTTATCGCTACATGCTTAACATAACATTATTTATTTCATACTTATATATGAACAAAATCTAACGAAACTTTTCTAAAACTAAGGGGTATCTACCTGATGGCACAGGTCTGTCCTTGGCAGGTTCTCTGGCAGAAATGTTAGGTCAATTTTAGACTTTAGCTCTTTGCTCTATTCCTCATTTACTTTAATTTTACAGAAAAGGTCAAAACATGTGAATGTATGAAATTCAAAAGTTGATGTGCCCTGAGAGAATCCATATTTGAGTTTTCATTGAGTATGGTATGAACATATAAAGCATTATATAATGCGTTATATGTTCATTGCATACTCAATGAACTTCTAGCATTAAGAAGAGCTAAAGAATATCCTGACGACAATCTCAACAGCACTCACAACATAGCGCAAAACTGATCATCGACGGACCTCTAGTAAGCTAGAGGTCGGACCAGGTGCCCGGGAGGAGTAAGCATCCCCTGTTTGGCTAGCCGCATCCGCCGTTGATGTTCACACACGAAACTGAAAACAATATCTAACATACATGCACTGTCTGAGGTCGTGTCCATATAGAAAGTGCTATGGCGACCATGTCAAGAAAACACGTCAAAATTGTTAATGGAGAGATTCATACAAGTGTGTATGACAAATGAGATGATTTTTGATTCAACAAGACAGTAAATTTTCCCTGGCTTGACGGTGATGTCCCTAGATTACCGTCATATGGTATCTACTAGCATTCCGGATGAGCTGTGAAAAGAGCATGTACTGATGTTTTGGATTTTCATAGTAGAAATTTACAATTTCGGAGAAACTTTTAGGTCAAGGTATTCGCTTTCACAAACTAGACTTTCTGGAAATTTTACAAAAGATATGGTGAACTCCTTTCGAAATTCGGACCCATACAAGCAACAGAGTACTAGTATATTACATAAGGTATTTCACAACCTCGATTTATGGTGACATAATTAAAAAAAATAAGAAGGATCAGCATAACCTTCGAAAATGCGTCAGAATCATCAAACGCCTTTCATACCATGGATATGATCCTAATGTCACCAGACGGACACTAGGCTTGGTACTTAACCAATTACAGTCTTGTACGAGCGCATTCTACACTTGTACTTGCACTCTGACTGACTGTGACGACAGGACTCTATGACGGGCCCTCTCCAAACCTCTTTGAGAAGACAGGGCCCGACCACCTGTCATCTCTGAATGTCAGTCGGACTCCTCGGGTGATAACATATATCAGCTCGCTACAACCGGTGGAACACGGACTGTATAACGCACGTCCTCTTTTTATATCCATTTACATATTCATCTGTGTTGCTGGGGCCTCTGCGTTTTACGGTCTTCTTTGTGTGTGGTCATCTAACAGTGAGGAGTTTATTTTACATCATAATTGTACGTTCTTCGAGACCTCTGGGTAATCGGAGAAGTGGGAGGGTTGTGTCCACGTAATCCAGGATAACCACACCGTCTGCTACTTACATGGCAGATGGCCGTCCTGTTTCTATGGTGTGTTGGTGTTCCTTGTCCCTTTTGCGTCTCTTCCTGTGGATGGCTGCTCTGTGTTTTTAGCATTGGGGTATTTTTACGTTTTCCTGTGGGTGCTGCAACCGAGTATTGTTGGGGATCTCTTCCTTCCTTTCATTTGATATTTGAATATGTTTAAGACTTTCTGTACATTTTACAAAAATTACAGTCAACTTCTTTTAAAATTCGGATCTATACACGCAACAGAGTACATTACTTTGGGTATTACACAACCTGTCTTTTATGGTGATATGATAAACAAACTTAGAAGGATCAAAGGTAGGCAGCATAACCATCGAAAGTGCTTGCACTCTAACTGACTGTGACGACGGGACTCCATGACGGGCCCTGTCCAAACCTCTTTAGAGAAGACAGGGCCCCGGCCACCTGTCCTCTCTGAATGTCAGTCGGACTCCTCGGGTGATTACATACATGAGCTCGCTACAACCGGCAGAGCACGGACTGTATTTCGCATGCCCTCTTTTTATATCCATTAACATATTCATCTGTGTTTCTTGGGCCTCTGCATTTCGCGGTCTTGTTTGTGTGAGGTCATCTTACAGTGAGGAGGTTGTTTTACACCACAATTGTACGTTCTTCGAGACCTCTGGGTAATTGGAGAAGTGAGAGGGTTGTGCGCACGTAATCCAGGATAACCACACCATTTGCTACTTGCGTGACAAATGGCCGTCCAAAGTCGGCACCAGTTGCCCATTGGTCTCGTCGGTTTATGTGTGGTCTTTTGTGTTTGACGTCTACATGTCGTGTGTCTCTTATCCGTATCATGCTGTACTCGTCTTTTGTGTTTTTGCATCAGGTGTTTTGGAGTTGATGCTGCAATGGGGTCTTGTTGGAGATATCCTCCCTTCTCTAATTAATATATCGCGTTTTAACAGCGCTATATACAACAAATTCCTTCCTTGTACACCATAATTGTATTGGTATTGTTTATTAGACGGTGTTGTCCTTCTTTCTGTGGAACTGTTGTCTCCGTCCGTTTGGATTCTTGTTCTATTCTCGTGAAAAACATTCCTCTGTTTTCACTGCTTGGAATCTCTTCCCTATCTTTGTTTTGTTCCCTGCATATGATAAACAAACTTAGAAGGATCAAAGGTAGGCAGCATAACCATCGAAAGTGCGTCAGAATCATCAAACGCCTTTTATACCGTGGATATGATCCTAATGTCACCAGACGGACACTATGCTTGGTACCTGACCAATCTACAGGCTTGTACAAGCGCATCCTTGAGGCTTGCACTCTAACTGACTGTGACGACGGGACTCCATGACGGGCCCTGTCCAAACCTCTTTAGAGAAGACAGGGCCCCGGCCACCTGTCCTCTCTGAATGTCAGTCGGACTCCTCGGGTGATTACATACATGAGCTCGCTACAACCGGCAGAGCACGGACTGTATTTCGCATGCCCTCTTTTTATATCCATTAACATATTCATCTGTGTTTCTTGGGCCTCTGCATTTCGCGGTCTTGTTTGTGTGAGGTCATCTTACAGTGAGGAGGTTGTTTTACACCACAATTGTACGTTCTTCGAGACCTCTGGGTAATTGGAGAAGTGAGAGGGTTGTGCGCACGTAATCCAGGATAACCACACCATTTGCTACTTGCGTGACAAATGGCCGTCCAAAGTCGGCACCAGTTGCCCATTGGTCTCGTCGGTTTATGTGTGGTCTTTTGTGTTTGACGTCTACATGTCGTGTGTCTCTTATCCGTATCATGCTGTACTCGTCTTTTGTGTTTTTGCATCAGGTGTTTTGGAGTTGATGCTGCAATGGGGTCTTGTTGGAGATATCCTCCCTTCTCTAATTAATATATCGCGTTTTAACAGCGCTATATACAACAAATTCCTTCCTTGTACACCATAATTGTATTGGTATTGTTTGTTAGACGGTGTTGTCCTTCTTTCTGTGGAACTGTTGTCTCCGTCCGTTTGGATTCTTGTTCTATTCTCGTGAAAAACATTCCTCTGTTTTCACTGCTTGGAATCTCTTCCCTATCTTTGTTTTGTTCCCTGCATTTTTCAAAAATGTGTATGTCCTGATGTCTATTGATTATAAATAAACATCAAAGTTATTCAGTCAGTTGAGAAGGTGAGGCAAACTCAAGCGCGGATCTAGAGGGGGGGTCGGGGGGGGGTCCGGACCCCCCCCCCTGGAATTTTCGAAACATTGCTAATTTTTTGTTATTAATATACATATTACATAAGATTAAGTCCCAATTCCCCTTTTGTTGTCATAACATTTGAAAAATATATCATGAATTTGTATTAGAAATCATTCATTTTGATAATATTTTGCCGTCAGTATTTTAAAAATTTTCTCTGGCTCGCTTCCGCTCGCCAGAATTTAATACATACATGTACGTTATTTTCAAATGATACTGTGCTTTCCTATACGGTATACAACACATATACATTACACCTAGGTCAATAAACATGGGCACTAAGGAAACGAAAAGAAACTAAAAAAGACACGAATAGTGGATTTTATTATAATTCTTGGAAAAAGATTTCGCTGGCTCGCTTTAGCTGCCATTTGTTGTATTTGCATATAAGACATGTAAGATTTAAATCAATTACTATGATATGAAAATTCAAAATGTTAAGCTGTTTGCTCGCCATTGCTCTCCAGTCACCTGGTCTTTTTTTTTTAATAAATAGAGACAGAACTGACAATCATCAATCAATAACTTTATTTTCTTGCGTTTGCGTATTTTTTTTTTTTTTTTTTTTTTTTGCTCTTCAAAAAATTTGGACTTTAGGACCCCCCCTGAAAAAAATTCCTGGATCCGCCCATGAAACTCATTAGAATTTTGATTGAGCTAAGGTAATCGGGGAGGGTAAGCGTCTACTGATTGCATGCAACACCCGTCGCAACAGCTGCATTGTGATTTTTGGGTTTTTGATTGACTTTCATTCACTAGTTGCCTTGGAATAAGGTAGAATTCTGAATTAAAATGACAAATATTGATAATGACCATATCCCCGTATACAGCACAAAATCGATAATTCAGAAAATAAGAAAGCTAGGTTATTTTGCTATCAATATATATCATATACACATCACTTTAAGAAGAAAATAAGATATAAATCAGGTAATGGCGTTGTTACATATTAACTTTCTTATCATTCTTATTACTTTATTATAAAGTACAAATTGAAAACATACATTTCTGAAGTTTGAGAAAAAACGAATTTCTTTCTAAATAACAGTTTTATTCACATTTATCACTATCCAAGGAACCAAACAGCTGTTTCATACAATTCAATGATTTTTGCAAACCTTACGTGAATGATTCAATAATAGAACACATTAAATGGTAATCACTTTTGTATCTATCTATCAACGAATGTCTGTTTTATTTACTTTAGGTTCTGATTTATAATAAGAAAGCAGTGGGAGTCGAATTTCTTCGAAACGGGAGAAAGGAGAAAGTTGGAGCAAATAAAGAAATAATCCTAACAGCGGGAGCCATTGCCTCACCTCACATTTTATTACTATCTGGAATTGGGCCTGCCGAGCATCTTAACCAGTTCAAGGTAAAAAATAATAAGAAATTCGCGTACAAGATTTTTTGTTTTGATTCCTTTTTTATCATGTTGTATCTGTCTCTAGCTTTTTCTTCTAATTGTAAAATGAATGTTTCAAACACAAGATGAAGACAGATTACTGTAACTCTCTCTTTAGATTCCAGTCCATGAGGACCTCCCAGTTGGCGAGTTTCTCCAAGACCACATTTCCGTCCCTGTACGGGCTTCCATCAATGAATCCTATACGCTGACACCACCCCGGGCTACCAGTGTTATCAGCAAGATCAAATATAAAGCATTCGGAGCAGGTCTGTATACTTTAAAGAGTTAAAGAAGATCCTGACGACAATCTCAATAGCACTCACATTGTAGAGCACAGAATTGAGCATCGACGGACCCCTGTCAGGGAAAAATATTCAAAACACTTACTATTAAAGTAATACAAAATACTCTATGATTGACTTTTATTATCACTATTGTACAGATGATGCCGGATGATAATTGAGGGTAATAGTTAACCTAACCGTAATTGAATATCGAAACATGCACATCTAGTTCATCTATCATATCTATGTTATCATGAGGAAAATTACTATTGATAAAAAGTTGGAATCTTTCCATCTAAACTAAGAAACAAATAGCAGAGGAACGAAAAATACAAATCTCACTGGTTAGGTTAAGGTTTCTGAAAGTACGTCATTTTATAATGGTATACTAATGTTCATTTGCAGGACCGTTGTCATCTAATGGAGCTATAGCAGGTCATGCTCTCCTACACAGTAACAAGACGTCATCATCAGACGATCCTGATCTCGCCTTCACAATGTTCGCCACTTTTCCAGAGTTATGGAACGGATTCGACTTGAACTACGGAAAACAGGTTTGTTGTTTTTTGTTTGTCTTCTTTGTGTGTTTGTGGGTTTTATTTTTGTTCTCTTTTTTTTATTGATTTATATGTATCTTCTTTCTCTATAGGCGTCATTGTCATTTATACCTCTTGATCACCAGAGGGCGTCTGAAGCCTTAATGAGAAAGAGTTTGTTATATTTTGATTGAAGCTAGATATTTTGCTATCAAGTTTATTATCGACAACATTTTTGTGGTGTTTGGAGGAAAGGTCTTCCAGCAAATTGTCGGAATACCAATGGGGACCAATTGTGCCCCACTCCTTGCCGACATTTTCCTTTACTCGTACGAAGCTGAATTCATTCAATCTATGGTCTCTGAAGGGAAAAGATACTTAGCTTCTGACTTCAACTTCACTTACAGATACATAGACGATGTGTTGTCCATCAATAATCCAAAATTCGCGGACTACCTGAGCAGTATCTATCCTTCGGAGCTTGAAGTCAAAGAAACTACAGAGACAAATAATTCAGCATCCTATTTGGACATAATGTTGTCCTACGACACTGATGGTCACATGAACACCTCACTCTATGACAAACGTGACGACTTCAATTTCAGCATTACAAACTTTCCTTTTCTGAGTAGCAACATCCCTTCATCGCCTACTTATGGCGTGTTCATATCTCAGTTGATACGCTATGCCAGAGCAAGTACCAAATATACGTATTTTGTTCTGAGAGCTAGGCGTCTTTCAGATAAGCTTCTCAGTCAGGGACATGTGTGTAACCGACTAACATCGTCACTGAGGAAGTTCTACGGTCGATATGGGGAACTCGTCATACACTATGATGTCCCACTTTCCAGAATGGTGGATGATATTCTGTCATAGACCATTTGAACCATCCAACCAAAGATTGTACTCTATATCTTCCAAAATGGAAGTAACCGGATGTGACAGTTCTACCGAATTGAAGCGACGGGTGTTGCATGCAAGCAGGAGAATCTTACTCTTCATGGGCACCTGGTCTCACTCTCATATCGGGAGTTCGCTTCTTTTCATATGGTGGAGGTTTTTGTTTGTTTGCTTTGGTTCCTGTTTTATCCTGATTTTGTATGCCTTCGGTTTCTGATTTTCTGGGTTATCGATTTTGTGCTGTAAACAGGGATATGGTCATTATCCATATTTGTCATTTGAAGTCCAACGTTGAATTTCAGAAAAAGTCCAGGACCCTTTATTATCTGACAACGTTAGAAACATGACAGTTTATGGAAATGTTCACAGTTGGCATTAATATACAACAGAAGAAACCATTTTACTATATGAAGAAATTCTTTTCCATTTGAAAGTTTAATTCAGTTTGAGGTTTATATGCTCTGTGTGTAAGGAGTTTGAAACTGTTTTGTGCATGTACATCCAATAAACATTGAAGAAGTACCGATCAGTTATTCAGTCTCAAAGTCGAGAAGGCAAGGCTAAATCATTAGATTTATATAGGAACGGTTGCGAACCTCGGAATGAATAAAATTTCCAAGTGAGACCAGGTGCCCGGAGAGAGTCAGCGTCTCCTGATTGCATGCAACACCCGTCGCAACAGCTCCACGGAAACTTGTCAAATTCGGTGATTGTTTACTCTTTGGGTTAGGTACTTGTTACCATAAAATATACATTGTACTTACAGATATAATATGACGCTGAGGTATTTTAAGCCAAATTCTGCATTTACTTATTGTACTTTGACTTTAAGGTCCAGAAGGAACTTCTCCCGGAACGTAACGGAAATAGGAATAACACAGAAGGGTTTACGATGATGATACAATTACTTTATCCAAAGAGCTCGGGCACACTGCGCCTGAAGAGTTCGAATCCCTTTGACCACCCTGAGGTGGATCCGAATTATTTAGCCCAAGAAGATGATACTCAAGCCTTGATAAGAGGTTTTTACTATTATATCATACTCTGGTATTACTCTAAAAGTAAATGGTTAATACATTGATAATTCTTATATTTGGACATGACTGTCATTTGAATTTAGATCACCGTAATTTATTTGAAACAATCCAAGTTTGCGGATACAAATGGCTACTACAATTGGTAGATATTTCTATTTTCAGAACGATAAATCAACCATACATCTACATTTTGTATATTTTTATCTATTTACGCCGAATTTGTGTCTACTGAGATCCCGGCTCTAAATAAATTTTGAACTTTCATAAATTTTATTACAGGATTAAAACTATTTTACAAGATGATGAAAACACAGTCCTTTCGAGATGTACAGGCTAGACCGCCGTATACTCCATTTTCACAGTGTTCAAAATTCAAAATGAACTCGGACCGGTATTTCGAGTGTTTGATACGCCATCTGTCAGTGTCAGGAAATAATCCAATCGGTGCTTGCAGAATGGGCGAAGGCAGTGACGTTATGAGTGTAGTCGATTCCAAATTGAGGTGAGGAGGTCTCCTTTAAAAATATAATACTTTTATAAATACAGGCGATGAAGTGCTGTGAAATTTCCTACCATTTTAGTTATGTCCGGCGACAATGAGGTTCTGGGACACGACCTGTAGGTTCAAAACTCACAATGCTAATCGAAACGCTTCCGTTTCATAAGGTTACTGATTCATTTTCTTCCTCTCATATACAAGCATGTTGGACTCAATCAAGATTAGTTACTAGTAGCTTAAGGTAACGCTAAACACAAAGGGCAAGGGGCGGTAAGGGACTCTCTAGGCCCAAAATTGTTGTTAATTCCGAAAATTTAAAAATATTGAAATTGATACTGAAATTGATTAAAGGAAGATTGTCTTCAATAGGTTCAACTTGAAAAATGTTCGATTTCATTTTTTCATTAGAGTTATCCCCCTTTGAAATCACCTATGAAACCGGAAATGAACAAAAAATCAATAAATTTTCGCCTTTGATGGCGAAATTAGACTTGGCCACATCAAAACAACAAGTTCATATTTTGTCTGTATATCCGTACAAGTATTTTGTAAATGTTGTAAAAGTATGAATCTGTTGTTTTCATGTGGCCACATCGAAAACGGAATGAAATCAATTACTGTTACCAAGAGATCGGGTCTTTTTGGAAACAGAAAAACACCTTTTACTTCTATAATACAGAAATAATTTGAGTCAAGTCGATATAATTTAATAGATTTTGTTTTGTTGTTAATGATGATATTGATTATTTATTCTTACATGCACGAAATAAAATAATATCGACAAAAATGTCTTTCAAATGTCTACTTTCCTCGTAACGTAACCGACTTTCAGGACGATAGAATGACGTCATACTGAATATATGACGTCATTCTATGGTCGTGAATGTATTTTGCGAAAAATATTTTAAAGTCAAAGCAATCATATCATATACATATTTAAAAATCGAAATGACAGAGTATGTCTAAAAGGATACAGCCGGTATAAAATAAAATATTAATTAAAAAAAGAAAAAACCCTGTACAAACGAAAAAGAAATCCTTAAAAACTAAATTAAACAACATCAACCCCCCCCCCCCCCCCGCAAAAAAAAAAACACACACGAAAGTCAACCACAATAAACTTATAGATTAAATGAAGATGTCAAGTACACCCCATCTTTTCAGAAAAAAAGAAAAGAAAAAAGAAAAGGAGACAAAATAGAAAATCCGAATGGACGTTACGTATAACATGACAAACCCTTCTTTCACATGAAGAGCAATTTTTACTTTATCATAAATATATCATGAAGAACACAACATATATGTAATCTATCTGATTTTGACACTGGAATAAAATTTATTTCAATATCGAGAAATTATGGCCATGTAAAATTTACACCGCCGCGTATGATTTGCCGTCGATGAGATTTACTTATTTTTTCAAATTGGGAAAAAAATATCTGCCATGTCTCGATTTCGACTGAGAAATATCCTTTAATTTTATTGAACATATTTTATAGAAAATATGTTGTCAATAACGAAAATTATAGCGCATACAGTGTATATAAAACTTATATAAGAGCGATTTTACGGTAACGGACATTCTGCGAGTATTGTGTACATACCGATTGTCTGTTGTTCACGCCTTGTAAATAAATCCTTCACAGTAGCACATTCTGTATCTTCATATTTTTCTTCATTTTTTTAATGATGTAAATCTAAATCATTAAAAGTGCAATCCAAGGAACTTGTACATGTATACATAAAAAATAAAGAACAACCGAAATATAGACGCATCTTAATTTGGGGAGATTTTTTGACATACAATGAATATTGATAATTTCAGTCGTTAAAAATCAATGCGTTTAGAAAGTAGGAAATATCCCCACTAATGTGGTTATTTTACAGGGACGTGTATAAAATTTTATCCCTGGTATTTTATTACAAACAACGAATCGTACATACTGAAATGTTGTAAGCAATAGGAATTATTGAGAGAAAAACGAAAGTTTGTGAACTGGAAGGTATTGTAGGTGGCGCTATGATAAAATGATTAACCTTTGAATTCTTAATCGATCCTTTTTCTGTGTAAAAACAACATGTGTTATTATATAAACATGTAGTTGCGGTTGTTCATAAAAAAAGATAAAAACCAAGAAAAGCCTTATTATTGTGATTAAAGAATGACTTGCGAGTGGTACTGTAACCAGCGATCAATCCGACGCCCATGTGTATATGTTTATTTTTTTTTAATTGTCACACCTTCACTTTTTTGGCCAACACACGAGTAACGACCTTCAACACGCTGGCGAACGTCGAGGTTTCGTTCGAAATTTTATAACGAGGCAACTCTCTCAATGCGCGCGTAGCGACCTAAAAGGTTTGTTGACATTGAGACATGCAAGGTAATTCTTGATAATGACTAGCGGTACCTAGCGAGCCGAAGGATTTCTTAACTATAAAAAAAAATTCTATTAGAAAAAGGAAGTGCTGACCACCAAAAGAGGGGATCGGAGCCCACTCGTAATGCAGATGAATCAGATGAGACAAAAATGATTTACACGGGAAAAGGGGTTTGGGACTAAAATACAGTGTAGGGTCTGCTGGGTTACCGGAAATACACGCTATTTATGCCTTGGTGAAAAGTATCATTATCACATCAATATCATTTATTGTAAGATTTCAAAAAGTCAACAAAGGGGTGGTACCCCAGTTACCCCTCATTATATTTAAATCTACCAAGTACATTCATGTATATATTATATCGTGATATTGACAGCATATGAACACATTTAACTATTGTTTCCTCCTTTTTCGTAACAAGTTGCAGCTTCAAAACTTTACATAAAAATTTGATTTATTTAAAGATATTTATTTATCATTCAATTGCACAAAAACTGATACAAAGTAGCCTAAATAGTGTTAGAATATAGCAGCATGTTACCTACAGACAATTTAAAATTACAATGTGATCGTAACGTCATATGACGTCAAAATCAGTGTAACATATAGCCGACCATCCTGGTTTCAAATTAGTGTAGAATTGCAACGGAATGTCGGATTCTCAAAATTTAAAATGATTTACACTCTGTATTTCATGTATTTTCAATGTTCAATGTTTTTCCGAGTTTTGAGATTGGGCTGATTTTGGCCCTTACCGCCCCTTGCCCTTTGGACTTCCAGATTTAATCAGATTTTTTCTCTTATTTTCAAGGTACATATACAATGTTATACATCAAATTGATTGTCATGAAAAGCTGCATACAATCATGGTATCAACTTCTTTCCACAGAGTCTTGGCTTGGAGAAATGTCATTTTTTTCACTCCTTCCATTTCACACAGTTCAGCAAGGTTAAGATAACAGCTTTCACCTAAACAATGCAGAATTATTGATGGTTAAAGTTAGGTCTAGTGCAAGCTAGATGTGAGTTTTTCATATATTCAAACAAATTGTTATAATCTGGCCTGAAATTATTGATATAAAAATCTTAAAATGTCGGCCATATTGGGGACTACTTTCATGTTGTAAAAAGTATGGTGTCCTTGCAGTGCCAACAATTTATTTGAATTTATGATCCAACAGTTAAATCGCAGTTACCTGACATTGTACATGTATATTGATAACGAGACTAGCATAAAAGTACACATGTATATACTGAAATGAATAATAATGATATTCAAATAAAAGAGAAGATGAAAGGGGGGGGGGGGGGGTCCTTAATAAAAAAATCACCAAGTTGAAATGAATCACTAATCCCAACAAATGTTTTATTATGTACTGTATAGAAGGTACTATTTCAAGGAAACTCACTTTATTTAACATTTAATTTTTTTCCAAGCAAATATAAAATGTAATATATGGTGACAATGTGAATTTTCTACTACTGTTTTCAGGAAACATTCATTGTACAAAAAAAAACAATAAAAAAAAAGATGAGCTTTTTTTTATCTATCACATTCCATTTTTTCATTAAAATGCAACCACACTGTACGTATATATATACTCATGATCAACCCCCCCCCCCCCCCCCAAATAAAAAAACAAAAAACAAAAAAACAAATCACAATTTAGACACAAGCTGTTGATTACTTTGCTTTATACTTACTCATATTCTATTTTTCATCTGGAAATATCTGTAGTAAAGCTGAATGTGCAACCATTCTTCGTCACTCAGGAAAATAACTGAAACATTGATGAAATTTGTAAGCAAATGTCAAATTCTAAGAAAAGTTTACATTTCTCTTATCTTTTTGTGACATTTTATTTTAAGCTATATTATATACAAATTAATCTCCTTCATTTTAGATATATACATGTAACAATTATTGAAATTATTTCACAGTAGACTTTATCAACATTTACCTATTTACCTAGTAAAATGCATGAGTCTGAATCTATTTCCATCTAAACTACATACAACATGTACAAACAATATTTTCACTAAAATGCTAGGTTGCTGAAAGATGTTTGTGTATAATATTTAAGAAATAACAACTAGCTAGCTGTGGTCTGTTGTCCAGTAATTCCCCTCGTTGCATGAACCAATCAAATTATCACCTCGCAGCGATGTGATAATTTGACTGGTTCATGTGACTTAGGGAATTACTGGACAACAAATCACAGCTATTTAGTTGTTATTTCTATTCTTATATTGTTCTGCACAGGCTCTATAGCATGCACACGTGCATGGGTGGAGCTTAGCGAACTGGAATTTTGTTGGAGATTTTACATCAGGCGAGTTCTATGGTACATAAAGGGAGAAAATCTCAAGTCATGTTAGAATTTTATTTCTATAGCACCACTTCTTTCTGAAATATAAGGGGAAAATTTTTGAAGTTTTAAACTTCTTATCACTTATAATGTAATTTATGTGAATAAATCACATACTTAATGTGTTAGGTATTCGAGAGAAGTCCATTCTACAACCATAGCTGTTCATTCATCCTCAGAAATACACAGGAATTCTGTGCAGGAATCAACTGCAAAGGGAAAAAATATCATAAGTCCCTAATAACAAAAGTATTAACCATATTTATGCATTTATATATAAATATGAGGATATGTAAGCCCACTGTCGAATTGTTATAAATTCATCATCAATTCATCAATGGGTATTGACCGCTTTATATTGAATGTATGAATATTTTTATCTTCATGTATGATTGCCCTTATTGCAAGATTACACAAAACTTATAAATCATTTTGAAGTTTTAATAATTAATAATAAGGGCAAGGCAATTCTGCTTTAAATGACAGCATATTTTAGAATATATAATATTTATTGGCTCCAGACAGGAATTGAAACCAAAATCAAAACAATGTATATATTGTAAGACCATATTACCAGTCTGAAGTCGTATTAAGAACTTTCTAATACTGCATATCATGTATTAATCAATAAATTGTCTGTAAAATGCTGTTGTAAGGATTTTTTTCTAACATTCTAACTTTCACATTTGTTAATTGAATTTTAAAAATTGTTCCAAATGTATCAAAAAGTTGTTGAAAGTCTTAATACAAGATTTCAATTATAATACTGTAAGATACACACCACATCTCCTTGAACCACATAAAGGTATCCATGTCAATCTTAGACTGTATGTAGCAGTAGTAAATTTGAATATTTCCTTTCGATACCAAATATATTGAAAGGCCTTTTTGGTTCACGATTCTTTCCACTCCACGTAGAACATATTGAATTCCTAAAAAAGAGAAAGCAAAATTGTATTCAAAATGCAATTCAAAATATTTCTTCAAACAGATTTATTCAATTTGGTTTTCATCATAAAAATTTTGAGACATTTTCATATTTTCGGCATAGATATGATGTATGCAAAAAAATATACAAACTATGAAGTGATGTCATATTCAATGAATTTGATGGCTATTATACCCAGTTACATCATATAATTAAAAAAAATCTGGTGTAGCCAAATGCCCGGAGCTACTGAAAATTTAGCAACGCAAATATCTGTCTTTAGGCTAGTGGTATAAAAAGTAATATATTGGAGTCAATGAAATATATGGTGTGTCAAAATTTTATGCACAATTTAAGTTTTTTTTTTTGTACTTTACTGTAAAAAGGCAGCAAGTGTGAACAGAAGTATTTGATGAATTGTTTCTGGTAGTTGAATCCATAAGGTATACTGTATAGAGGTGTAACAATTCCTCAAAGATTCCATACTGTTTGATAATTTTGCTCGATTCCAAGGTTCATACGGAAATTCTATACCAAATTTCCATTAACTTTTTCATGACTCAAAACGCATTTTCAATGACTTTGTAGACAGACAAGCGGCTAATTCATTAATTGCTATGACCATTAATTATATGAAACAAATTTAACTAAACAATTTAATCTAGTCATCTTCAGAAATCATGCATTTTGTGGCATGACCGGATGGAACTTCTTGAATCAAGCGACTGAGACAGGTCGACAAAAATTTTAGGGTAGGGCTGTCACGATACGCTAAGTTCACGATATGATATGTATCACGATATTTACTCACGATACGATTCATATCACGATACAACATTTTTAATGTAGATATGGAGGCATTTCTGTAATTCGTCACATATTTTATTAAAACAACAAATTAAGATCATTCATAACTTGAATGATTTGAGAATATATTGTATTGACTAGAAACAAAGTACAAAACTCAGAAGTTATCTTTGACGACTCGGCGTTCAGCATCGCCATGTTGAATTTTTAAAGATAAAACTAAATGCCGAAAACGAACCGCAAGTCAACGATACAGCCTCTTCTTGTATTGTGTATCGAACCGTCATCAAGAACAGCGGTGAATCGAGAACCGGGCGGTGAATCGAGAACCGCGATGAATCAAGAACCGCGGTGAATCAAGAACCGCAGTGAATTGTGACAGCCCTATATTAGGGTAGATCTATTATAGTAATTAAGTTAATACTTAATATCTGTAATTTTGAACGGCTTATTTTTAAAATCTTTTCATCATGTTGGTAACCAGGTGAAAATAAACTCCACCTGGTCGGGTCACTTTGCTACGATAATAAAATAATCATACAAGAAATTTGAAGGGATATTCAAACATCGTCTGGCTGACAAGAAACCAATGATAGTGAAATCAAAGAACTAATGCTAAATTCATGATACATATAAATGAAACTTTTGTTGAGGAAAAGAGCAAAGACATCAAAATCAAAATGATGTCAAGCAAAATTAGATACAAATTTAAGCATTTATATGAATTTGCATTCCTAAAATGGGTTACCTCATGAGGAGTAATCTTTGTAATTTTGAGTAATACATAGACTTTGTTATGCTGAACGTATGAAGAAATATAGATTTTCCCTGCTTCAACACGTAGCAAATCTTTATAAATCACATGCTTGCCTATGTCATTGGTATAGAATAGATTCATTCAAACACTGAAGTGACATTCACATGTCTATTCGCTTGCTGACAAATTTGCAAAAAGTCATTTCGCATGATAATTCATTTAAGACATAAAATTTAGCAGCAAAAGAGTAGAATGTAATTTTACGTAAATTGCAAAATAATTCAGTGATGCTGAAAAGTACCAGTCCGAAGGATTTCACCGGCAAAATTACATTCAGACTGGCAAAAAGTTTAAAGTTTTGCTACACAATACACATGTACTTTGTTCGGACTGGCATAATTTTCAAAATGACTGGCATGCCTTAAAAGTTTTCAACATCTCTGAAAACTACACCAAAAATGCAAAGGAAAACAGGTCTCGACTTAATATAGCTTCAATGACAAATATGGATAATGACCATATCCCTGTATACAGCACAAAATCGATAATTCAGAAAATCAGAAACCGAAGGCATACAAAATCAGGACAAAACAGGAACCAAAGCAAACAAACAAAAACCTCCACCACATGAAAAGAAGCGAACTCCCGATATGGGAGTGAGATCAGGTGCCCAGGAAGAGTAAGCATCTCCTGCTTGCATGCAACACCCGCCGCTTCAATTCGGTAGAACTGTCACATCCGGTAACTTCCATTTCGGAAGACATAGAGTACAATCTTGGGTTGGATGGTTCAAATGGTCTATGACAGAATATCACCCACCATTCTGGAAAGTGGGACATCATAGTGTATGACGAGTTCCCCATATCGACCGTAGAACTTCCTCAGTGACGATGTTAGTCGGTCACAAACATATCCCTGACTGAGAAGCTTATCTGAAAGACGCCTAGCTCTCAGAACAAAATCCGTATATTTCGTACTTGCTCTGGCATAGCGTATCAACTGAGATATGAACACGCCATAAGCAGGCGATGAAGGGATGTTGCTACTCAGAATAGGGAATTGCAGGAAAAGAAGGTAATGGTACGAATTGACATACTGCTGTTCACACTTGCTGTCTTTTAACAGTTATACAATTATTAAGCAGAAAACAATTGTTTTCTATGTGAAAGAGTATACCAAAGATCCAAGAGCAAATGTGAGTACTGTTCAGGTACAAAATATCTGAGTATGAGGTATCAATGTTGTTGTAAACACTATTTACATCTAAAATACCATACAAATGCGTGAATGACCATTTTTGGCTTCCATACAACACTTTGACAAAAACTTGACAGAAATGTCAATTATTTCAAAATAATTGTTGTTGCATCTTATGTCATTTGCAAATATTGGAAATATTTCGGTATATTTTTGTATTAATATTTAAAAAAAAAAAGAAATTTCTGTCGATGTTTTCACCATGTGACGTCATACCTTTTAGCAGGTTGGGGAAAGGTACCGATCGAGCTAATATACCTCGATCAAGCTAATGTACCTCGATCGGGCTAATCAATCTGACTTTTTTATTCAGAAAAAAGTACTTTTTCCTCCAAATCATATTTGAGTGCAAAATCGCACCAGCTTTTATATCAAGAAATAATGTTTAAAAAGCAACTATGCCTGAAAACTTTTTAGATTTCGAGAAATCTCACCCAATATATTCAGAAAAATGGAGGTATATTTTCTAAGTAACTATTCACTTTTTCAGGTATGTTTCTTTTGTAAACATAACTTTTTTTATAAAGAGCTGATGCGATTTTGCTCAAAAGAATAATTTTGAAAATGTTTTAATTTTTTACTACTGAAAATATTCAGATTTATTAGCCCAATCGGGGTATATTAGCCCAATCGAGGTATATTAGCTCGATCGGTACCTTTCCCCAACCTGTTTAGGCCAAATTGATCGACTGAATTTAAGTTTTAGAAGGGCAAAATCTTGTCCGATCTCTTTCAGACGTGCGTCAATAAATTCTTATAGCCACCAATTATTGTTTACAGTACCTGTCTTACGTCTGAACAAAGCAGATTTTCTCTCGAATGTTTATTTTCTCTTTCGTGCCAACTGCAGACCTTCGAACGCAAAGAGGGGAAATACTTCCAACGAAAAGTAGTTCGATATAATGATGACAAACCTTTATATATAATCTCTCCTGTGTGCTTTTGTAGAATAGATATAGTAATTTATATTATGTCTATGAAAGTAAGAGACTGTTTTATCAACATTCATATAAGTTTCTCAAACGTAAAAATTCGCGCAGGAATTTGACGTACTTTCATTTTGATCGAAGAGGGAAGACCGAAATTATACAGTTGAAATAGTACATTAATATGGCTAGAAATAAACAGGTACCACGTGTTTTAAAAAATATATGGGTATCTTACTTGAATACTTTCAGAAATATGGGCTGTCACCCATAAGATCATGCATTAAATTGAGATGAAATTGGCTACTCACCAAATCAAATATGGCGACCTCCATCTCGACAAATTGACATACAAACGGCCTCCATTCAGAACTGTACAAAAGTGGCGCGCAATTTCAAATCCCGCATGCACTAGTATCAAAACATATTTTTCTGTTGCCAAAGTTTCAATTTTTTTTATCAAGTATATAACAGCTGAACTGTTTGAAAAATTGGGTAGGAAAACAATAATTTTCATAAATTATATGGAGTATTGGTTAAAACATGGGCTGGTCACAGAGAGGCCATTACTGTAAATGTATAGTGTGTACTTATATGTAGTTACATGCAAAGTTTGAAAGTAATAGGAACAGAGAGAAAAAAGATATACACAATTTTATTACTTGAGCTGCCAGGCGTCCATTTTGACTTTAGCGTTACCTTAAGTTTAATGATAATATTGCTGTCTAAGCATCCTTTCACCTCGTCTGATATAGAATGGCCGAAATGTTGTTTGATTTGAGATTTACCATTGTAATATAATCTTGCTCTGATGTTTGAATTTTAACAGGGTCAAAGGAATAGACCGTCTGCGGGTGGCTGATGCTTCTGTAATGCCGTCTTTAGTGTCGTCTGATAACAACGCCCCGGTTGTCATGGTAGCAGAGAAAGCAGCCGACATTATCAAAATCGCTCATAAAATTCAACGGAACAATTACAAACAAAAGAAAAATGGTGTTAAGAGAAAATCTAGGTAGCAACAGGTACATAGTAGATTTTATGAAATTAAATTTTTATAATTCCAGACTATTTGCAGCATTTCTTTGTATGATCATTATTACATTTTAAAATATTTGTATATTTGAATGTGTGAATTTTTAAAAATATATAGCCATGAATAAAAAAAAATATGAGTATATATTTATGAAAATCTGTTCATGTAAATTGTCCAGAGATAGTAGGTGTGTAAAACTGGAGGATTTTGTTAGGAGTTAATCAACATAGGCATAATATATTCGGCGTAATATATGCATACATTATGTATATTCATCCTGTATGTATATGTTCATATAGGACTTATAAATCATTATGCAAGCTGAACATTACAAAATTAAAGCAAATGATCATGTATATGAGCAAGCTTTTTGTATCTAATGTATGTGCATGCTGAAACTCGGAATGCATTTCGGATGTGGTATAGTTACATTGATTAAATGAGTACAAAGATACTTTTCGTTTTATTTTGTCTCTCTTTTAAATATAACGTATCATCTTTTGATGATGATGATGATGATGATGATGATGATGATGATGATGATGATGATGATGAAAAACACAGAGCAGACAGGGACGCAAAAGGTACAAGGAACATCAAATAGAAACATCAAACACAAATAACTATACATAAACCAACAAGAGCAAAGGGCAATCGGTGCTAACTTATGACGGCCATCTGACACGTACGCCAGTAGCAGACGGTGTCGTTATCCGGATTACGTGCGCACAACCCTTCAACTTTTCCGATTACACAGAGGTCTCGAAGAACGCACAACTGTGGTGTAAAATAACCTCTTCACTGTAAGATAACCATACAGGAAACACACAGATGGGTATGTAAATGGATATAAAACAAAGGGCGTACCAAGTACAGTCCGTGCTCTGCCGGCTGTAGAGAACTCGTAAAATACAGTCGAATTAAAATTTTATTATATATATATATGCCAATCAAAATACGATGTATCAATCATTCCAAAAATAAAAGCATGATTGAAGAATATGTTAAATTTGGTATTATTTGGCGCGAATTTCCTCTGGCATTTCAAGTAGCTTCAAAATATCGTCATCCAGTCCTTTACTTTTCGCAATATCGAACGCACCATCTGCCCATAAGTAGTTTTTTTATGTTTTCGATGCTCCAAAGTTTAGCAGTCTTTCAAATTCACTTTTGGGGTTTTTCCAAATGTTGCCTGGTGTAATCACAGGGGCCACCTTACATAGAGGTTTTCCCAACAAATCCAGCAAATCAAGCCAATCCGTAAGTCAAGGGAGAAAAAAGGGATGACTTTCACTTTCGACTCGACCACAATCACACATCGCTTTCTCCGCTAATTTTGCATGCATCGACAAAAACTTGGTACCGATCGATCAAGGAAAGTCTATTCTCTTTGAATATTAACACCTTCTTGCTGCTTACCCCTATTTTCCCTTCGCTTTTTCACGAAATCAACGCTCTCGACGAATCTGGACATCTACTGACAACATGACCTTTCATTTGAACCTGTATGACCTTTAAACCGATCCGCAGTGAATGGCCTCGTTTGTATTCTCTCGGGACATGTCGTAAGAGACGGTAATCGAGTCAGAAAGAATACGATAAAAACATCGGGAAAATGGCATCGCTGTTGAAAAAAACAGATGAGGGACATAATTTACTCATTACTGGTCCACCGGGGACGGGGAAAACGCATGTACTGGCCCAAATCGTCGAGCGGTTTCTTATTGATGGAAAGAAAGTTGCTGTAACAAGCACCACGGGCATTTCAGCGACAATTCTTAAGAGCAAATTGACATCGATAGCCGGTCCTGACGTTCCACCTGTAACCACAATCCACAGATTCTGTGGTTTGGCTGACGGACGACACCAGAACGAAGAATTGGTTGACCTGCTCATGCATTCCGAATATTATGATGGGTACAGGATCAACATTTGTACCGTCCAAGCACTGATCATCGGTAAGTTACTCAACATCGTGGGGGGGGGGGGGGGGGGGGGGGCAAAACTTTTGCTTAGAAAGGAATCAGATATATCACATAAATCATGAACAAGGTTGATCCTACTGTCATTCATCAACAAGGGCTTACATATTTTTTTCTTAGAAAAGGAGGGGGGGGGGGGTTAATCCTACTGTCAAGGGGGGGGGGGGGATTACAAATGC
Source organism: Pinctada imbricata (assembly GCA_033119305.1). NCBI lineage: Eukaryota > Metazoa > Mollusca > Bivalvia > Pterioida > Pteriidae > Pinctada > Pinctada imbricata. The sequence continues at coordinate 26,127,259 of VSWD01000010.1, read as the reverse complement.
CTCCTTCCCCTCTTCTTGACATAATTATATGTGTCATCTGACTTGAACTTTGGTGTTAGAGGTCAAAATTTTCCAGCAAGTCACCAGTGCCATTCACTGAAAAAAATTTGCCAGTTTTCATATGCTGCATCGCAGGAAAATTAATACATTTATTCACATTGGTAAAATAGTTACATGTGTATACATGTATATTTCATTATTTGTATAATTACCACTTTCCTGTAACATAATCCATGCTGTCGCCTTTATGTACAGCAATAAATAAGCTGTCAAAATGTTATATAATGAATCACCAGAATAAGCATTAAATTATTTTTATGGATTTCTGATCTCGTATTTACTTTTGATTTTAGATGAGATTTCGATGCTAAGTTGCAAGCTGCTCCACCAGATTGAGCATATATTTCGAAGAATAAGACGAGTGGAAAAGCCATTTGGTGGCGTACAGGTAATGACAATAGCATGATAAATAATTATATCCCTATAAAGTATTGTATAACAAGATGAGGGCGTGAAACACAGATGAACCCATTAGCAACAAGTCAATACATATTATAAGAATTGTAACAGTGAAAAAGTATAAACAGGCCGGAGAAAATTTAGTGAGTGCATGTAGAATTGAACCTGTGGCCCACTAACAAAGTGGCTATCATACGCCTAGCTGATAGTCGAGTCAGTCATAATTTCATAAATGCAAAAATATGTACCATTTTTGACACTGCTGACCTCCCCAAGGGGCATGTGATATCAGTGAAGTGTGCATGAGTAGCCCATATGATCCCAAATGTGAACTAACACATGTATAGTCAAAGTTCTTGTTGGAGATCTCCTCCCTTCTTTTTACTAATACATGTATCACCATCCAAACTTTTAATATACCAGTATAAGCAAGATGGAATTGACAGACAAACAGATCGAAAACAGGCAGATTGACAAAACAATCTCCCCCTAGAGCTTTCAGACCAGGGGCACAGAAATGATGAAATACAAACCGTACAAAAGTCTTCATGAAAACAATTTTCAAACAAGTAGCCCAGAGACAATTTTACTTGCCCATTGCATAGTTCATAAGGCAGCTCTACATATTGTATAGCCTCATGCATCGGGCTATCAAGTTTTTCCAATGGCAATTAACTTAAGTAACAAAATAATTTTATTTTGTATAAGATAAACATACAAATGTATTAAAACTGATATATGTTTGTAAACTGAGTACATATGAACCGAAACTGCTATGATTGACAGATTTATAGGTTGAGTGTGATTTTGTAAGGGAGATAACTGCAACAAGAGTTATTTAACATCTTTTATATGAATGGTTCCATTTTATAATGAGCAAGTTGAAGCTAAATTTGCACATATTATAAAGTTTTGAAATATTTAAAGAAACCAATTATATGATATATTGATATAAATATTTAAGTTCATGTGATTAATTTCTATGAATATTGTAGGTTGTTTTGGCTGGCGATTTTTTACAACTTCCCCCAGTTCCAACACCTGAGTATGGAGACGATGGGCAAAGCATCACAGAAAGTATCCTGTTGCAGTATTTCCACTGTGAGCAACTTAGTGAGATATTTCGCCAGTCTGAGCCAGATCTGATCCAAGCAATTCATGAAATAGCAAGGTATCAGTGTCAATTAATTGTGTGAAAAATGAGAAAAGCCTTAATTAAATTTATTTTGACTGTGTGCTGCCTAGCTAGCTGTATGGTAGTATTTGTCTTAAATTCCTGATGTTTGTCAAGCATGTTGTCCCCACTTTGGTTAAATTAGACTCCCATGATTCATCATTATAAACATGGCTGTCAATTACAATAATTATTTGAATGGATCACTGGTGAAACAAATTTTACTACACCTAATAATTGAATTGTTATTGATAGAGTGTATATGTGTATTAAATTTGATAGACTCATTACTTATTTTTTAGAGGGAATCTGAGTAAGGAATCAGAAAATCTTATCCTGCGTTTGAAAAGAACATTGCCTCCTGGTGAAACTCCAATGAAGCTTATGTCACGCAGAGAGAATGTCGACATATGGAATGGAAAATGTCTCACAGAAATGGACGGTATGAGATTGCTATTCTTGGTGATAATTATTTATTATATAATGTTTCTTTCAGTCATAACATCACTATAGTACTACTAGTCAACTTACCACCATTTACCACCAAATGCAATTCTTCTTTGATGGCGGAAGGAATTGTACATTATTGTCATTGGCCAAGTTTGTCACGTCTGTGAGTGGTTTCCTTTTTTTCAGAATTGTGTTCGGAATTTTCACTTCCATTGGGTATGGGTTTGCACTCTGTTGTCCAGCGTTTGATTTACGTCCCCTGGAAATACTTGTTTGGCCCAAGATAACACTGTTCATTGTAGTCTTATAGTTTTGGTAATTAGGATTGGTCATATTACCATTGTGTAGGCCTCTCACTTGGCAGAAGTTATTTTCAATGACATCGGAGTTGAAGCGAGATGGGTAAATTCCCTCGCCAGGAAATCTATTGACATGGACTTTCACAACCTCAACAAAGCTCCCGATTAGGCAGTCTATGTCATTTAAACACTTCTGACTGGGTAAACTCTTCTCTTTCTCTTTCTTGGATCCACCCAGGGCTTGATTGTCTGATTTCCATGTTTGGAACCATTCTCTCACTTGTAGTAGAGTAGCAACTCTTGTGTCTTTCACACTAAAGATTGGTCTTTTGTCCTTGAAAATGGTAATTAACTTACTAGTGTTCTCTAAGAACTCGATAGCAGAATTTAACTCTGGTCGATTTTGAAGATGTTGTTTATATTGCTGCATCAAATTCAGCATGTCCGAATCAAGCATTTCCTCTGCGAGGTGATTTCGCATCTTTTCGGCAGAATCAGGATGGAGATGGGAGGGGGTTATTTTGTAGTGCAGTTTTCTGGAATTTGTATCATCATCCCACTTTGCAGCATCTAGCCATTGCTGCCACATTATGAAGTGGTCTCCTTTCTTAATGGCTCTGGTTCCATTCACTCCACTGCTCAACACCGCATTTCGTAATTTCTTGATATTGTGAGAATAGTCTTGGGAATGTGCCAACTTTTGCTCAGGATTAACGATGTTCACGCTGCAGAAATTTTTCTTTTCCGCATCTTCTTCATTTTTAAAGTGCATCTTTATGAACTCTCTGTTTTGTTGACCCCCATCTTGTAAAACATAATCCACAAAGAATCCCCATGACTGCAATGCAGATATTATGTCATACAGCAGTATATAGATTTCTGCAGCTGTTATCCCCCCTGTTGGGTAGTGTGCTACAGGGAAGCGAAATCCTGTGTATCCAAGAAAGTATACTTGAAAGACTTCTGTTGCAAGTGTTTGTTGCACTGTTCCCTCTTTCAATATCCGAATGTCCTGCCCTTCATCACCAGTGTCTATCCATCCAACAAGCTCATTCTTATTCCCCTTTGTATTCATGACAAGATCCTGTTGAATTCTGGTCTCGTCGTGAATTAAGCCTCCATATCTTCCGAATTTGGGTACTTTTTGCCTGTCTGCTGTTTTGGACATCCAGTGAAGTATTTCACTATTAATGCCTGTATCTTGAGGTGTGGCATTCTTGTACCTCTGTAATTGCCTTCCTGATGGAAGAATTAAAATATTGCTGTCTTTTAGATCCTTGTACGACTGGGGACTCCTTGTCCATAAATTCAAACAACATTTTATCATGTCACTATCCCAGCGCCTTTGTCTTGGATCTTGAACACTCAGTGCATTGTATTGTGCTTCTAACATTGCCTTCATTTGTGGTGGTGCTTTTGGAAATATAGCATCCAGAATACGAGATAAATCTTGATCATCCTTCAGATTCAAATCAATAATGTTATTGTCACAGTTTTTGAAGACATTCAGTGATTTTCTGCACCGAACACAAGCATAATTTTCAGATAACCACCCAGCCACTCCTTTACACGTTGAACACCTAATTCTTCTTTCAGTTTCACCATCTTGTCTTGTTATTTGTTCCTGTACTATGTAACGGGGAATAAATTTAGCCGAGGGGCACTCTAATCCAATGCAAATATCAACACTTCTGACACATTTCAAAATCACTGAATATTCTTTAGTTGTCAATATGGGGAAAGAGTTATCTACCTCTAATTCCTTCAAGTCAATCTCTTTTCCAAGAACTTTGTGTGCCCACTGATTTTTGTTAAAATCTATCATCACTTCTTTGATCACAATATTGCCATTGCATTTCGTTTTTGTGAGTATTCCTAGTCTCACTACATTGCCTGTTGTCTCTAAAATCACAGTGTCCGGTTCAACAAATGTGCAAAGATTGGACAAAGTTATCACTTCATGGAATATGGTGGTATCAAAACATATTCCAACATACTTCCTACCCATGTGGGATTTCCCCTTCCTGCATCGCACAACTTCAATGTCGGGAAAAAGTTTGTGAAGCTTTTTAGCCAATGGTACTTCATGTATCTGTTTGTGGCCTTTCTGTAAATTGAATCGGTCTACAAGGTCACTTGCCAATATTTTTCCACCGTTCCGCACTTCCAAATTTCTTAACAACCTGCAAAATTATAATCTCAATGAGAATGTGATAAACTTGTATAATGTTGACGTTGCATGATTTTTTCAAACACAAATATCGAGCGAGTCAAAGTAAACTGTCTGCATTGAGACTGTGAAATTTACGCAAAAAGCATGTGTTACACTACATGCACTATCGGCTTCATGTTTGTGTTTGAAATAATCGTGCAAACGTAATACATAATCAGGACTATTCACTAATTGTAACACTTTTTATGAGGATTTCATGCATATATTTCCTATATATATGACTTCATTTATAGGCATGCCACAATAACTTTTCTTGCATCAACATATCTTGAATATACATTTTTAGTAACAGCATGTCACCATAAATATGCAGTCATTTTACATTGTTGGTTCTCATTATTTCAGGTGAGGAAAAGGTGTACAGTTGCACTGACGAGGGAGAATGCTCGGGATTGGATATACCCAAACAGTTACACTTAAAAATTGGATGTCCAGTCATTTTGACAGTGAATTTGTCAGACACCCTAGTGAACGGGCTTACTGGTCATACTGTTGAGTGCAAAGATAAGTGCGTAGTTGTGCATTTTGCATCAGTAGGTAATGTGTCTATCATGCCATATGCTTTTAAAAAGTACGATCCATATATAAAGAAAGATAAAGGGTGCCGAACACAGTTACCATTAAAACTAGGATTTGCTGCAACAATCCACAAGTGCCAGGGCATGTCGCTTGAAAGAGTAGATATTGACTGTAGAGGGATATTCCAGTACGGACAATTAGTCGTAGCAGTAAGCAGAGCGACTACAAAGAAAGGGTTACGTATACAAAATTTCAAGAAAGAATATATTCAGCGACCTCCAGCGAATATCCTTCGTTTCTACGAAAATGTAACAAAAGAATATACAGACGATAATGTATGTTGCACAGAAAGTTTTTGTAACATTGACTACGATCCAGTGAGCACGCCTTTCATTGCTAGTGTAACGGAAAACGATACTTCTGAGGAAGAGGGCGATGAAGAGGCAATGTTGGAACTCATTGACAGTTATTCGGATAATGTTGAGGAACATGTTGAATTACCAGCAGGAGTTGACATAATTTCAGCAATCGAGACAATAAAACATGCATCACCAGCCAATCAAATTCAGGAAAATGAAAATTTAGCCGTAAATTACCTCAAAGATCATCCTGATAATGTAAAACAGTTTGTTAGCAAGGTGTGGTGGAAATTAGTTCAATATAAAACGGATGCATTCAAACAAGACCAAATAGACAACAAAGCAATAAATTCATTTTATGTTAAATTCAATGAATTGTTGTCGAGTGATCTTTACAAAAAAGATGTGACGAAGCTATATGACTGTTTATTTACTACAGTTACCATGGAACAGTTTAATGTGGCTTTTCAGCTAGTTGCTTATATAAGAAAAAAAGTAGTGAGTGAAGAAGTTTCAACTATAAAACAAAAAGCAGAAGAAAGAGCAGAAAATGAAAGAGGGAAGGAATTTACAGAATCGGAAGGAGGAAGGGGGAAAATCAGATATTTAGGTGGATGGTGCTTATCCCGAATAAAAAACACTATACGGAAAAGAATAATGGATAATGTATACAAAGCAAAGAATGTAAAACTGGTCAATAACCTAATTGTGAAAAAAGATATGATAGAACATTTACTAGTTTCCGAGTCTGAAATTACAGAGAGTAGTAAATTTGTTGAATCACTTCACGAGACGTGCCGCAGGCAAAATATTAGAAAGGGCCTGACTCACATTTCAGATGACTGTTTTAATTTCTTTAAAACGCTAGATAGAGAAGTGCGAAAACTTGAAAGTAATGCTAATTTGCAGCTACATGGAAAAAATTTTCCACTATTTCAGAAAACTGAACTATCGAACATGCCATCTGTAACAACCGAATGGAAGGAACTTTTTGTGCAGTGTGATGTAAATGTGCAAGCTTCATTTATACACGAGATATTTGCAGAAGTAATAGAAAAGTATCTTCGCATGAGCAATGCACAGCTGAGGAAAGACTATATGACAAGTCAGCATCTGAAAAAGTCAGAGGCAACACGCAAACAAATAAAAATGAGAACTGAAACGGCCATGAAGACAGTTTTTAATATGACAACAATCATGAATGACACGTCGAACCAAAAAATTATATCTCATCGGAGACTTCAATCAGAAGTCATGAAAAGTAACAAATTCTTAGTGGACAAATTCAAAAAGACAGAACTCCAGACATTGTGTGCATTCTATGGTGTAAGTTACAAATCTCAACAGACAAAAAATGCTTTATCAGAGGCCTTGATTCCAGTAATCACTGCTGCAGATAACATGGACTCTCATACAGCTACTGTGAGCAGCACCTCTTGTGAACCTTCATCTTCAGGCCATGTGAGCGGAAATAAGAGGAAAAGAACAGTAACCGAATATCCTTGTGGTGTGTGCTTACATGATGCAAGTAGCAATTCCGTTGGCTGCGACAGATGTGACAAATGGTTCCACGGTGTCTGTGTTGGAGAGGATTTGGATGCTTTGTCCGATTCAGAGTGGTTTTGTCCAAAGTGTAGAAAATAGCCATAAAGGTAAAAAATTTTTGTGTTCCCAGTGTGCTTATTACCACAAAGGCTCAGCTGATCTCGTGTGGTCACATACCATTTGTCATTCATTGGTCCCTTTACTTTCATCAAAATTTTCTGTGTTTTAAAATTGACTAAATTGTAATTCTGTGGGTTTTTTACACCATCCCTTTTGGCTTCAACTTGTTTAGGCATTTTTGGCATTACAGTCAAATATTTTATAATACTTTGTTTGGCTAAGGATCACTGATGAGGGTTCAATACCCGAAACATTGGAAGAAGTCTCGTTTTTGTATTTCATTACTTTCAACTTTTACTCCAAAATCACTAAACTGATTGTGATGAAACCCAGAGGCTATTGATTTTGGAGGTGATGGGGATTTTTATGTAATTAAGTTTATTGCATTCATTTCTACATTTTTGGTGATTTAGATATAATCAATAAGGTAAAAATTATAGCTTGTGACCTGTGGTACCCAGGTGAGCAAAATACCCCACGTGGGCCTCTTGTGTTGTATGCACTTCGAGAAAAAGTGTTTATACTGTAGTGTTGACAAGAATGATTCTTTTTGTGTCGCTTGTGAAACATTATATTAGGATCACTTTTTCTGGCGCCTGTCTGCCTGTTTGTGCGTCTGTCTGTCCGATAGTCACACTTTCAGATGGTGGTCAAACTTTCAGATAAATGCCTTAAAAAAAGTACACATGTTCTCTGACCACTAGTGCAAAAGTATAAAAAAAAAATGCTGCAAATATACTTGTAACATGCAATTTGTGACACCTAAAACTTAAAATCAAGTATAGAAACTTAAATAACAACAAAATCTGTTCCACAAATACTGCATTCCTGGATCTCTGTGGAATTGGGGGGGGGGGTGTTGATTTGCAGCCCCCCCCCCCAAAATACTGCATTCATGGATCCTGTCTGTGGAATTGGAGGGGGTGAATTGTTATGCACACCCCCCCCCCCCCCCCCCTACTGCATTCCTGGAACTTGTCTGTGAAATTGGGAGGGGGGTAGTTGTTTTGCAACCCCCCCCCCCAATTACTGCATTCCTGGATCCTGTCTGATGAAATGGGGAGGGGGGGGGAGTTGTTTTGCACCCCCCCCCCCCCCCACTTCAATTTTCCACATCCCCACAGTTCTATACAACTCCCTCATTTTATGGACTTCTAGGTCCAACCACAAGATCCATCATTGTAAGAAATAAGCTCATTCAGTAAATTACAGGTATAGCCCATGGCTCCATGTGATCAGCTGTTCTGTCAAAGCTCTGGTACCTGTAATGTTTATACATGCTTCTGTCGCTGGAAAAAAATATTTAAAGTGCAAAAGCATGTTAATAAATTTATAAATATCATTTCCGTACCAAGATATCGTAAAATTGTCTTTCTCCATGATTTTTCACAATTCAAATCTGGCGCATTTTAAAACATTCGCCGCGGAACGAAATGTTCGTATTTCTCTGCACTTACCTTCACGGTAATGGTACATCCCGAATGATCCGAACGAAGGTAAAGGTCATGTTGTCAGTAGATGTCCAGATTCGTCGAGAGCGTTGATTTCGTGAAAAAGCGAAGGGAAAATAGGGGTAAGCAGCAAGAAGGTGTTAATATTCAAAGAGAATAGACTTTCCTTGATCGATCGGTACCAAGTTTTTGTCGATGCATGCAAAATTAGCGGAGAAAGCGATGTGTGATTGTGGTCGAGTCGAAAGTGAAAGTCATCCCTTTTTTCTCCCTTGACTTACGGATTGGCTTGATTTGCTGGATTTGTTGGGAAAACCTCTATGTAAGGTGGCCCCTGTGGTGTAATGGGGTGCACAGATCGGGATTAGTATTTTCATGATCATGCAGACGACTTCTGCTTCCTGTCAGCTTCAGTATAAGGTCATCCCACTGAAATTGGCTGGCGGATTCTGACACACAATATCTCCTCTCGGTTTTGAGGTCTAGATAGCCAATGGATAATCAGACGTTTTCCTACAAAAAGAAAAGAAAATTGTAACAATGATTGAATTTGTCAATTCAGCCATTTTGATGCTTGTACGCATTATTTTGAGTGGTGCCATCTATGATAATTTCGTTTTGACATTGGACTAGATGGTATGGTGGCATACTTCTGCCTCCTATATGCAAGATATTTTTATACAAATTATGTCAACATGCAAGTTAAATATATTGACATGCAATTTGATTATGCTGACTTGCAACTTATTTTGTCAACATGCAAAATAGTTATGTCAACAGGCAGAAGTATGCCACCATAAGATGGAGATTGTTCATAAAGATTTTTAGAATCGATTACGACTTTGCAACTCAGTGAGGCAGGGGAATCTCATCTGAGAGTAAAAGATTTGCTTAGATTACGTAGCAAATCATTTGCACGAGGATGAGACCCCCCTTTCTCATGCAATCGGAAAATTGTAATTGATTATGTTTTTCACTCAGCTTATTTTATAAACACTTAAATGATTAATTGGCACAGATCATCTAACGATGACGTGACGTAACATTCATTGTCGTTTCTATGACGTCATTATATGTGTTACGTGGAGTGTGAGTCACGAAAATCTCACACTGCCACGTCTACACTTTATATCATATCGTAAGAGTATGTTCCCTTTTTTTCACTCCTTATCTTTGTGATTTTTTGCTTTTTTATTTTCGAAAATATGTTAAGATTAATATCTAGGTTCATGTTTTATAAACAGAGAATGCACAAAACATGGAAACACTAATGGATTATTATGGAGTTTTACACCTTAAGTGTGTCGGACAGACAGACAGACAATGGACAACGTACCGCTATGCTTCACAGGCGACACAAAAATTCATTAAATTGACACGTTTCTAATAAGTTACTTACGGATAAAGAATTTATTTCAAAAAATTCATGTGTTTATAAATAGATATTGTTGATTATAACACAAAATTCTACGCCTATTAAAAGTAGTTGGAAACGAGTACATTGTAAGCATTAATCCCGTTCAAATTTAAATTTAATACATCCGACCAAATGTGAAAATAGCATAAATGCTCTCAAATAATGAAAATTAATAATAAATTTCAAGGAAAAGGATTGTTATGATATATCATCTTTTATTATAATAAGAATTTCTTCAGTTGCTCTTAAAATATTGTAAATTTTAAATGAGTTTGGGTCGGTTAGCTACATATGGTTTTTTCCTTCATTTTATTTCAAAATTCAAATTGTGAGGAACTGCTAATATTTTCCCTATAAACATTCTGTGTTAATTGTTTAATTTTTTCATGCATTCAACATTTTGAATGTGGAAAAATAAATTCTACGTTCTATCTGATAGAGGGATTTCTTTATATGGATCTATAGATCTTGTGTAAGTCGAGAGTTCCGACCGCCCAGCAAATGATTCAGGAAATAGTGAGATAACCTGCAGTTCTGTTGATTTCTAAACCCCCTCCTTCTTCTTTTTTTTTTTTTTTTTTTTTTTTTTGTTAGATCTGCGCATCATACCGTCTGTTAGTGTATGTGTTGTAACAAAGGTACGTACGTTATATCTTGTGGAAAGGTGCGCATATATTTGACGCTAACATGGTAAGATATATACTTCTTTTTGATCAGTAATTGAGATTTCTATATGACTCATACACTTGTGCAAATAATCATAGTGAATTGTCAAGATATCGATCATTGATCGCCATGATTCGGTCATTCGGTCATTTTCTGTGAAGAGGACATGGCAGTTGCAAGGCGGGGGGGGGGGATTTCTTCGTTCTCTCTTTCACTAATTTGTTATAATATAGAAAATTTGATTTGCCTCACAACAATTGGGAAAGTACACATGTATACATTCCTCTCGCAGATCGATCCATCTGTCGATCTTGCGCAATAACTCCAGTTTCTGTGTATGTGAAGTAAATAACAGAGAGAAAATATATACATGTACAGGTCATGAATCTTCCTCTAGCCTTTCCCATGCATCATTATAATCGTCCATGTTAAAAGAGTTTAATACATGAGCGGATCCAGAAAACTTTTTACAGGGGGGAGGGGGGGGTTAGTTCAAGCCTTCCAGATGTGGTCTGAGAAGGGGGGATGCACAGTGTTTTCTTTTATATGGCATATTATAGTCATTCGAAAGAAAGTTAATTGGAAAGGTTTCAATTTTTGTACGTTGGGCGCATGATACATTATCTGCAAATATCCAGCGGCAACAAAAACCAGTGTCGGACCCAGCTTTTGAGTTAGAAGGGGCGTAAAAAATGGCGAGAGGTCTAGGGTCCCCAGCGGGTCCAGGGCAGAGCCCTGGTAGGGGGACTAGGGGCGAAGTCCCCGGAAGCTAACTTTCAGCCTTTTCGGACCCATTTTCATGACTGAAATTGATTAATGAATCGAAATTGATACATTTGACAATTATATTAACTAACAGGTAGTTAATATTCACTCTTTTTTATATCGAAATTGATCGTTTTACCTATGATTTGCAAGTTTTACCCCCCCCCCCCCCCCTTGAATCCGCTACTGAAAACCACAGAGAAGACATACACAGTAAGGGACGCAAAAGTGACAAAGAACACCAAATACCACATCAAAACTCCAAAAACAAAAGACTACCCATAAACCAACGAGATAAATGGGCACACTCACCTTTGACATTCTGACTTATATTTTATCTCTCTTAGATGGAAGACTACCCAATTATCGTTTTTGCCACACAATTAAGGGATGATCACGTTCAGAGTATCGAGAATGTTGCCAGATTAGCAGAACAACATCAATGGCAAGACTTAATCAAAGTATTGAGGGACAGATATGACCTAATAAACATGTGCTCACTTCCTAAAGATCAATCCGATTTACCCAATCTCACATTACTTACTCCTCTTCACCATGCTGTAATAGGTAAAGCTCCCAAAGAAGTGTTCGAAGAACTGTTGAAATTACATGCATCAAGAACTTACAAAAACAAAGAAGGACTGACGGCTTACGATATAGGAAAAAGCAACGGCCTGGATGAAGATATCTTGAAAATGATAGAAATACCCGAGGAGATTCGTAAGCAAGAGATTGAAATCAAAAACATGGAGGAAGGACTTCACAAACTGATACTTGACAGAGTTGAGCATTTGATACAGGAGACTGGTATACAACTCCCACAGTTGTCCTATCTGTTTGAGTTCGGTAGTTTTCTCTACCATGTTCCGTTGATGTACGGGTCGTTCTCAGTAAAGAAAGCAAAGAAGGACAAAGGAATTATGGTTGAAAGTTGGAGCAGAATAGTTGGCGGAAGCGGACAGCGTCACAGAATAAACAAGAAAGGAAAGATCAAACTGAAAGCTGAGGGATTTATGTGAGATATCACTATAATATAATATTTTCTTTGCTATTTTTTTCCATCTACATTATTATTACTATTGTGAATTTATATATTACATATGTCTCATGCATATAAACTATGTGGTTTTTTGCTAACTAAAGTATACTATACTGGCAAAAGTGTAAAGTGAAATATGCCACATACATTGTATTTTATTTCATGTACTGTAGTGTTCATATAATATATAATTTGGGTTGAATGAAACAGTCTCTATACATGTAGTTATGATATATCATCTATTATGCAGCTGTCTGGTGCATTATAAATTGGTGTGAAATTTTCTTCAAGAAGGTATAGAGTTGGAACCCTTCCGTTTTATTAAACTTGATAAATTGCATTCCAGTTTTTATTAAGATGAAAATATATCAGCGAATTGTATCCGGATTATCATTATTAATATCTTCATCAGCGAAAATGGTAACCGCAAATTTAAGTAAATTGTTAATTTTCTCGAGTGACAATTACACAGAGGGAAAGGTTATGAAAATATTGAGTTTTTTTTATGGACAACCTTTTTGAGTGTTTGGAGGAATGTTATAAAGCAAATTGGGGGATTCTAATAGAAGCCACATGGGCTCCACTTCTTGCTAATATTATTTCTATACTCACATGAATTCAGTCCTCATTTTTCGAGGGAGGAAGCACTTGATACTTCGATTAAATTTCATTCAAATGCATACTATTCGGATAACTTTAGCAAAATTAATATATCCATGTGAATTAGAGGTGAAAAAGATAAATCCGCGTTGACATATTTAGATTATTATATCTCATGTTTTCTTATCATGATTATGGTCACCTTAATAATTCAATATATTAAAAACGGAGAGACTTCATTTTCAGATATACAATTTTTTCATTCCTTATAAAGAAAGGAGAGGATCTCCAACACCACTCCTGCCATCCCCTGTCTTTTAGAGTATGATACTCTTTTTTCAGAGCAAGCTAAAAATACGACGATTCTGTTCTGAGGGCAAGGTTACTTACCGTGAAACCACAGGGATTAGGTATCATCACTTGGTCACAAACCCTTTCCTCAATACAAACCCTTTCTTCTACATGTCTATATATAAAACCCCAAGGGCGGATACTCTGTTTGTACTCGATCGTGTCTTCCTCTTTTTTCCTTCCTACAGGCTAAACCCACGGTCCATTTGATACGATTTTTGGTTTTGTTATCTCAAGATGAACGTATAAAACATATCCAAATTGAAAATTCATCCTAAAAGATGCACTGGTCGAATACAGATCGATAGAAGTGGAAGCCCAATAGAGTACAAAAAAGTTATATAGCTATTATACATGTAGGAAGTGTCCTCCCTTGGGTCTCCTCCCTTCTTTTATATAGACATATAGAAGAAAGGGTTTGTATAGAGGAAAGGCTTTGTGACCAAGCGATGATACCTCACCCCTGTGCGTGAAACTACTCAGCCAGGGGTATTTGTGAGCAAACAGATGTCATTGTAGAAGTACACACACGGTACAATGAAAATATAAAACTCTATAATATCTCTTTGTCACAATGCTGAAAGATATTTTAGGTTAGAACCATCAAAACTTCGGAATTGATATATTCACATGTTTTGACATTATCTGAACGGCTAAAGTGGTGAATGCAGTTAGCAAGCAGGAGATGCATACTCTACATGGATACTTGATTTCATCTTTATTCGAAAATCGAAATTAATTTTTTTTTCTCTGTTTCATGGATTCGCATACCTATCAATAATTGTTTTTGAATTCTAATCTGGGTTTCGTGTTCGACTTTCACTCACTTATTTCTGAGAGCAGGGAGGAAAGGGTTTCAGTTTTCTTTTACAAGAATTTTGGATAATGCTCGTCATAGTCCTGTCAACATGGCAAGTCAGAGACTCAGAGTACAATACTAGCTGATTGTGAAGCTAATACAAAACTGTCGATGGTTTTAGTATCATGCATAAATTCTTTTTGATTAATCCAAGATCATATGTACGATAAAAAGGCGGTAGAACTTTAGGTGCAACCTTGGTTTATTTCAGAAAAGTAGAAAATTGATAGCTCTTCAAACGATAACGTTGAAGGAAAATATAAGATAAAGACATTGCATATATATGTAAAAATAAAGAATTATCATTCGAGTATACAGTAGACGTTGCCAGTCTTTAAAACACAGTCCAATCATTTCATTACAAAAGATTGTGTACAATTAATGAAGAAAAAACAAAAGTTGATTTACTGCTTTAACAAAAAAGACATTTCTAAGTGTTCTGAGGGAATATTACACGAATCCCTCATCAACTAATTTTACATTTCCCTCCTCGTCGATTTCATGACGTTGTCCACTACCACCTACTACTCTACACCAGCTTTCTACTACAACACCTTTCTTCACGTTATTCTCCCCTCCTGAACTGCTGACACTGTCTTTTATTTGCTCGTCGCTTTTAACTTCACCTGCACATTCTGACGTTTTCTCACCTTTCTTCGATTGTTGGTTACCATCGTCGTCGGGCATTGCTTCATCTTCCGAGTTTTCATCACCATCGTCACCGTTCATAGAAACTGAAAATCCTCCATACATTCCTGGTACAGGGTAATAAAAGCTACCAAACTCATAAAGGTACGGCAACTGTGGTAGCTGCTGTCCGTTTTTCTTTACCAGATTTTCAGCTCTTTCTAGTATCACTTTATGCAACCCCCCTTCCATCTTCTTTAGAACAGCTTCATTTTCTGATATCTCTTGTGGCACTTCTATCATCTTTAGAACTTTTTCATCAAGCCCTTTGCTTTTAGCAATATCATAAGCTGTTTGTCCATCGGCAGTCTTAAGAGATTTTGATGCACCCAGCTTAATCAAGTCTTCGAACACATTCTGGGGTGCTTTACCGAATGCGGCTTGGTGTAATGGGGTAAACATCTTAGGTGAAGTACCTCCATCGACAGGTAGACGGCAAGAATTTATCAAATGCGCATTCTCTTTCAACTCCTTGACTAATTCTGTCCATCGGTACCTATAAGCAAGATCTGCTACCCGCTGTGTGATTGAAACAGCATCATCTGTCAAGGTCGATGTATAAACTGTAATGGGATAGTCGCACATGTTCCTGCAAAAGTAAGGGTGTAAAAAATGTTAAAGGCGATGTTATGTATAGTTTCAGGTGTGTATGTAATATTCGAAGTTTTCTTTATAAGATTGTCTGCTCTTTCTAGTATCACTTTATGCCGCCCACAGGCCGAAAGATCGCCAGGAAATTATTCGTATGTTCCTCTATGGGGGGGGGGGGGCTGCATCATAGGCGGAAAGATCGTCCGGGTATGCGTATGCGCTACTAAAAATCTTTAAAAAATTTAGTAGCGCATATGCATATCCGGACGATCTTTCCGCCTATGATGCAGCCCCCCCCCCCCCCACCTTCCATCTTCTTTATAACATTTATATATTCAGGAACAATAGTTTTATTACAATTAATTGTATGTCTCAGAATGGACTCTTAAATAAAGTAAGCATGGTAAGTAAAAGTCGACCACAAAAACAAAATGACAAATATGGATAATGACCATATCCCCGTATACAGCACAAAATCGATCATTCAGAAAATGTGAAACAGAAGGCATACAAAATCAGGATAACAGGAACCAAAGCAAACAAACAAAAACCTCCACCATATGAAAAGAAGCGAACTCCCGATATGGGAGTGAGACCAGGTGCCCAAGAAGAGTAAGCATCTCCTGCTTGCATACAACACCCGCCGCTTCAGTTCGGTAGAACTGTCACATCCGGTTACTTCCGTTTCGGAAGACATAGAGTACAATCTTTGGTTGGATGGTTCAAATGGTCTATGACAGAATATCATCCACCATTCTGGAGAGTGGGACATCATAGTGTATGACGAGTTCCCCATATCGACCGTAGAGCTTCCGCAGTGACGATGTTAGTCTGTCACAAACATATCCCTGACTGAGAAGCTTATCTGAAAGACGCCTAGCTCTCAGAAGAAAATCCGTATATTTCGTACTTGCTCTGGCATAGCGTATCAACTGAGATATGAACACGCCATAAGCAGGCGATGAAGGGATGTTGCTACTCAGAAAAGGAAAGTTTGTAATGCTAAAATTGAAGTCGTCACGTTTGTCATAGGGTGAGGTGTTTAAAAATCAACTCCCAAACAAGCATAATCCATAATGAAACCAAGGATGAAAAAAAAACGACCAAAACATTCTGTAAACGATCAAAAGTGAGTCCCTATAATGGAGATATGATCAGATGCCCGAGAAGAGTAAGCATCATCTGCTACATAGCAGCACCCAACACTTCTAACGTGCAAAAGAGTATCTTTAAGAGTAATTCAAAAAAAAAAAAAAAAAATAAGTCATGAAAATTGAACGTGACATATCTACAGATCGGTTTCTTTTAAAGATAGCTCCAGAATGCAGAACACTTGTTCTCTTTTGTACCCTTAATCTTTTATAAATATATAATAATATACACTCATTTTGTCTACAAATATTCGGCCTCCTAGCTGACCTTTATTAAATTAAATCAGAGAATAAAGTAAAGAGGGATATGGGTATGTCCATATTTGTCAGTTATAAAGAGAATAAAAACGAAATGCTCAAGTGAAGCATCAAATAATAAAAACACCTAATATAAAAGCACATATTTAGGACGTGTATTCAAAATATGAATAACAAAGTGCCTGACTATCCAGATTACTGTGGGAATCGCCGCGTGCACAGACATTGATAAAGGCATTATAAAATAAAAGGATTGTCAGTGAACGTGCTCTAGGGTGTATGCACATGTACAATGAACACCGAGATTATTGAGAAAATGAGTATTAATGTGATCTGAAGAAGTGATAAGTCGAAATCTTGTTTTTCTATCGATGTTATTTTAAAGTGCTTTTATTTTCGAAAGATATATATAGATCATTATTGCCCATAAACTGAATTTATGCGTATATAACATGAGATAAAGTTATTCGAACAACCGATGTGAACAAGCATTATTACGCGAGATATGTAACTTTGACCACTAGCCCCCCCCCCCCCCCTTTCCATACCCGCAGATAAAAAGATTATAAGCCTTATTCAGTGTTATTTAAGACATGAAAAGTATCTGACCTTTAACCTCATGTAGGATACGTATCTAAATAAAGCGACCATGTAAACAATGTGTGGAATTATAGGTACTGTATTTCGCAAGGCCTTTTCATCCATGTAAATGTTTACCTGCCTACTTGTGTGTATCTGTGCTATAATATTGACAGATGTTTATATATGTGAGTGTGATACTCGTTAGGTATATGAACTAAGGTATATCAGTCGATCTATATTAACTCCATAAACTAGATACATACCTTATCAATGTCAGACAAATATGTGGAGTAAACCTATTTTGAAACGAAAATGAAATTTTCATTTATAACTCGCATATCAACTACAAAGTCGGAAAACACAGCGGACCGACTACTTATCTATGTAGTAACGGTCATCAATATCCGGGAAATTCTTACAAAAACTGTTACACGCCCTTAGAGAAAAATCATTTGATCTTTGGCTTTGCATCCAGAGGGTAATTTACGTAACAAAAATTACCAAACGTTGTTTATCAGTTTTGGGTATTTCATCCTAGCTGGTTTCACTTCGGAATGATATTCATTCCGTGGTTCGCAGGTTCTAATGATTTTGCCTTACCTAGATGTATCTTCACACAACTACTCACAATCCTTCAGTATATCGAGGTACATATAGGTATTCCAAGACACACAAAACATGTTTCACTAAAATGCTTTCAGAAATCAAAACGGGTCCTCAAAAGTACTATGAATAAACATCAAAGAAGTAACTATCAGTTATCCAGTCTCAAAGTCGAGAAGGCAAGGCAAAATCATTAGAATTTCCATTGGAACAGTTGCGAACCTCAGAATGAATAACAATCCGAAGTGAAACCAGGTGCACGGGGAGAGTCAGCGTCTCATGATTGCATGCAAATGAGCTGACGATAATCACAACAGCACTCACAATAGAACACAAAATTGAGCCTCGACGGACCGCTAGCAATTAAGCTAGAGGTGGGACCAAGTGTCCAGTAGGAGCAAGCATCCCCTGTTTGGCCTGCCGCACCCGCCGTCGATGTTCACGTACGAAAACGATAACAATATCTACGCAATGTCTGAGGTTATGTCTATACAGAAAGTGCTATGGCGACCATGTCAGGGAAAACTATTCAAAACACCTACTGTCAAACCCCTCGCGGGGAACTTTTTTACGAGCTCCACATGGCGTAGCTAGGGCATAAGTGTGACACAAATGAGTAAAGAAGATCCTGACGATAATCACAACAGCACTCACAATAGAACTGAAAATCGACGGACCCCTAGCAAGCTAGAGGTGGGATCAGATGCAACACCCGTCGAAACAGCTCCATGAAAACTAAATGAAAGATCCGGTGATTGTCGCGATGTACATATTGATGTACATATAAGGCACGGTCCATTTGATATTCTGGGGGGGGGGGGGGGGGGGCTTGGGTTTTTTGTCGGGGCAAGATTATTTTTTTCGCCCCGGACCGGGGCAAAATTATTTTTTTCCTGCAAAGTTGGAGCAAGGAAATTTTTTTAACAAAGTGATGCGCATATTAAGAATGTTTGTGTTTTATCAATAGAAATTATCTATATTTTTACTCAAAACTCTAAATATTAATATATTACTTTATTTTTATGCAAATATTCAATTCACTTCTAAACAGAGAGATAAAAGACTTTTACAATACTATTCTCAATAGTTTATATAAGGTACATGTATATAAGAGGGTCTGAGGAGAAGGTCTTCCAGACAATTTTTTAAATGAAGAATTGTAAATTAGTAAATAATGTTTTGATAGAAAACTATGGGGAGCGAAGCGAGCAAAAAAACTTTTGATATAAATTGAAATCTCTGGCGAGCGAAGCGAGCTGGAAAATTTTCAAGAATTTAAGCGAAATTTTATGGTAATTCTTCAAATTCAGATTATTTGTAAGAGCAAGATTATTTTTTTTTTGTCACACCATTAGCAAATTAATTTTTTTCATCAAAATTGAGAGCAAAATTATTTTTTTCGAAAAAAAACCAAGCCCCCCCCCCCCCAGAATATCAAATGGACCGTGCCTAAGGTAAATATTTCTTGCATGGTGATGATGATCTAGAGTATACTAGAGTATATGTGAAACAATATACTCTAGAAGCGGTATTAAAATAATGTTGAAACACGTATAACGTGGGTCCTGTAGCATCATATCCCACCAATCATGCTACGTCTAAGGGTACAATTTTAGTCATAATAACTTTGACACTATTTCGCCATGTTAAACGTCTTCAAATTCAATAGCATCATTTAAGAATAGATAAATTTGCAGTATGGACCAGTCATGCACATTTCGGGTACTTAACCCTCATCAGTGATCCTCAATCTAAACAATGTACTATGGCCAAAGAGTGTGAAAGTTATTTTGTCTTTTTAATGTACCGAAAGACGTAGCAGGATGGGTGGGCTATGATGCTACAGGACCCACGTTTTAGAAATTTCAAGAATTGTTTTGAAAACAGAAATTTTCGAATGCATTGATGAAACGATGAACCGAAGTTGATCGAACTCATTCAATTTGAAGACGTTTACATTAGATACATGTGCCCTTGGCGACTCCTGATCCATCAGCAGTGATACTCACCAAGGGGTACAAATGTTAAACGTCTTCAAATTCAATAGCATCATTTAAGAACAGATAAATTTGCAGCATGGACCAGACATGCATGTTTCGGGTACTTAACCCTCGTCAATGATCCTCAACTTAAACAATGTACTATGGCCAAAGAGTGTGATAGTTATTTTGTCTAAAATGTACCGAAAGACGTAGCAGGATGGGTGGGATATTGCATATTAAATAACAATTTTTTTAGACTGGAGATTACATAAAGAAAAACGTAATCATAGAACGTTGAACATTATGATTGATAAAACATCTCTTGTGTTTGTATGATTTCTTTTATCATTTTAAGCAAATTTGGGGAATCCTAATGGGAGTCATCTTTTAATACTCATATGTAGCTGAGTTTGTTCAGTCGTTATGATCTCTCCTGGAAAAACTACTTCGATTTGATTTAATAATATTGAAGTGTTCCAACTCTTGACCTTAATCTTAAAGAAATTTAGATGCACCAGACACGTGTTTCAGTGATGCTTCCAGAGAAAGTGATTTTCAGAAAAAAATCAAAATTCATTGTAGCAGCGCAATCTGGTTTTATATTTTTGAATCAAAATTTGTGCAATTACTTTGCAGAGACTGCGCGGCTCCAAATTTCTTGTAGGGTCGATTCAGTAGCATAGTTAAATAAAATCGATGACCAAAATAGTATTGGAGGGATGATGCTCAGATGTTAACCTCCCTTAGTTTTGATGTTGTTTCTGGATGAAATGACAAGTTTGCGATAGAAATAATATATACGAGGGCTGATTGATACGTTGTGAGCCTCGTATTGAAGAATTTGAATTTTTATCAGACATTTTGTACATAATCCCCTTCAGTATCTATACACTTCACCGGTTTTTAATGGCCTCAATACCACTTTTAAAGAACCCCTTACCTTGACTGGTCAGAAAGCAATCAACTGCAAGTATGACATCAAGTGGATTGAAAGTAGGCGCCAGAAATAGCTGCTTTCACTTTTGGGAATAGATGAAAGTCTGATGGAGCAAGATCAGGTGAATAAGGCGGATGCTCAATCAAATTGAAGCCACAATCATGAATGACAGTCATGGCAGTGACAGACTTTGTGAACAGGAGCGTTGTCCTGATGGAACAACACACTTTTAAGTAGTGAGCTTTCCGCGTCGCTTAAGTTAAATATTTTCCTGTAACTGTGTCAGAAGTGAGGCATAGAATGTGTCATTGAATGTTTGTTCTTTTTGGAGATAATCTACCAACAGAATACCTTCAGCATGCCAGATACCCGAAGCTCACAACCAATCAATCAGCCCCCGTATGATATTAAATTGGAAAAAAGGCCGAAACAAAAATACATTTAAAAGAAAGGAGGGGATCTACTACAACATTCGGTTGCATCACTCACAGCAAAATCCCAAAACACCCAATGTAAAATCACGGAGCTAACACGCACATATTTCAGCTAGCAGAGATGAGAAAGGTACAATTTTCTCTGAAAAAAAAATGGGAACTGTGCTCGTTTAATTCATGTCAACGTGGTAAGTCTGAGTGTAATAGTAATAAAAAGAAAGGAGGGCCATAATGTCATTCATAAGTATGCGAACAATAGAATACGATGGAAAATTAGAAAATTATGTGAAATCTTGAAGTAGAAATTAAAAGCTCTTCAAACGATAAATTTGGAGACAAATATGCAATTAAGTAATATATAAAATTGTCTACTCCAGTCTGGACGTTGCTAGATTTTGTAAAGTGTAATTAGAGCAGTCAATTTATTTCATCACAAAAGATGTATTAATATGAAGTGTTTGAATAAAACAAACTGTTTATTTTCTCATGGCCAAAAAGACAGAAACGACCTCACTGACGAAAATGCTCGAAAGTTACAAAAATCCTTTATCCACTAGTGTCGCTATTCCTTCCTTGTCGATTTCATGACGTTGTCCACTACCGCCTGCTATTCTACACCAGCTTTCTACTACAATACCTTTCTTCATATTTCCCTCCATCCCTGATCTGTTGAAGCTCTCGTTTGTTTGCTCGTAGCTTTTAACTTGTTCACCTGCACATTCTGAAGTTTTATCATCTTTCTTTGATCGATGATTGTTTTCTTTAGAACCATCATCCGAGTTTTCAACACCATCATCACTTTGCCTAGAAACTGAAAATCCTCCATACATTCCTGGTACAGGGTAGAAAAAGCTACCAAACTCATAAAGAAACGACAATTGTGGAAGCTGTTGCCCGTTCTCCTTTACCAGTTTCTCAACCCTCTCTAGTATAACTTTATGCAGCCCTACTTCCATCTTCTTTATGACAGTTTCGTTCTCTAATATCTCATGTGGCACTTCGATCATCTTCAGAACTTTTTCATCAAGTCCTTTTCTATTAGCAATATCATAAGCCGTTTGTCCATCAGCAGTTTTTAGAGATTTTGATGCACCAAAATTAATCAACACTTCGAACACATTCTGGGGTGCTTTACCGAAAGCGGCATGGTGTAATGGTGTATACATCTGAGGTGAAGTACTTTCATCAACTGGAAGAAGGCAAGAATTTATCAAATGTTCATTCTTTTTTAATTCCTTGACTAATTTTTTCCATTGGTACTTGTAACCAAGATCTGCTACCCGCTGCCTACTTTTAGCAGCATCGTCGTGCACCGTCGATGTGTAAACTGTGATAGGATAGTCGTAGATTATCCTTTGAAAAGAAATACACATGATGGGATTAACATTGTTCTGTGCAGCTTTAACTTTTGACGTAACATTCAAACTTTTAACAGACATTTTGTGGATAGTGCAATTGCAGTCGATTCCATGACTCCTGTTTTGACTTAATTGGGATAACCATGGATGAATGAGTGAAGGTCATTCTTAAACTTTTTAACATCAAATTCAAACATCAATGCGCAATGCATGTACGATAAATACACTTGCTGTGTGTTACATACCCGTAACAATACTCAAATTAAAACACTTATTCCCTATATGACATCGCAAATAATTTTATATTCCTAGGGATTTTCACTTGGTTAAAAGCTTTGTGAAAAAGGTATTAATCTAACGAAACGAGCAGATTAATCCCCAAATCATCAAATGACTGAATTATGATTGAGGTAGAAAACCAACAAATTTTAATTTATATTTCATGAAATTTCAAGTTAGCACACGAGAATTGATGATATACATCAAAGAAGTACCTAACCGTTACTCAGAATCAAAGTAGAGAAGGCAAGGCAAATTGTGAGAATTCCCAACGAAACGGTTGCGAACCCCGGAATGAACAACATTCCGAAGTGAGACCAGGTGCCCGGGGAGAGTCAGCGTCTCCTGACTGCATGCATCTTCCCAAGTCGCGGTGATCGGTCCGAGAAGCGAATCGATCACCGCGACTCGGGAAGATGGACTGCATGCAACACCCGTCGCAACAGCTCCATGGAAACCCGTCAAATTCGGTGATTGTCTCGATGTACATTTTGATGTACAGATCAGGTAAGTATGTCTTGTTTGTTGATGACTACAACCATTCAATCACAATGTAGAATGTCACTGATCATTCTAGAAAGGGGGATCTGATATGCTTTTCATAATATCCCCGTAGCGACCAATGATGATTTCAGCCGTTGTGTGATATAACCCTGAACAAGTAGAACTACGCTAATAATATTTTTGGGACTAGAAATCATGTACAGTCTTTTTAATGAATATTAGAATTTACCTTGGAGAAAAATCATATGTTCCTTCCTTGCTTTTAGATAGTACTCTACTCGACAAGCATTGCCGAATGAAGTTTATCAGTCTCGGGTATTTCATCCTTGAAAAAACATCACTTCACTACTATCTATTGCTAGATAAAAATAGTTATGGCTCACCCGGCACCCGGTGCATTTGTATACTGGTATGTTCTAAACAGAGAGACCGGTGTTTAAAATACGTAAAGATGTATCTATAGATGAAATGTGCAAAAATACAATCGTAATGTCTATTTGTGTGACATGCCACATATATATATGTATAATAAAAATATCTCAAACGATCTCTTCTGTTTTGCTTTTAATAATATAAACAGAAACTTCTAATGTATACTCATAAAACATAATAAATCAATTTATTGGGATGATCGAATAGAGCAGTTGTGTATACATTTGTCTGGTCCGCGTTGTTTATTTACCTTTGAGTTTACTCTAGCGTATACGATATGACGCATACGATATATTAAGACTTTAACTCATTGCCTTATTTCCGTTTCGCTGTATGTACACTATACACATGAATTTATATTGATTTTATGAACGTAAGTATGGTTATTGTATTTATGAATTACCCTAAAATTTAACCGCTCTATTTGATGTATACGGTAAACTATATATCTTAAACCATTGGTAACTGTACACTGATTCAGTCATTGATGTAGTTAGTTGACATAGATTAAGCTCCATTTTGTCTTAGACCATCCATTTACTCTATGTTTTATTCCTAGTTTCTTGTACATATAGGTTTGTTGGCAAATTTTTTTTAGATTTCTGAAGTTTTTGATTACTTATGCTCATCTTTGTTTTGAAAGCAGTCAACCATAAGAAAGTAATTATATATAACAAAAACCCAAACGATGAGGAAAAGTCTCGTCGCGTTTTCACGGGTGACAGTGAGGAAATGTATGTAATTTGTGAATTGAATGTGAAATTTTAATCGGATCTAGGGTGCTATATATCTTTACACTAGGCAGGGTATCCACTATTTTTGCTCAGTGTATTTGAAGTGATAAAAACTTAATTTAGAGGAAAGTATATTCAGGGTACATGTATCTTTATCGTCTGACATACAAATCAAATCAGTCTTCTTACATTGGTCTTCCTCAATTTCAGTGTTTCAGTGTCTCTGCTTTTTAGAATTGTTAAACTTAATTTTGTTAATCCATTTGATGAGATTGTTGTTGTGGGTCCTGTAGCATCATATCCCAGCCACCTTGCTACGTGCTTTCGGTATATTTTGAACATAATTTTCACAAATTTTGGCCATATTTCATTGTTTAGATTGAGGATCACTGACGAGGGTTAAATACCCGAATTGGTCCATGCTTCTAAATGATGCTAGAGAATTTGAAGACGTTTAAAATTTGTACCACTTGGTGAGTGTCACTGCTGGTGGACCAGTGCCCAGTTTCACAAAAATTCGTATGTCAATTTTATGGAATTTCGTAACTTTTGTCCTTTTATAAAAGGTTCAAAATGTTTTCTAGTAAGAATGTTTCATGTTTTCTAATATTATTTTTACTTACTAAAAATAAATTAAAATACAAAAGTTCTCAAAATTGAGTAAGTTAGTATAAGTGAGATATCAAAAGTTACGAAAATTCCTGAAATTGTTCGTAAGTATTTTTGTGAAATAGGCTGCAGGAGTCCCCAAAGGACACATGTAGCCAAGTTCGATCAATTTCGGTTGGTCGTTTCTTCAAACGCATTCGAAAATTTCTGTTAACAAAATTTTCTTAAATTTCTGAAACCTGGGTCCTGTAGCATCATATCCCAGCTTTCGGTATATTTTGAATATAATTTCACAAATTTTGGCCATATTTCATTGTTCAGATTGAGGATCACTGACGAGGGTTAAATACGCGAAGTGGTGCATGCTGAAAATTTATCTGCTTCTAAATGATGCTAGTGAATTTGAAGACGTTTAACATTTGTGTGTATTATGTTGTTTGTTGTGGTTGTTTTGTCTGATGTTTGCTGTTTTTGTCGTTGTTATGGTTTCTCCTTTTTTTTGGTGGGGGGGGGGGGTTGGAAACCTGTAGATGTGTTCCCGATGTGGTTCAATGCATGAATCTCTCTTTGTACAATGTCTTTCATTAGTTCACTTTAAAAGAAGGAATTTAGTCAAGAAATAAAGCTTTAAAACGAAAGAGTTCTAACTCTTTTGGTTCCTGTTTTATCCTTATTTTGTATGCCTTCGGTTTCTGATTTTCAGAATTATCGATTTTGTGCTGTATACAGGGATATGGTCATTATCCATATTTGTCATCGTTACCAAATCAATTCTAGTAGCGTCCTCTAGTTTATTAATTATTATTTGTTTCTTTTTATTATTTGTGTATTTATTTTGTAAAGAATGTGCCGCTCTTAACTTCTTTTAGGTATAATTAAATGAATACGTGATTAGTCCTTTCTACTAGATGGTGCTTTGACTATTTTTGGTACTTAGCTAATTATTCATACCCTGGGTTTTCTCTTTTGGCAAACTTGTTTTAGGTACATGAATTGACGAAAATAGCATATGATGTGCGGAACAATCCATAGTTTATGTGACCCTGTATTTTTACTATTTGAAAATAGATTCGCACTGTAAATGAATCTGATGTTCTTTTTTTCCAGAATCGCATGTGACAATGAGTTTACAGTATCCTATCAATGTATACGAGTCGGTACTGGCGGATCATCGTGCCAAAAGAATCAAGAATATAGCTGACCTATCATACACATTCGCATGGCCGCTGTTAATTGAGGAAATCAAATTAGACCTTCCTTTAGACAGATCCTTGGTAAATGTATGTAGACTTAGAAGAGAAGGCCCCGATAGTGAACCGCCCAAACTCTATACACCTCTCCATCAGGCAGCGACTGGAAGGGCATCGATAGAAGTTTTCAAAGAGCTTCTGGAGTTAGGTGCGTCTAAGACTTTAAAAACAGCACAAGGAGAGACAGCGTATGATATTGGTGTCAGAAAAAATTTAGATCCGGAGATCTTAAAACTTATTGAAGTTCCTGAGGAAATTCGGAAAAGGGAAAGCGAAATTAAATTGATGGAAGAAGGATTGCACAAAGCAATTTTAGGTCGGTCAGAGGATCTGATAAAGAAGTCTGGACAGCAGCTACCACAGTTAGCATACCTTTATGAATTCGGATCGTTTTGGTATCCTATTCCAGGAATGTATGGGGGATTCAACATAGAGGCTACAGACGAAGGTGTAGAGACATCCAGTTGGTGCCGCGTGGTTGGTGGAAGTGGAGAGCGTCATGTGATCGACAAAGAGGGAAACGTCACATTGGCAGAATCAGGATTTTGTTGAAAATTTCATAATATCCAATATATCCAGTTGGTGCCGCGTGGTTGGTCGAAGTGGAGAGCGTCATGTGATAGACAAAGAGGGAAACGTCACATTGGCAGAATCAGGATTTTGTTGAAAATTTCATAATATCCAATATATCTTATCAAATGAATATCTTTAGCTTCAACAGTTATGCAAAATTATATTAATAAGTTATAAAATATAAACCATTTTGAATAAACATTACAGAAGTACCCATCAGTTATCAGTCTCATTGTCGAGAAAGTATAGACCCTATCAAAGTTTGACATAGTAATGTAATCTGAGATTTAGTTTTTACTTGAAGATGAAGATGACGAATATGATTTTGCTACTCTACATGCAATTGTTAAATGGCAAAACTTACGACGCACATACAATTTTATATATACTTATCATAAAGGGTAGAGCCTTTAGAAGAGGATTCAGAAAGATATGCGTATTTGTTGTTATAGAAATACTCTTTTCTGTGTACGGTGCAATATTTAACATTCTATTCCTTACATTTTGAAAGACAGATTCGAAGCAAACATCATTACCTTCATTTTTATATTTATTCACTGTATTTGTTGCCAATAAATTCATAACTAAATTGATAACATCAAAAAATAATTTAAAAAAAAAAACATGTGTTTGTGAAACACGAATGCCCTCGTTGGCATCTTTGTCAGTAAAACAGCTGAAATGTCGAAAAAGTAGTACATGTATCAAGAATCCATGGAAAGGTCCTGTCACATGGAAAACATATGTGAAATATGAAAGCCATATCACTTACCATTCAAAAGTTGTGGCCAAGGTTAATTTTTTTCGGACAAACAAACAAACAGTCTTTCTTATTTTCTTTTATTCTATTCATGCGCAATAGTTATGAATTACAATATATTATAAATGTGATTACCTGATAAATAGGTAGATACATTATGTCATTCAGTGGAAATACTTATCGTAAACTTTATTATGTAAATTATGCGGAAGGGTTCCAACTCTATACCTTCTTGAAGAAAATTTCAAACCAATTTTCATGCAATTATATCGTAACTCCAATGATCTGCTTATGATATGTACTTCAATATGTCCTCACTGTTAGAGGTATGTGATCTTTTGTAATAATAAGATTTTGTCATATATGCGCTTTTTCATGGAGTCTTATTGCACCATAAGCATATGCATATTTTCACAAATTCATATGATTATTTTGTGAGGAAATGAGGGAATCAAAATTATGAATTTTTGAAGAGATTGTTTCTTGCATGGGCCCCTGCGTCATGCTGTCTTTTTGTGTGGTCATCTTACAATGAGGAGGTTATTTTACACCACTATTGTGCGTTCTTCGAGACCTCTGGGTAATCGGAAAAGTAGGAAGGTTGTGCTCACGTAATCCGGATATCATTTAATTTCCATTGTCATTTTCAAGAAACGAAGATTCTGATTGGCTGAGAAATTTTGTTGATAAATCGATCAACACAATTTTTCACGGAAGTCTATTTATAGCACTATTTTTAGAACTGGGGGTTCCCTCAAACACGAATGAACTCGTTGCTGAAAATACAATTTGTTGATGTTTAGTTATCATTTCAAGGATGTCATTTCTTTTCTACTTACTCAAAAATTAACAGTGCATGTAGAATTTGGTCTTACTGGTCCTTATTCCAAAGATTTAGAGAGACGATCGTTCGCTGTTTGAATCATGGCGGCTGCCATAACTTGTTTTGGCAGATGTATCACCGCGAAACCTTCCGACTTACGAAATATAGTGCGGTGATTGTTTGTTTTTAGATCCAAGAAAACAGTCTGTTTTCCATAATTAAATGATAAGAAATGAATCTTATATTTTTTCTGTTGATGCAGGTATCACCCGAAAAATTGGACAGAAAACTTTTGCATCAACGCGCTACGCGCATTGATGCAGTTTTCTGTCCAATTTTTCGGGTGATACCTGCATCAACAGAAAAAATATAAGATTCAATTCTTAAAACCACACCGTCTGTTACTGGCGTGACAGATGGGCATTCTAAGTCGGCACCGATTGCCCATTGGTCTCGTTGGTTTATGTGTAATCATTTGTATTTGATGTTTCTATGTGATTTTGGTGTTCCTTGTATCTTTTGCGTCTCTTTCTGTGTGTGTCTGCTCTGTGTTTTGCATTGGGTGTTTTAGGGGTTTTGCTGTGGGTGCTGCAATCGGGTGTTGTTGGAGGTCCCATCATTTTTTCGAATCGACACTACAGGAAATTTTGAGTCGCGCTCTCTTTGCAAAATGCATAGATTAAAATTAAAAAAAAACCCTAGAGGCGCTACTTAAATACATGTGGCTCTTAAAAATCACTTCTGCATTTAATTAAGTACCACTGATTAGGATTTACCATCCGAAACACGTATATCTTGTGCATTAAAATAAGCTTGAAATTTCAAGAATGTATTATTGGAACACTTACGTATTATTCGAAGAGTAACCCTAAAAGTATACCAAAGAACTATTAAAGAACGGGGCAAAGCAAAGCTGTCCATCAGACAACAATGCAATGAAACAGCGAACCAAACTGTAAAACATCAAAGTCAGTAAGTGGAAGCCAAACACGAAAACCCATAATAAGAAAACAAAAACAGCGAACCAAACTGTAAAACATCAAAGTCAGTAAGTGGAAGCCAAACACAAAAACCCAAAATAAGAAAAACAAAAACAGCGAACCAAACTGTAAAACATCAAAGTCAGTAAGTGGAAGCCAAACACAAAAACCCAAAATAAGGAAAACAAAAACAGCGAACCAAACTGGAAAACATCAAAGTCAGTAAGTGGAAGCCAAACACAAAAACCTAGAATAAGAAAAACAAAAACAGCGAACCAAACTGTAAAATATCAAAGTCAGTAAGTGGAAGCCAAACACGAAAACCCAAGATAAGAAAACAAAAACAGCGAACCAAACTGTAAAACATCAAAGTCAGTAAGTGGAAGCCAAACACAAAAACCCATGATAAGAAAACAAAAACAGCGAACCAAACTGTAAAACATCAAAGTCAGTAAGTGGAAGCCAAACACAAAAACCTAGAATAAGAAAACAAAAACAGCGAACCAAACTGTAAAACATCAAAGTCAGTAAGTGGAAGCCAAACACAAAAACCTAGAATAAGAAAACAAAAACAGCGAACCAAACTGTAAAACATCAAAGTCAGTAAGTGGAAGCCAAACACAAAAACCCAAAATAAGAAAACAAAAATCACAATCAATAGGCATACGAGGTTTAGTTACAAGTTTTAGCGCGACATGTACGTATGACGTCATCGCTTCCTGTGGTTTGCCGATTATTGTTAAACAAACAATGAAAACAAACACATACGACGGATTTGACCATTTGATGGCGGATCTAAATGTTAAGTTGGCATTTGAGCAGACGAATTTACATTTTAGGGACCCTTGGATGACGAATTTACGTACTGACGAAATGGTCATTTTTAACGAATTAACGAAAATTGGTACTGACGAAAATAAAGCAATTTACAGTATATCTCTTGAACTATAAAGGATAGGGCTTTGATATTTTACATGTAGATACCTTGTGACGTGACATTTCATTTGAGACCATGATTTGACCTAGTGACCTTGACCTTGGACTTTGACATAATTTTCAAAAACTTTAGCCTGAACTTTATTTCGTGAACTATACGGGATAGGGCTTTGATATTTCACATGTAGGTACCTTGTGACGAGACCCTTCATTTGAGGCCATGAACTTTGACCTAGTGACGTTGACATTGGACTTTGACCTACTTTTCAAGAACTTTAACCTGGGATATTTCTTTTGAACTATAAGGGATAGGGCTTTGATATTTCACATGTAGATACCTTGTGACGAGACCTTTCATTTGATAGAATGACCTTTGACCTAGTAACCTTGACCTTGACCTTGGACTTTGACCTTCTTTTCAAAACTTTAACCTGGGCTATATTTCTTGAACTATAAGCTTAAAGCATATGATAGGGCTTTGATATTTCACATGTAGATACTTTGTGACGAGACCTTTTATTTGAGACCATGACCTTTGACCTAGTGACCTTGACCTTGGACTTTCACCTCCTTTTCAAAATCTTTAAGCTGGGCTTTACCTCTATATAGACAGGGACGTATATAAAATTTCATATACGTCCCTGATATAGACTACATGATATCCTCTTGATAATCGGATCTTGATCGAAAGATATACATAGTGCTATCTTGAATAAAAAAGGTTCATATGTATATGATAATCACATAGATATTCTTTTTCTTTGAGGAATTTGAAAGAGTGATGCAAGTCCCTGTGTCTGAATCCAGCTTTTTAAAGAAGGCAAAAAGAATAACTGATTTATTTAAAATCTTATCAATTCTAATTAATCTTATTATTTCATGTTTATTCATTTTCATTTATTCTATCTATATATTTGATTAGAAATCTATGTGAAATACATAAGCCTACTTGTAAAGTACAAAGGTACTCAGAATGATTTTGAAGTATCATTATGCCGAAAAGGAGTAAGCTCGAAACGCCTAAAATCGTCAGTCAGACGTTTGGAACAGAGATCATTCGAGCGTCATCAACAATCTACGGAAATGCCAAGAATAACGATAAAAGGAGGGGTGTGGAGGAATACCGAGGTAAATGGAATAAATCTTCAGATAACTATCTTTCTTTTTACCCCCCTGTTTTAAAAATATTTTGTTTTATGATAAGGCAATATGTTTGATCTCCTCGAAATTACTCTGATTATTTAACATTACTGGTGGAACAGTTTCCGGACGATTTTGAAGGTTTTTCGGGGATAACTCCTCCGTCCACCAATGGAAAACATTCAAATTTCTCTCAAATAATGCTATGCCCTTCCCACAGATACTCATGTTGAAAGAAAATAATATGAATCAAGGTAAAGCCTTTTTGTGCGAGCGGAGAGAAAATAGATATGATTATATATATAAAAAAAAAAAAAAGATATTTTGACTATGATGGTTTATCTTATCTTACAAAAATTTCTGTTTGATGATTGCCAAAAAAGGTAGTATAAGGCGAGTGGAAACACAGAAGCATTTGTAAAATTGATATAGACCAGCAGATGAACATTTTAAAGGGGGGCTTAAAATATAGTTCTTTGAAAATATGGTTCTTTATAATTCATTTTTATTTTGTAAGAATAATGTTTAGGCTAGCTGAAAATAAATAACTTAAGAACAAAAGAAAAAACAAACATAGTCCGACTTCTGACAGTACGAAACCACCCGAGATGAGAAAAGCAATCAGAGCGAAACGTCTCGTTTAAAACCGGAAATGTCAGATTTCCCGTGGTTACGCCGTCTTGTTGATGCTTTATCGTTACCTGATTTACGAAAAATGTTATCAATAAATTTATCTTATAAATAAAAATTGAGTATAACATATATGTCTACTTGGAGTCGAAAAAAAAATTTAAATGGCAATATCCAGCATCTCCGCAGCAACTCTGTCTGCGAGGGGACGAAAGTTTTTGAAAGCATAGTAGTACATTCTCATTCTTTGATTCAGCATATTTTCTCAATAAGATATGTGTATACGCGTTACCATAAGGGCGAGCTTCGCTCGCAAAGGCCCTTCGGGCCTTTGCAGCAAGCTCCGCTCGCTATAATATGGTTTCTAGACCGATTTTATTACCCTATAATTTGGCCATTTTTCGCAAATCACTGGAAAAGTTTCCGGACACCTGATTTTAAATCTGTCAATCTCAATCAATTTCAGCCCAAACTGGATGATTTTTGGATATACTTTTCTTCAATCTTTTCTTTAAATTACTGTGTAAAAATAGTTTTAAAAATAGAATCGAAACTTCTCAAATCACGTAGATTAAAATAGTACGGTTCTCGGCGACTTCCCCCGCGTTGCGCGATATTAAACGGGCAGAAAGGGGTAAAATGGTGGTGTGATAAAGCAACTTAGATGCAAAGTTTTGTCCATATGATTCATGATTTGAATTCTGCATTTAAAAATCCACAAAATTTTGAAAATAATTTCCTTCATAGTACTTGAAAAGGGCAATTACTAAAAAACGGAATGGCGGAACGACGGAACAGACTAAAAAACGGAACACATGCATACGGAATGTTCCGCAAGTTGTTCCGTGTTTTGAAAACTAACTAATAAGATAAAAGAAGACATGTGCTGTTGTTTGTTTTATGTTGTATCATGATGGATTTATTTATATTTGATACTGCATTCATGGCAATAAACATTGTCCATGGCGGTTGCTTGGTCGTCTGTCATACCAAGACATTGAGGATGGAAGTAGCCATCGCACCCATCACACATTACATATAATGTGTGTGTTTCAGGTAGTTTACAGTAACAATGTAACTGAACAACAATTTCCCGTTTCGCTGGATTTTTTACTTTCCTTTGTCCAATCGTTGGAAACATAGTCAGAGATTTACGTTCCAGGCAAAGGAATAGATGAGACCTCATTTTTCGCCTGTCATATCTCATCTTTGTTGGATCATGGCCTGATGCAATAGTTACAAGATTTGCTATTGCATACAGACCACAATCATAGCCGTTGTTCTGTGGAAAAACATCCAGCATATGTATTTTAAGTTCCATTGATGGTGGCTGTACAAGGGTGGCTATGCACTGAAGTTCAATTGACGGAACATCGGAAAAAGAGGAGTCGCAAATATTGACTGTTCCGGGTGTACAGCCAATATTAGATACTGTTAGCCAATGTGTTCCGCCATTTGTTGGGTTTCTATTGATGATTTGGATGAAATCATCTGTGTGTCGCGTAAAATCAAGTTGAATTCCTAAGCATGATGATTCTAAGCCAGAGATGTTTGTGAATTGGCTTTTGATTAAATCCATGCAGGCATCGATGATGGTGCAGTTTAGCCAACCACAGGGATCTGTGATCAACCTTCGATCGCTGACATTAAGGTTTTCACGTATCAACGACCCATCTGCGCATACCCAAACTTCCTGGCTGTACAATATGTCCTTCTGTATGCTCTCATTTGCCTGTTCCGTTTGTTGTTCTGTTTGTTCCGTTTGTTGTTCTGTTTGTTCCGTTTGTTGTTCTGTTTGTTCCGTTTGCTGTTCTGCTTGTTCCGTTTGCTGTTCTGTCTGTTCCGTTTGTGGATCTTCCTGTTCCGTTTGTTGTTCCGTTTGATTTGCTGCCTGTTCCGTATGATGTTCTGCACGTTCCGTGTGATATTCTACCCGTTCCTTGCATTGTTCTGTCTGTTCCGGCATATCATCATCGCCGTGCCTTGGTTTCTTCCTGCCTGGTTTCACTTTCTTTGGGGCTCTTGCGTCTTTCCGTACGGTTGAAAGATTACATATGCCAGTGTCATCAGAAATCGGCATATTGAGGCTTAATTTTACTGCAAGAATGTGTACACATCCATCCTTTAGGGGGCAGCTACACGATGGTGGAAAGAGCTTTACTATGTTGAAATTTCTTTCATCGAATACAGTAAAAACGCCTAACCTTGATGACAGAGATATTCCATCTTTCAACCTGATTTCTTGTGCTCTAACAACTCTGCTATTGTCACCGGGGGTTTGTTGTTCTTGGGGGGATTTTAATATGACTTCCTTTTCTTTGATAGATTGAACAATATCGTTTGGGTGGCATGATGTATTTGGCATAGATGTCTCCAAATCCTCCAACATATTGTAGCTGTTTCACTTTTCTGGGTTTGTCTGTGGCCTCATTTGTTGGTTGTTCCGTCTGTTCCGTAACCATTTTCTTGTACTCTTTATGCGGAACTTGATATTCTACTTCTTCCGCCATTCTTTTCAAGACAGGTGGTTTTGTACGGAAAAATAACTTGGTCTGTTTAAGACTATTTCCGTGTTTTCCTGGCAGAGATATCTCCTCATTACCAATGTAGTGGAGGACAGCGATATTTTCTGGGTTTTCCATCGGAAAGTACACATCTTTTCGGAAGTCATTCAATGCTTTGTTGTCCGAACTTTTGGCATAAAAGTATGATTTCTTATATATTGGATCTTTCCTTGGCAATTTCTTGGAGGATCCATTGGACCATCTGATAATAAAAAAAATAATCCAAACAAAATAGGACGGAAAATAACCCCCTAAAAAAATTACAGAAAGAGAGAAAATGAGAAGAAAGATAGGGATTTAAATAAAATGAAAACAGTTTAAAATACTTACCTATGCCCATCAGCTCGCCAATCATCTCTTTCTTTGTTCGATTTTGGTTTGAATACAAAAACTTGCCCTCCTTTTGGTCTAAATGGAATTTCAGATATTGTGTCACTGGATTTAAATAATCTTGTTATTTCTTCATTTGTTAGACTACTATTTTTTGATTTAAGATCTATTTGATTTATCATTACTTGCGCCATTGCGTTAACATGAATTAATAATAAACTCTTTATGACGTCATAGTAGATCTGTTGCTAAACTGACTGTTCCGTTTTCCGTTTTTTCATCTGTTCCGCGTCCGTACATATTCCGGGTTTTTATATTATAATATACGGGACATTAGTTTGTTCCGTCGTTCCGTTATTCCGCCATTCCGTCTTTTAGTAACCTCCCTTGAAAAGGGCGACTGTCCGGAAACTCTTACTGTCCGGAAACTGTTCTGACACCAGTACAGTAATCTTGTTTATTTTACGATGTTGGGATATTTGGATTTCATAGACTGATAGTGATCTAAGTTTACCTTCGTTTGATGTCTAAATAGGTCCCAAGGGTTTCATTGTATTGTGCTACATGTAGATGCTTCTTGCAAAATAACTTTGGATCCAGGGTCCCCTAGTCCGACTTGCACACCTACGACGGTGTTATCTGTTTTTTGTCTTCGGTCTGACTGCTATGCATAGGCAAAACTTGAGAATTTCGGTGCGAAAAAAACTTCAGCAAGTGATCCCTCCAACCAAAAAATTAGTAATCCAGTCCTCCTGCCCCTAAAAATCCCCTATAGGCCTGGTTTCACCTCTGTGCGCATGACAAAGTATCGTTGATCATAGGAAAATCAGAAGAGAAAAAGAGATGAAACCAGGCTTAGAGGGAATTTTTTAGGGGCAGGAGGACTGGGTGAGTTATTTTTTGGTTGAAGAGACCGGAATTTGTCAAAAAAAAAAAGGACGATTTGCCAAATTTTTTTTGGCACAGAAATTCTCAAGTTTTACCTATGCATAGCAGTCAGACCGAAGACAAAAAAACAGATAACACCGTCGTAGGTCTGCAAGTCGGACTAAGGGTCCCCGATTTCGACAGGATTTTTATTGGAGGTCTTCTTATTATGACGTCATGTCAATGGAGTTTAATGACGTTGCAAAACAACAAATGTCATCAATTTTAATTTGTAATTTTTGCACTGTTATTTTATAGAGCAGTTATTCCAACTTTATTCCCATCTAGATCTACAACCTTAATTATCTTGATTTCTTTTTTGATTAATTTGAGAAATATATGGGACCAAAGTGGTAAAGGTAAGGTCATATTAAGTGTGGTAGGTGGGGAAAGGAACCTTTGACAGGTTGGGACTGACCAAAAGATAATTATGCTATCACTTAAATGTGCGACTGTCCTTTAAACCAGTTACTGTAATGGTCTTGGTTTTGCGTGACTCGGTGTTTGAAACAAGGGAAATTACCAATTTGGGCCTTAATTTAATTCTCACGAAACATAACTCGTACTTCTATAAAAAGAAGAGCTCATATTCTAGGTGTTAAAGCATTGTAGGTTTGAGCCTCTGCAACAAATATGCAATGTTCGTTGGTCATTTTCATTTTGGCCACAGCAGGATCAAATTTCAAAGTCAAGGTCAAATGAAAGAAAAGTTCTAATGGTGGAGTAGAGGGAAAAGTAAGAAACAACACTTAAATTTGATTTTAAAAAATCAACCCATTTACAATATGCATCGTTACGAGTAAATGGAATTTATAACCCTGTATGGTATGAAGTCTTTTTCGCGGAAAATGCTCGTATGGAATAAGAATATTTCACCATTTTCATACTAAGAAATAAACATATTAGTTGCCTATACATAGATACGGAGTTAATTATAACAAGAAAAACAGCATGATAAGAGCATCTTGCATACGTATTCGCATGACTGAATTTAACACTGTTTTCAAGGACAGTAAGGCATTTACGTGATAGCATGGATATCATGTGGTCAGTCCAAACCTGTTTGACGTTGTGATGTGAGACGACAAAGGGGCAGACAATCACTTGAGTGGTATGTCCTGATCTTTCCCAGTATTATTTACCCAGTGAAGAATGACATATTCCAGACATTTCATGATTTGCAATGTCAAAGAGAAAGACATTCACTTGAGTTAGTCTGTCAGTGTTCAATTATAAAAATACAGCACAAACCGATATGACAAATCAAGTTGGCTGATGCTCACAAAATTTTGTTTTCAGTCACAAAAAACTGTGGTTGACTGAGGGTATTAGCTTGGATATAGCTCAGACAGTGCACGTTTGTGTCTGTTTTGGTATGTGCTATCTTATAGCTAAACCGATTAAACATCTCTTTTCCTATTTTTGACAGGATGAAATCCTTAAGGCAGCTGTTATGAAATATGGGAAAAATCAGTGGGCTCGTATTGCTTCACTGTTACACAGAAAGTCAGCAAAACAGTGCAAGGCACGCTGGTAAGAAATCTTCTGTTACCGGTATAAACATTTCAGCATGCCAAAATGAATTTGTTAAGTACATATAAGCCACTATAGTTATAGTTTAAACATGTTCTCATGAAGAATTATCCAAGCGCTACATTTGGCATTAATATGGAGCCAATGAAAAGCGAGCATTTTTTCAATGAACCAATGAGATAATGATCTCATAATCTCTCGTGTTTGTAAACAGTTGTCATCTTTACTTTTAACATTTGATTTTTTACAGGAAATTATTTTTTAAAGTTTCTCTTTGAGCTCTTTCTACAGAACATGTATGTCTTATTATTTTCATAGCTAATATTAACATTTACTTTAAATCTTTGACTGTAGGTTTGAATGGCTGGATCCGAGTATTAAGAAAACAGAATGGAGCCGGGAGGAAGAGGAGAAATTATTGCACATGGCCAAGTTGATGCCCACACAGTGGAGAACCATAGCTCCCATCATTGGTAGAACCGCCGCACAGTGTCTGGAACACTACGAATATCTACTGTAACTATTGTTTGTAAATGTCTTAACGTTTGATAAATATTTTCATCCAGTCAGCTCTGTGGAGTTTGCATCTAGATAACACAATATTATTAGCTATCTGGTACCAGTACTGTATATAATAACATGAGGTTCAATAATCTGGTACCAGCACTGTATATAATAACCTAAGGTACAATAATCTGGTACCAGTACTGAATATAATAGCATAAGGTACAATAATTTTCCAAAGATTCACAGGCACATGCACATTCCCTCATGAAAGGAAAATAACACACTGTTTCAAAAGGACAGATTAAAGTGAAATCCATGCAGTTAATAGATTTGTGAAAATGTGAAAGTAATATTTGATAAACATACATTAATTATACCCCCGCAAACGAAATTTTGGGGGGGTATATAGGAAACACCCTGTCCGTCTGTCTGTCCGTCTGTCCATCCGTCCGGTTAAGAAGTTCTTAAAGCAGATAACTCTTTAAGTATAAGTGATAGGGATTTAATACATGCATTCACAATAATAAGAACTACATTTTGATACCAAGACATTTGACCTAGTGACCTTGACCTTGAACTTTGACCTTGTATATATATAGATTCCTATGTCGTGCATGAATCCGTGTAGAGAAAAACGTCCTGCAGGGGGTATAATTCCTCACTTTAGGGCAGTTCTAGTTGATTACAAATGTAGATGTTATATAAATACTTTTAATCCAATGCTTCTATAACTTTTTACAGAGATAAGGCTCAGAATCGTGATGAATCAGAAGACGACCCTCGTAAACTTAAACCTGGTGAGATCGATCCTAATCCAGAAACCAAGCCAGCCAAGCCAGATCCTGTCGATATGGATGAAGACGGTATACATAATCTCACATTTTTTTCCCTGTTACTGATACAATGTATCTGCTAAGGATTTAAAAATCTCTATTTGTTTGTTATTGCGAATGACCTAATTTCTGTTCTTTCAATTTCAACATTAACACTTCTTCTTCAGAGCTTGAGATGTTGTCAGAGGCCAGAGCTAGGTTGGCAAATACACAAGGCAAAAAGGCAAAGAGAAAGGCTAGAGAAAAACAGTTAGAAGAAGCCAGGTCTGTTGTTTTGTCTTTCTTTACAAAATGTTGATAGATAGAGTATAGATCAAACTACATTTACAATGTATCTCAATAAAAGAATAACTGCTTCATGCATATTTTTTGAAACATATTTTAAAGGTACAATTATATATAAACAAAATAAAAAATGTAATCTTTGTACTTTTCAGACGATTAGCAGCCTTGCAGAAAAGGAGGGAACTTAGAGCAGCAGGCATAGAGTAAGATACTTTGTTGCTCACTTCAAAAATGTACACATATATGAACATGTGATGGAAATCAACACTGAAAATACTCTTACTCATGAGTCATGTCAATCACATTTTTAGAAAAAATTCATAGATTTTCAGTGTTCCAGACATGATAAATATTGATGAAGTTCATATGGGCATGTATTTTGAAAATCATTCGACCCGAAACTCATTTTATCAGACACTGATTTTTTAATTTCTTGATGAATCTATTTATAGAATAAAGAAACAGAGGAAGAAAAAGCGTGGTGTGGATTACAATGCTGAAATACCGTTTGAGAAGAAACCCGCTCCAGGTTAGATATTTATGATTTATCTTATCATGTACATGTACATTTAGTACACCATATATAGGATTGTTGAAGGATATTAACAGTTTCTATCCCATCTGTTTGTTAGTCTCTGTCTGCATGTCCATCCATTTGTCTGTTTGTTTGTTTGTCTGTCACACTTAGTTTTCCGGATCTTTATTTGCTTTCATTGCAAATATTGAACAAATGGTATACAATGTACATGTATGAATACATATTGGTGTGACAGGGACCAACTTTGAGGGTTTGATTTTTGTCATGATTGATCTGTCTAACATTCTGACTACCGGTATAATGAGACTTTTCTTTGGCTCAAATTATTCTTCATCTTCCAAGTAAAGTGAAGAACTGCTACTGCAGAATTATCTCAATGCGATTAATTGTTTATTTATGAAGGATTTTATGACACCACTGAGGAAGTTTATAAGGCAGAAGAACCTAACTTCAAAAGATTACGTCAGCAGAATTTAGATGGAGAACGGAGAGCTGATAAAGAAGAGGTGAGATAGTAAACACTGTGA
Source organism: Pinctada imbricata (assembly GCA_033119305.1). Lineage (NCBI taxonomy): Eukaryota > Metazoa > Mollusca > Bivalvia > Pterioida > Pteriidae > Pinctada > Pinctada imbricata. Next base: position 26,086,676 of record VSWD01000010.1, on the reverse strand, counting down.
TCAAACATCAAATATCAATTAAAAATGATATCTATTTTAAGTTTAGAAATGCATTTTGTATTTAATGTTTTGATTAATCAAAATTACTTAGTAAAAGATTAAATGATGTTTCAAGTACAAGTGCTATGCATTTTAAAAAAAAAAATTCTGACATTTGTTGAAATTAGGGATAAATACTTGGAAGATCTACATGTAAATGATCATATATGATGAAGGTATCAGAAATCAATGTACATTATGTATTTGACCGGACAAAGTTTTATATGTATAACTCTGATTCCATTTTACTTTTGTTAGAGAGAAAGAAGGAAAGACAAGCAAAAACAAAAGAAAAGGAAAGAAAATGACCTACCAGGTGTTATTCAAAGTCAATCAAAGTATGTTGTTAACATGTACCTGATCAAACTATCGATGCATACTCATATATATATCTCCTACCATAATGGAATATAGACTAGATTCATATGTAGGTGTTTAGTCTAATGTAAGATCTGCTGTACAACTCATACAAATTTGCAAATACTGTTGTGGAAAATCCAATGAAGTTCTAATGATGTATTTGTATTTGATTTCCCCAGTTTCCAAGAACCAGTAAAGAAGCGTAGTAAGTTAGTATTACCAGCTCCACAAATATCTGATCAAGAACTGGAAGAGGTTTGTAATACATGTATATGGTCTGATTTACTCATTTGTAAGAATTATCTTATTTTTAGTTTGAGGAAGTTTGGTAGATGAATTTCATATTTCTCCAAAAAGTTTACAGAATGTCTAGCATCACAATATTTGGTGATATTTTGACTGATGATACAGCTACAGTTTTTGGATGCCATGATGATGAACTATAAATATGACTTTAATCACATGTATTATGATGTCACTCTGTAAAAAGTCATCAAATGGTGTCATGTTGGGCTAACCATGTGATATGAAAATGAAATTAAAGATTTGTACTTTTGTGCTACCATGTAGTAATTATCATGTACGTTGTAGAGGAATGATGTTTCCTTTCATGTTTTGTAAAGGCAGTAAACTTCTACTGAAATCGTTTATGATTATGTATTCCAGAAGTATTTGAATCAAACTAAGATAAATTATGATAAATACGGTGAATTGTTTGTAGGTCGTAAAAGTAGGTCAGGCGAGTGAGTATGCTCGGCAGCAGGCTGAGGAATCAGGGGCACAGAACTCTGCCAGTCAGGCGTTACTACAAGACTATAACATTACACCCGGCACGGCACATCTCAGAACTCCGAGGACACCTGCCGTACAGGACAATATATTACAGGTATAGCGTGTTAGAAGTTCAATTATCAACACAGGTAAAAGACAATCACAACAATTTTTGGACTCTGTTGTATAAGACAAATCATACACACATACAAGCGGTATTTTAGAAGCAGTTATAGTATGCTTGCATGTTTTTATTTTAGCAGGATTCATATGCTAACAGAGTTACATGTAGCTCTGAACTAATGGTATCACAAGCATTGCAAACCTTTGACTTGAAGTAGGACAAAATTCAATAGGAATTTTCCAAACAATCTTTATCTATAATTTTAGAGAAAAAAATCAGTTTATTGTAACAAACAATAAATTTATGTACAAGAACTGCAATATGTAGATTTATTTCTTTAAAAATTTCAGGAAGCTCAGAATATCATGGCATTAAACATTGTGGACACACCCCTTAAAGGTGGTCTGAACACACCCCTCCACCAATCAGATTTCAGTGGAATCACACCACAGCGCAATGTGGCACAGACACCAAACACAGTTCTGGGAACTCCTATGAGGACACCAGGACAAGAGGGTACGATTTTTAAGAAAATTTCATGAATTAAAGAATTGCTTAGAACCTTTTGGTAAGAGTTCTTATTTAAAATACATGTACAGTATGTACTGAAAAAATCCAATAGCTTTGTTTTAACCCGTCTGTATCAAAGACTGAAGCAGAAGTGTTGAAGAGTAGAAATGATTTTTAGTCCCCTACCAGCAACGCCGAAGGGGACTCTTAGTTTCCTCTCGGTCTGTCTGTCCGTCTGTCTGTCCGTCTGTCCCATTTTCAGTTTTCCAGACTTTTTTTCGCTGTTGTTGCATATATTGAACTCATTTTTGGTATGTGGATACATCTCAATGTGATACAGATCAAGTTTGAGTTTGCTTTCGATTGACCTAATTTTACAAGAGTTATGGCCCTTGGACTTGGCAAATTTTATGGTAGTTTCAGTTTTCCGGACTTTTTTCCGCTGTTGTTGCATATATTGAACTCATTTTTGGTATGTGGATATATCTCAATGTGATACAGATCAAGTTTGAGTTTGCTTTCGATTGACATAATTTTACAAGAGTTATGACCCTTGGACTTAGCAAATTTTATGAAAATTTCAGTTTCCGGACTTCTTTCCGCTGTTGTTGCATATATTGAACTCATTTTTGGTATGTGGATATATCTCAATGTGATACAGATCAAGTTTGACTTTGCTTTCGATTGAACTAATTTTACAATAGTTATGGCCCTTGGACTTAACAAATTTTATGAAAATTTCAGTTTTCCGGACTTTTTATGCCCCCGGAATCAAAGATTCGGGGGCATATAGTTTTTGGCCTGTCCGTCTGTTTGTCTGTTTATCTGTTTGTCTGTTTGTCTGTTTGTCTGTTTGTCTGTTTGTCTGTTTGTCCGAAAAACTTTAACATTGGACATAACTTTTGAATGGGAAGTGATAGGGCTTTCATATTTCACATGTGTATTCCTTGTGACAAGACCTTTCCATTGATACCAAAATTTTTGACCTCGTGACCTTGACCTTGACCTTTGACCTACTTTTCAAAAACTTTAACATTGGGCATAACTTTTGAATGGTAAATGATAGGGCTTTCATATTTCACATGTGTATTCCTTGTGACAAGACCTTTCCATTGATACCAAAATTTTTGACCTCGTGACCTTGACCTTGACCTTTGACCTACTTTTCAAAAAACTTTAACATTGGGCATAACTTTTGAATGGGAAGTGATAGGGCTTTCATATTTCACATGTGTATTCCTTGTGACAAGACCTTTCCATTGATACCAAAATTTTTGACCTCGTGACCTTGACCTTGACCTTTGACCTACTTTTCAAAAACTTTAACATTGGGCATAACTTTTGAATGGTAAATGATAGGGCTTTCATATTTCACATGTGTATTCCTTGTGACAAGACCTTTCCATTGATACCAAAATTTTTGACCTCGTGACCTTGACCTTGACCTTTGACCTACTTTTCAAAAAACTTTAACATTGGGCATAACTTTTGAATGGGAAGTGATAGGGCTTTCATATTTCACATGTGTATTCCTTGTGACAAGACCTTTCCATTGATACCAAAATTTTTGACCTCGTGACCTTGACCTTGACCTTTGACCTACTTTTCAAAAACTTTAACATTGGGCATAACTTTTGAATGGTAAATGATAGGGCTTTCATATTTCACATGTGTATTCCTTGTGACAAGACCTTTCCATTGATACCAAAATTTTTGACCTCGTGACCTTGACCTTGACCTTTGCCCTACTTTTCAAAAAACTTTAACATTGGGCATAACTTTTGAATGGGAAGTGATAGGGCTTTCATATTTCACATGTGTATTCCTTGTGACAAGACCTTTCCATTGATACCAAAATTTTTGACCTTGTGACCTTGACCTTTGACCTACTTTTCAAAAAACTTTAACATTGGGCATAACTTTTGAATGGGAAGTGATAGGGCTTTCATATTTCACATGTGTATTCCTCTGTGACAAGACCTTTCCATTGATACCAAAATTTTTGACCTCGTGACCTTGACCTTGACCTTTGACCTACTTTTCAAAAACTTTAACATTGGGCATACCTTTTGAATGGTAAGTGATAGGGCTTTCATATTTCACATGTGTATTCCTTGTGACAAGACCTTTCCATTGATACCAAAATTTTTGACCTCGTGACCTTGACCTTGACCTTTGACCTACTTTTCAAAAACTTTAACATTGGGCATAACTTTTGAATGGTAAGTGATAGGGCTTTCATATTTCACATGTGTATTCCTTGTGACAAGACCTTTCCATTGATACCAAAAAATTTGACCTCGTGACCTTGACCTTTGACCTACTTTTCAAAAACTTTAACATTGGGCATAACTTTTGAATGGTAAGTGATAGGGCTTTCATATTTCGCATGCGTATTCCTTGTGACAAGACCTTTCCATTGATACCAAAATTTTTGACCTCGTGACCTTGACCTTTGAACTTTTAACCCAGCGACCTCCCATACATGTACTTAACAGAAAATAGTGTTCATACTAACAAAGATGCCACCGGGGGCATTCGTGTTTCACAAACACAGGCTTTATTTCTGCTGTTGTTGGATAAATTGAACTCATTTTTGGTATGTGGATATATCTCAATGGGATACAGATCAAGTTTGAGTTTGCTTTAGATTCACCTATTTTTACAACAGTTATGGCCCTTGGACTTAGCAAATTTTATGAAAATTTCAGTTTCTGGACTTTTCTTTGGTTCTATTGCAAATAATGCACTGATTTTTGAAAAATGAATACATCTCAGTGTGATACAGACCAAGTTTGAGTTTGGTTTCCATTGGCCTATTTTTACAAGAGTTATGGCCCTTGGACTTAGCAAATTTCATGAAATTTTTAGTTTCCCGGACTTTTTCATGCCTGTTATTGCAGAAAATGAGCTGATTTTTTGTATGTGAATACATTATAGTGTGATGCAGATTTGAGTTTAATTTAGATTGACAAGAGATATGGCCCTTGGACTTAGCAAATTTCATGAATTCAGTTTCCCAGACTTTTCTTGGCTGTTGTTGCAGAAGATGAACTGATGAACAGAGATGCAAGTCATAACTTTATGCCGCCGGTAGGGGACTTATATCGCACAGCGATCATTGCATTTTTTGAATACATGTAGGTCTGTTGTTTAAAACTTTGTATTACTAGTATCCTGAAATTGAACAGGAATGCATAATTCCGTAAGGCAGTACCCTAGAACCTATATGTTTCTTGTCATCTGCATACCATATCAAATTCTTTATCTCACACATTGTTACCTTAATATCAGTGTTTTTATTTTACAGGAATGACACCTAGAGGAATGACCCCCAGGATGGGTGTGGCAGGTCAAACACCTCTCCGGACACCAATGAGGGACAAACTGAACATAAACCAGGAGGATGGCTTTGAAGTAGATATGAGTGACAAGTTTTATCAGGTATGTAGATATTTAATGAACTAGGAAAAATATTGTTTATTTTCATTGTGTTCTGCTGAATCTAGACAAGATTGTAAAGAAAAAACTTTCTTTATGAGAAAAAGGATGAAAAAAGGTAAAAAAGTAGTAATAAATTACAGTCTACTCTCAAGGAACCATCAGAAAGAGTTCGACTTATCAGGAGTTTGACTTACTGAGTACATGAGCAGCAATCTATTTTTAATAAGACTGATGTCCCTTTCTCTATCACTGTTCTCAAACATTTGTGCCGTCTTCTTTTAACGATAAAGTTACCTTGAATGTATGTAATGCAACTCCTTAGCGTTAAAAAATTTCAATTATCTGTCCACTGTTCTACTTACATGTATAATTGATTAATTTTTGTTTAAGAATTAAAATTTATTTTTGGTTCAACTTATCGAAATGAATTTTCAGTGTAAAATGAGTTAAGGGACCCAAAAATTAGTTTGACTTAATGAAAAGTTCGAGTTATCGGAATTTGAGTTACCAGGAGTAGAAATGCACAGAAACCAATAGAAGAGAAACGGGACTTTTAAAGTTAGTTCAAGTTAAGCAGAAATTCGAGTTATCCGAGTTTGAGTAAATGGGAGTAAACTGTATATGTCATATCGCTGCCTTACTTTGCAGCAAGATTTGAAGGATCAGTTAAGACAAGGCTTGGCAGGACTTCCTCAACCAAAAAACGACTATGAGATCGTAGTTGAGGATGAGGGAGGCATGATGGAGGAGGGAGGGGACCAGCAGGATTATGTAGAGGATCAGGCTGATGTAGACAACCAGACAGAGATGGAGAGGCTGGCAAGACGTAAGAGTAGAATTTGATTTTGTTGATGCAATATGAATTCCTGTATTTTGAATTTGTATGAATGTTTCCGTGATTTGACTTTGAAATTGATGATGATGATGCATTATTTTAATACACAGGAGCTAAGGAGATGAGGCTTCGTTCCCAGTCTGTACAGAGAGAATTACCTCGTCCCTCAGATGTAAACGACAGTATACTGAGGATAGTGGGGCCTGGTGACCCTCCACTTAGTGATCTACAAAAGGTATACATGGTTTTTAAAAATTTTTAGCTCACTTTGATGAAGTTGAATGAGATTATGCTATACCCCCGCACGTCCCCGTCTGCGTCCTGTTAAGAAGTTGGGGGTAGCTCAGTATTTGGCAAAGTACTAATGCTATAGTAACCAAACTTGCACAAGTGATTCATCTTTGGATGCTGAGATGGACCCATGCATCAGAGGCAGCATCTGACCTACTTTTTCTGCTTGAGTGATTTTGCTTTTTAAAGCCAATATTGAGCAACATTTAAGTGCTACATGTACCAAACTTGCATATTGGATGTACATGTATCTTTGATCAAACGTTCATAAAATGACTTTGACCTACTTTTTCCACTTGAGTGATTTTACCTTTAAAAGCCAATATTGAGCAAAGTATAACTGCTACATGTACCAAACTTACATATTAAATGTATCTTTGATCAAACTTTCATAAAATGACCTTGACTTACTTTTTCCACTTGAGTGATTTTGCCTTTAAAAGCCAATATTGAACAAAGTATAAGTGCTACATGTACCGAACTTGCATATTGGATGTATCTTTGATCAAACTTTCATAAATTGACCTTGACCTACTTTTTCCGCTTGGGTGATTTTGCCTTTAAAAACCAATATTGAGCAAAGAACAAGTGCTACATGTACCAAACTTGCCTATTGGATGTGTTTTTGATCAAACGTTCATAAAATGACCTTGACCTACTTTTTCCGCGTGAGTGATTTTACCTTTAAAAGCCAATATTGAGCAAAGTTTGGGTGCAACATTTACCAAACTTGCATATTAGATGTATCTTTGATAAACTTTCATAAAATGCCCTTGACCTACTTTTTCTGCTTGATTGATTTTGCCTTTAAAAGCCAATATTGAGCAAAGTATAAGTGCTACATGTACCAAACTTGCATATTGGATGTGTCTGATCAAACTTCCATAAAATGACCTTGACCTACTTTTTCAACTTGAATGATTTTGCCTTTAAAAGCCAATATACATGTACTTAGAAACATATTTAAATTAAATTTTGCTGCCACGAGGTGAGCTTCGTAATCTTTGATTACCTATGTTTCTTTTTTATAAAGTAAGCAATCAAAGGGAAATATTAGGGAAACATTATATCTTAGCTTTAGTAAAGACTGATTCCAATGCATTCTGTTTGAAAAGTGCATTCTTATTGGTTGAGCAATGAAAAACTGCAAGGGGATTCACCTTTCACTGCAGTTTTTGCTATGACGTCATACGTTACTATGGCGAGGTGAGACTGCTAAAAGCAGATGTTTTCTAGCTGATAACTGGCCAAAGCATTAGAATAGGTTTACCATACTGATTTCACAAAAACTGACACTGTTTCGGTGAATCCCGTTAGAAATAACTGCTTTAACTCAATTTCTGACATGGATTCGACGATACCCTATCAGTTTTTTGTAAAACACATGCATGATAACCGCTAAATAAATTCAATAATAAATTCTTCTAATACATGCACATGTACTTGTCATTAATGGAAAATTTATTTCTGGAGTCCACGTTAATTATTCTAGGCTGAGGAACTTATAAAGAAGGAGATGTTGATTATGGAGCACTATGATGCTGTGTACTCCCCCACCCCTGGGCAGCTAGGGGCGGTGCCAGGGAAGAAAGGACAGAAATCTGTGGCCACTCAGGCTCAGCATCTGTCATATATACAACAACATCCATATAATAAGTACACTGAGGAAGAACTAGAGCAGGTACTGTTATAGATGTTATCATATAGATGATGTGTTTGTCTGTGAAAGGTCAGAAATCTGTGGCAACTCAGTAGGGTTGAAACGATACGCTAAAAGTGTATTGCCATATATTGTGATATTTCATTAGGTGTCTTGCGATATATTGCTTCATTTCATTTTCATCAAGTTTTATGTAAAATGGGGTTCCTCTTTGTATGTATGTCCATTCTGCTCATGTTAATGGCATTTGCTTGAAAGAAACAAACACAAGTCATTGGATATTTTTAATTGATTTTGTCATAACTCATATCAATTGTGAGCGAATCGAACTATGAGTCTCATGTCTTCAATTTAACTGATTAAAATTAAATTGATTTAATGATTTATTAATCTAATCCATAAGGGCACAATATATTGCGATACGCATTTGTATCGCAATACGATACAAATTTATTCAATATCACAATATATGGATATATTGTTATCACAATATATGGATATATTGTTACACCCCTACCACTCAGGCTCAGCATCTGTCATCCATACAATAACTACACAGAGGAAGATCTGGAGCAGGTATGGATGTTAAACGTCTTCAAATTGTATAGCATCATTTAAGAACAGATAAATTTGCAGCATGGACCAGACATGCATGTTTCGGGTATTTAACCCCTGTCGGTGATCATATAATACATGTACATGTATCACTGATGTGTCAGCATAGGATGTGAGGGCATTTCATATTCATTAATGTGAGTTAGATAATTAGAAATTATGTACTAGACATCAATTTCTAAAACCTTTTTCATTCATTTCATCTCTGTGATATTCTGCAGGCTCGAGGTCTTCTACGTCGTGAGATGGATGTAGTTAAGCAGGGTATGAGCCATGGGGACCTCTCCCTAGAGGCTTACTCTACAGTATGGGAGGAGTGTTACTCCCAAGTCCTGTATCTCCCATCACAGAACAGATACACTAGGGCTAACCTGGCCAGCAAGAAAGACAGGATAGAATCTCTCGAAAAACGACTAGAGGTAAATATAGATGTGTACATTGGTGTGTGGAGAAACGACTAGAGGTTAATATAGATGTTTACATTGTTGTATGAGACAATAGGAGCAAAATAACAATATGCAATCAGGGACATAAAAATCAAACCCTTGTTTTCAGGATTTACTTCATCAAATACTCTGCAAGCTTTGTCATGGTGCAAGTAAATTCTACATACTTACATGTGTGTTGGATTCTTTTGTCTTTTACAGCAATTTTGGAAATATTAGTTTTGAGTTGAATGAAGTGTTTGGCAGCTGATCCCATCTACATTGTATGTGGCAAACTGATGCAATTTTCTCTGATGTAAAATTCCATTGATGCTGCTTATCAGTACTTACTTGGCCACATATGTGTCTATGCTGTTTAGTCAATGATTTTCAATTGTATACTTGAATTTTCTGTGTCACTCAATGTTTTCCTATGTTAATATTTGTGCTCAATAACTTACCAAGTTTACAGTCATATTGTATAGCATGTCCTATACATACATTGTTTATCATAATAATTTTTTTTTAATTTCAGTCAAACAGGGCCAATATGACAAAAGATGCAAAGCACGCTGCTAAATTAGAGAAGAAACTCAAAATCCTACTTGGTGGTTATCAGGTAAGGAAAAAAGGAATCTATTTATGATGATCTGATGCTGTATCTATTTAGTACTTTTTATTTGTGTACATATTTGTTTGTAATATACTGTACATGTAAGTTTTTGTGTTTGATTCCTTCTTTGTAACTTGTGTGTTCTTTCTGTTCTTTCTGTTTGGGCACCTGGCAACCCTCTATTGGGTCAGTTGGCTGTATTGATGTTATATTGCGGGGAACTCATTCGCCAACTGCCCGTTACAGAGTACTCTAGCCAGGCCGTTCTCCTCTGGGGTGCCTCATAGCTCCTTCTATTATTTAAGGGGCGGAGTACTACCCCATTTTAATGCCCACCCTCCATTTGTGTATGTGGTGTATGCATGTATGCAGGTGGGTTGTATAATTATGTACTGCTTGGATGGTCCGTATTTCCAACGGCTTTTATAAAATGCCACCACACCTGGATACTCTTGCCGCAGCATGAACGTGGGTACCCAACCGGGCCCTTTATAGTCCCCCCGGTCAGGAGACTCGGTAGGGACGAATGAATGGATATGACTTTCAACTCTCATATGACCACACCGGGATTCGAACCCCAGTCGTCTGTGTGAGAGTTGAACGCCTTATCCACTCGGCCATCTCTACCGTGTGTGTCATAACAGAGGGACGAGTCTTAGACGTCAATTTCCTAGTGTTGTTATTATGTTTAGGCCTTTTATTTAAAAAAATTTTCAGAGAATGATTTGTATTGTACTGTTATATGAAAGCTTATTGTATTTTTTGTTCCATTGGACAGTCCCGATCACAAGGCTTGGCCAAACAAATGAGTGATTTATACGAGCAGATAGAACAGACATTTGTAGAATTTAAAACTTTTGAAGATCTTCGTCAGCACGAGATCGGTGCCATTCCCAAAAGACTTGAGGTTTGGGTTTTATCTTTATTTAGTTTTATTAATTGAAATAATTAGCCTAAGGGCTTATTGTGGAATAATATGAAGTTGACAAAAATTACTCATAAGAAAACTGTTTTTTTCAAAAATGAATTTGACGAATTGTATGAGGATACATGTTTAGAAGCAGGAGAATTTTAGACTTGTAGATAAGCATTTTTATTTCACCATCATTGTTGTACGTGTCTGAAGTTACAAGCTTAATAACAAAATGTCAAATTTATTAAGGTATCCGTTGTACAAATGAATATCAAGTTCATTAATTTATATAGTTAGAATTACGACATATCTTTACCTAAATATACCATCATGCAATATAAAAGTTAGTTTCCAACATCAAATGTCATCATGCCAACCAGTATTTAAGCCACATAAATGAACGAGACACTGCCGAAGATTACCGAAATGATTTTAAGACTGTTTAAAAGGATGAGATGTCAGCGAGATCTCCATTTGTACATTGGATACATTAAGTAAATGTCATCATTTTCATTTATTTTCCAGTCATTAACTGAAGATGTAGAGAGGCAGATGGAAAGAGAACAGGAGCTCCAGAAAAAGTTTGGTGAATTACAGTATAAAAAAGACGTCTTAATTTATAACTGACATGAATTTCCTATTGTTTAATGAACTTTAAAAGTAGATTCAAAGTATTTACTTACTCTTCAATCATGTGTTAAAGACAGTTTAATGAAGTTATCAGAAATAAGTCTGCACATTGAGGAAATATCAGTTGCAGAGTCATACAACAATCACTTGTTATTGTGGACGACTTATCTTGATAGTCAGACCAATTAAAAATCTAGCCAATAGGTCTCCTGGTGTTAGCTCCCTTTTGTTACACAGGTTAATGCCAAAAAAGGAAATTGTATGTAAAAGAAAAGACATCTATGAACTCATTTCTATCAATAAAATCATGTTTATTAAATGAATTAGTTGTTTCTACTCTCTGCTAAATCATCATATTTATGCATTCATTGGAAAATTTTGTTGCTTTTTGAGAGAAAAGTTCTGTATGAATTGTAGAAGTACATCCTTGATGTACATCAATCCAAAAAACAATTCACCTGTGAAATTTCAAATCGTACAAACTAAAGTTTATGCTAAATGGAATTCTGAACTTAAGATGAATTCCGAATGTCTTGATGCGTCATCTTTATGTGATTTGTGTCTTGTTGTATATATGTCTTTACTGAAATAAAATCGATGATGAAATTGATGATATGGAATCTTACTGGTTTTTACAACATACACCGTGTGTGTTTGAGAAATTATTTGAATGTGTCGAATATTTAAGAAAAAGTTCCATGGGACTTCAGTGAGTCATACAGTTTAATTTAATTATCGCGTACAATGGCAGCTTAGATGTTCAACCTCTTTCCTGATTCTATGTAGACTGTACAACTTTGTACACAGTATGTAAGCTCTGGTCTTTTTTTTTTAGAGCAGACTTCTTTGTCTTCCTTTGGCAATGTTATGTATACTGTACATTTTGTAGGTCATACTCATTGTTATACATTGACTTTTTACAAGTACAAGTCTGGATTGATCTTGTGTATCATTATTCTTGTATTACCATTAAATTGATAGGAAATGCTTATTTTCCTGGGAATAAAAACTTTTCATGAATTTTTTGCAAGTCATATGTTTTAACTAAGTACAAAATCATTATTCATGAAATCCACAGAATAAAGGTAGACTTTCTTGTTAGTTTATTGTAAGATCAATAGACCATGTATGGTGGTTTTTGATGATATAAAATTTATGTATTTGCACTCTACATGAACTAAACTTTGTATCAGAGACTTAAAATTCCAAAGACTAAAGCATATCCTTAAACCTTTTGAATGATGTAATAATACAGTGTATTTGGCATACACATGTAGTTCCTTTTGGCAAGAATATACAAACTCCCTGATAGCCTTAACCTGCCTTTGCAATAAGATTTTATGTTGTTTTGTCTTCAGTTGCTCCTTTTATCTAAATACTTGTGAGACTACATCTATGAAATTCTCCATGTAAGTTATGCAGTTGTTTCCTCTAGCACAACTCAGTTGCCAAGGGGAAATAAGAACTCCAGTGTGTGCTGGCATGTGTGCATCTGAGCAAAAAACTTGCAGTTTAATTAGGGTGTTCATCAACTTTGCATGTTGTTGACACCCTATAAGAGAAGACCTCTCCTTTTGAATTTCAAGGTCAAGAATCCAAGTTCAAGGTCACAATTTACAGTAAAAGAAAAATCTTGAGGACACTCTAGAGGTCATAGATTACTTCTGATAATCATCTAACTTTTGATGTTGAGTTGGTCTTGGTGAGAGTACAATGTCTTTGTGAATAGTGAACCTTTCGTCACCTCAGTGTTACATATGTACAAGCCTCTTATTCAAAAAGGCTTCCTATAAACTTTCTGAAACTTCAACCATCTTTTAATCTTTCAGCAGTCGATAAGATATTAAATTGCTCAGTATTTAATCATGATGTAAAAGTAACATAACATGTAGCTATAATCATCAAAGTGTAAGAAATTAATGAAGCAAACAGATCTAGTTACGTAATACCCACATAGTGGATTTTAAATTTATTTACTGATACTGGGTACAGGAAGTTTATCATTGATCTGAGGCTAATGTCTGAAGCACTAAGTAATGGGAACCTATAATTCCTATGTATGAATTTACGCTTATGCAGGTAACTGAAATGTAATATTCTCTGAAACACACATTTTCTAATTAAGCATAAAGTAACAAATGTAAATATTTTTCCTTAATAGTTTTTTCTCTTTTTGATATCAGATGAGAGATTCTGTAATATATTTGATTCTATAACTAAGTAAAAAGCAGCTTGAAGTATCTAAAATGGAGAGGAAAAATTGTTAAACTGAATTGTAATTATTCACAACATTTTGCTTTTGAATATCAGACATGATTCTTATAAAAATATCCAATTCTACAGAATGATATTCAGCATTATTTAGATTTGGTGTACTTTTAAAGCTTCGGTAGATGGAATATATCGAACACTTCCTATACATTAGGCTGAGCGGAGATAATCGAACGCTTTACTTTTACTAAGTACTTGCTTCAAAGTTACTTCCTTTTAATTTCTGTCTCACTTTAATGCAGCTATTAGCCAGTGTCTCTTTTCCTGAAATAAACAACTGGTCTTCAGATGCATCACTGTATCCATTTTGCGGATGTACAGTTACATCGATGCGGAAGCCATTTTCCGCAATTTGCGAATCCGTGACTTGTGATTGATACCCTTCTAAATATTTAACAGAATATTGATTTCGAGAATTTCTCGGCATCGCAATATCATGCATATAACTGTGTCGAGGCGTCACAAATTTCTCTTGACGTAATGTCAATTTGATGACGTCATTTGTATTACTTGTCTCTTCCTCTTCGTGAGGAATATTTATTGAAATTTTCTTAGTTTTTACGGGATTACTATTTCCGTACAACCTTTGAAAGACGAGGTTTGAGTGTAGCGTCGACAGTCTGTCGCTTGTAATGTCTGACCTACTGGTGACCGCCGGTTCCGACGCATGCTCGGATGCACTGTCATGTTCAGAACTAAGTTTATGCGAGAAGACACTTCGAATTTCTGCTAATTCGTCACTTCCCTCATCGCCTCCTGAATCATAATTTATTAAGTCATCATCGTAATCATGAACACTCGGTAACCGAATTGGCCCCGGTTTCTTAGAATACTCGTATTCTTCCACTTGGTTCGTGTTCGATTTTCTCTTTTGTTCCAGCTGTTGCTTCACAACCCGCCGGTGTACTAAATTCGCTGTTCGATTCAACTTCTTTCTCTCATTAGTTTTATCCTGAGGTGCCGTGAACTTACTTCCGTGAACACAATCACAGTTTTGTGAGCTTGATTCCTTCCTTTCTACAAGAGGAATCTCCCTGAGTGCCGTAGACCTGTAAGCTGTTTGAGGTACACTGATTTCATGCTGTTTACTACTCGTCTTTGTAACTTTCTGTTTCTCGGCTGTTGGTTCCGGTATTTGACGTTTCGAATACACCAAAGGAACAGTTGTCTGCCCTTGGCCATTCGGAGCCAGCGCAAGAAAACGATAAAGCTTGAATTCCTTGTTTTGTTTCTTACTTGTCCTATTTCTGTTCACTTTTTCAAATCCAGAACGTGATGACGACAATTTGCTCTGGGAATCGATTGATTCACGTCTGTCAATGATCGGGACGCTACGAGTGGACAAGACAGACGGACAAGAATCACGACTTACGATTCCCGAACGATTCTGGTCATTGGAATTCTTTCTCTCGTTTGTTCCTCTTGGTATTTCCGTTACAGGTCGATCGCTCGTAGTTGTCGATGTAGAGAAATGCGTCTGTCTCGAAATCCATGATTCTGTTGCGGGACGTTCCCTCGACACGGCTTCCTTTCTGGAATGAAGCTCTAAGCGCACCGCACTCTGCCTTTGTACAGGCTTGTTTATGGGCATTGGCTCTTTTGGTGTCTTTTTCTGTAGAAAATTAATCACCTGCTTCATGTTTAACTTATCTGGATCGTGATCATTTATAGGGGTTGTACTGCGGGGCAGCTGATTCACATTCAGTTTGTATTTCTTCCTCTTTAGAGCTTGCTCTCTCGCATAGTTTTCCTTGTACCTTTGAAGCTCCATCTCCCCTGGCGTCAATTTTACACTTCTTTTAGCTCCTCCATTCTCCGAGTATGACTTTTCAGAATTATCACTTTGACTCCCAGATTCCGTTGCCATCGTCTGCGACTTACACGATGACGTATCATCCCTTATTGGCAATGCCTGATCGTTTAAATTTTGTACAGAGCACCTTAAATCTATTTCCCTATCTTGCCTCATTTTACTTTCCTGAGAGGTTGACTTAATCCAGCCAATTTTAATAAAATCGGTTGGTTTTCGCCCAGAATACGGAACTTGGTATTCACTTCGAACGTCCTCTTTCTTCGCGTCTGTCACGTGAGAGGAGTACGCTGCGGTATATGACCTTCCGGAATTACTCCTTGTCACAGCTAGTATAGGGTAACTCCTCCTTAACTCTTCCTCTTTGAGACTTCTGCGGACCTGTATACTGTCCTCTTTGGTTTTTGAGTGTGAGAACGGCGCCAACTGCACCACCGTGGGTTTCCAGTTATCAGCCAATGAAACGGTCTCACACATAGTCATTTGTCGTCTGCAATTTACGTTTCGTCTTTATTGATGATTTCTGTGCTTTCTCCATCATTGCCATATTCATAAGACCAGAAAATTATCTAAGTTTTCCAGAGGAACGTATAAAGTCCCAAGTTGACAGCAGTTTTCTGTAATATAGAAGAGGAAAATATCATAGCAGCCTCCTGTCGTATCATACACAACATATGGTTTATTGCTGAACAATTTCAAGCTCAACTAAATCTTATCTTTCGCCGCTTTTACGCATAAAAGGGTAATCAGGAATAAAATTTTCCGGATCGATTACAGATTTCAAAATAAACAAACCCAAGAAAGCCGAAAAGGAGGAATAAGATAAATCGTATAGCATGATAACGTTTAACCTACTGTCTTTCAAAACTTCAGCAAATATTCACTTTAAAATCCATCTATCAAATCTACAAGGTGTTAAAGTGTACAATCAGATTTAAGATCGCATTTGACTGGAGGAGACTTCATTGATTGGTCGTGGGAAAATTAAGTTATCTTTAATTGATTTATTTCTATTTGTTTATGAAGTATTTTATCTCGTTATCACTTAAAACACATTTACACACATTGTTTGTTTACCTTTAATTATTGCACTCAAATTTAAGACAGAAATCTTAAAAAGAAATGATATGTCCGTTTGACAAGTAATTTTTGCATCTCATTTTTAAAAAAATCTAAACTGCACTCGGATTAAAATCTTTGAAACTCAAAAACATTGGTACAAGCAGATAAATTGCATTTTTATCTTTTTAGATTTCAAATGATCGACTTAGACTTACAGAGAAGCTAGATATGAAAATGAACCTATCGAGGACATGACAGTTTTTGAGATCAGAAACAAAAAAAGGTTAATGATATTGGAAGAATTTTGATTGACAAGAAAATTCCACACACCGTGTATCAGAGTACCGGAGACGGCATACTGATCGATTCTTAAAAATCGGAAAAGGACAAATTTAGCTTTAAATAACTTTAAAAACCTTAGTGTTGTTAGCAATCTTCCGGCTATTTGTCCTTAGTCCCTAATGCTTAGGATATGGATAGGGTCTTACGTTACCCGACTCTAATCAATATCATGCTCAAAGATTAAAGTTGAAGGAATCACACGAAAAAGGAATGTAAAGTTAGCATTTGTCGAATTCGCATAAAGAAGTATTTGTAAGTTGTTCAGTTCTGTTTGTCGTGGATCAACGATAAAATTCAGGAGGAAGATTGGATTTACGTCCCCTTTATCGGGCATTGTGATATCGAACATGTTCTAGGGCCTCCAATGCTGTGATTGACGACTGAAATCAGTTCGTGTTTGTAAAACTTTGATAGGGGTCTTGTGAGGCAAAAAAATCATTTTGACAGCAATGCCAATTTTGTATACTAATCTAAGTGTACCACATTAATGAAAAACTCCCTTTTCCTTTGACTAGCGTATTCTAAGAAATCCTTTTGTTATACAGGACCTGGTACAAAATTGTATGTTATGATCCACTTCCTTCCTGATTTTTGTTTTAAAGTCTTTTTTATACTTATCTAAACCTCGCTAAATCTATATATATGTTGGATCACCAGAACCGCCATTACTAAGTAAGCTTCTAAAGTATTCTTCTCCAATAGTGAGTGAAGAAGAACCTTATTTGCTGTTGAACCGAAGTCGATTTGCCCAGTAACGTAAACACCGAAATTGATTCTGATTTAGTCATCCTATATGCATTTATGTACCCATGATCTTTTGTGATTTTTTTTTTTTTTTTTTTTTTTGCACCCAAATATGAGAAAGACGACTTTGTTAGATTTTGTATGATATTCTATGATACAGTATTTGTGATGTCCATGGACGTATTTTTCTGTTACCTGTAATTTATCTTAATCTATGAAAGTTAGACAGAATATAAAAACAATTTTTCCCTTTTAAAATAAGTAAAATCAAACAAAGAGTCTCTTGAAAATAACTTAATGTATTTTAACTAATATAAATTATGTTACAGCCTATTAAATTTTGAAAGATACATAGATTTGATTTTTTTCTGTCGTTAAAATACAAAGGTTAAAGTAACTATGTCAGTATTGAAAAACAAGAGCCCCAGGAGGGCACAACGCTCACCTGATACCCATGGGTGCTCTAATTGACATACTGACATTGAATAAGACGTAAAATTGATAGTGCCAGTATCACGATTTGAGCCTACATTCTTTCTAAAAAGATTTTTGCCGGATGCAGACAAGATTTTTTTTTTTTACAGCCTTTAAAAGTACAAACAAGAAGAAATAGTAACATTTCAAAACATTATCTTTTTTACTGATTTGAATAGACGGATAATGTGATCCAAAGTCATATGCCCAGCTAGTGTATAGTTCAATTATTCAACATCAAAAAATCATTTTGTAAAATTCCACATTAATGTGCAGCAAGTGATGAAGAAACAGACAAAAAGAATAAAACAATGAAATAAACTTAATACTCTGGTGTATGCTGCTTTTAGGGAAACAAATTAATAGGCCCATGATACTGTAAAGCTTGTCCAACTAGCAGACCTACCACATCGTTATTTACTGTTAACTATGTTTCGCCTCATGATAGGACTGTTACATGGACAAAATATTAGCTGACAGAGTTCATGAAAAGTATCAGCTGCATCGGATTTGCTGATAAAAAATCATTTGGTCCGATAAAAACTCATGTTCTATCTATTATTTGGACAGATAAAAATTCCCAAATGTCTGACCACAGGAACCTGTCGTTTTATGAGAGAAAATGTTTTATTATTCACGACCTTCAAAGCCTCTTGTGTTCGTCTTTAGAAATGTTGTATACATACAAGATGTCGAACACAGTGGCTTAAGGTTGTGAATCATAATTTATTTCCTCTTTTAAAACAACAGCTTCCTGTGGTCCAACATTTCATTGAAAGATTTCAAGAACTCTGAACTGAATTATTTGTTTTCAAGAATTTCAGATATATCAAATGTCCTATACCAGTGGCGGATTCAGGGGGGTGCGGAGGGGGCGCCCGCCCCCCCGGCACTGACCCCAAATTTTCCAAAAACAGGTATATTTTTGTCTATTTTCAGTAAAAATAGGCTAAATTCGCCCCTTGACCCCCCTGCAAAGGGGACGCTGGATCCGCCACTGGATACATTCTCAAAATCCTCGGGAAGAAATTACTCATTTGTTTTCAAGAATTTCAGATATATCAAATGTCCTATACATTCTCAAAATCCTCGGGAAGGGATTACTCATTAGATGTTTCTTCAAGAAATCAGTCCGTATACAATTCATCTAAGAGAGTCTAAGACAAAGGAAATTCGAGCTAAGTTTATAAACGATGACAAGTATGGAATTGTTCCAAGTACATGAATAATAACAAGCATGAAAGTGTTCCCAGTATATGCACATTAAATAAAATCTATTAAATACCGGCAGTACTATTTTGTTTGCACGATAGATCATTTATTAATCTCCTGAAATGTATCACGTGTACAGTACTAACACGGTGGGTAATCTCGCAACGCAGAACAATTTATTTTTCAATATTTTTGCGCAAAATAGATAATTTATTACAAAAAGGGAAATGTGATGCAGTGTAACAACGCCCTAACTATGAGTTGTATCCAAAATAAGGTGGATATTATAGCTTTTTATAATGCACAAACACGATCGGCGTTCTACTTTCACTTTCATCTACACCAATCATGCCGATAGTTTTTCGGCCTTATAAAAGGATATTACCTCTCTTACTTTCGATAAAACTCGTATCTAAGGCATCTTTACACTGCATCACATTCCCCTTTTTGTGAAAAATAATTTGTAATACACGAAATTTTAGATAAACCTAGTGTTCTGCGTTGCGAGATTACCCACCGTGACTATTAAATGGGCGTGGAGGAATTAACCAATCAAATCTGTAACACAAGATATATGGCGACTTTGTCTACCATAGATACAAAAATAAAGCGGAGAAAATAATCATTATATAGGGAAATTGTTATATAATATGCATGTATGGAAAAAGTCAACATCTCAAAAATAAATTCAGAGTATATATTTGATTGCATGTGTTATTTCGACGTACGAAAATAAGACACAAAGCCAAACTAGCTTGTCTGTTTAAAAAATCATGAAAAATCTAAAAGTTGATATTTTGACAGAATTCTTTCACACTTTCTATTCTAACGATAAATATAAAAAAAGGAGAAAAAAAACTGCAAAAGTGGGGTCCTGCCGGGGTTTGAACCACTACTCTTGGGTATGGAAAACCTACATTGTATCTATGAATGTTTTTCCGTAAAAATCCAAATGAGGATATCTTGACAAAATTCTTTCACTTGTAGGGAACCATGAGTGCCTCATACCTACCAAGTTTCATGACAATCTAAGAAAAAAAGTAAGTTAGATATGATAATTATGCAGTAAATGAGTGTGTAAAATCATACACTTATTGAGTTATTTAAAGAAATAGTGCAAAAATTAGCATTTCTGACTAAGTCCGAAGAGACGTCAAAAAAGCGTCAAAAATTTGAGTTCGGAGTGGAACCAAAAATAACAACACTTCTTAAGACATCTCTCTAGATCATCCTGATGCTTTCGGTTTGTCGATACGTGCTTCCGTTCTGAAGAAGAAGTTTGTCAAAGGAGGGTACCCCCTGTGACCTACTTTTGCCTGTGGTGGCGCCACCTGATGAGGGATCCGGACGAAAAACAACAACACTTGTAGGGGACCATGAGTACTTTATACCTACCAAGTTTCATCAAAATCCCTTTAGCCATTCTTGAGAAGAAGTCGAAAATGTGAAAAGTTTACGACAGACAGACGACACACGACACACGACAGACGACACACGACACACGACAGACGACGGACGCCGGACGGATCGCTATGACAATAGCTCACTAGAGCCTTTGGCTCAGGTGAGCTAAAAAGGGAAAAAAATTTTTGTCGGGATCCCGTCGGGGTTTGAAGCCAATCCCCATGGGTCCATTGGGCATGGAAAACATACATTATACCTATGTACAATCTTAAAAAATATTCCTTAAAAATCTAAAAGTGGATATCTTGACAAAATTCTTTCACTTGTAGGGCACCATGCATGAGTACCTCATATCTACAAAATGTCATGACAATCTGAAGAGTGGTTATAGAAAAGAAGAAGAAAATGTATGAAAATCACCCCCCCCCCTTCCTTTTTACATAAGAAAAAAATTCATAAAAAATCAAAAAAATAAAATTTAAGCATAAAATGCATATCAAAGCATTAAGTAAGTTAAATATGATAAATATGTAGTAAATGAGTGTGTAAAATCATACACTTATTGAGTTATTTAAAGAAATAGTGCAAAAATGTGCATTTCTGACTAAGTCCGAAAAGACGTCAAAAACGCGTCAAAAATTTGACTTCGAAGTGGAACCAAAAATAACAACACTTCTTAAGACATCTCTCTAGATCATCCTGATGCTTTCGGTTTGTCGATACATGCTTCGGTTCTGAAGAAGAAGTTTGTCAAAGGAGGGTACCCCCTGTGACCTACTTTTTGCTGTGGTGGCGTCACCTGTTGACAGATCCGGACGAAAAACAACAACACTTGTAGGGGACCATGAGTACTTCATACCTACCAAGTTTCATCAAAATCCCTTCAGCCGTTCTGGAGAAGAAGTTTAAAATGTGAAAAGTTTACGACGACGACGACGACGACGACGACAGACGCCGGACGACGGACGCCAGACGCAACACTATGACAATAGCTCACTTGAGCCTTTGGCTCAGGTGAGCTAAAAAAGATTTACAAAGAACTCGCATATAACTTGATTTTATAAAAAGTATTTTCACAAATAAAACATCATACACTAAAATTTTGACAAAAAACTGGGGGAAATGAGTAAATATTACGAAAAAAAAATTAGCATGACATACCTTATCTGTCGATATCTCGCTAAAGTTAATCCTTTGATATTCCGACCGATATTTACACAGATTTCATCCCAGAATAAATTTTCGTTTATAATACTTTTTCTCAATCCCTCTTCAAAGCGGAGTAATTTATGATACAATTCTGTCGTTTATTTGCATTGCACAATGACGAGCCACCTTCTAAATTCAAACTTTAAAAGTCGATTGAAATCGATCTACTAGAGACGAATTTTAAATCAAGTATTTCTCTGGTAATGCTTCATTTCGTGTAGGCAAACGCGCTTTTCCCGATAATTACGATTTTCACAATAAAACTCTCAAACCTACATGTCCGTGGACATTTTGATTTCAAAATCTCACATTCAATCTTAATTGAAAACGTATTCTTTTTGAAAATTGAAGACTACATGCTAAAAGTCTCATTGAGAAATACTAAGTAAGAGATAAGAGAGAAGAAAATTTATTGTAAAGAAAAAATAAGTTCATTACGTTTGAACAGGTACATTATATTATAAAAGTTTGAAACATCAATTAAGAACTTTGAAATTTCTATATTTGCTTGACGTTTCTTCTGATACCGGTTCCTATTTACATGTACTAATTTTTGTCTACCACACAAATGGAATTCAATCTGATCATTAATTGAATCTTGACGTCAGACCCAGAAGGCCCCCAACAACGGACTTTCTAAGTCAGAAAGTAATTGTAAGTATTTCAGTTCACAAAGTCATACATTTGTAAAGGAGTGAAATCTGCATGTTCTTCCTACATGTATATTCTACCTTGCATTATAATAAGACTTAACATTCTTATTCATTTTCAATGTCAACCTTGAATTTGATACTTCAACTAAATATTTATGTAACCACTCATGACTTCAAACGGAGGTTGATATACAATTTCACCCGGAACAAGATATTTTGATATTTTTACAAACAAATTACCCACTTAAGATTAAAATATGCTTCAATTCGAAAACGATTATAATGACTATACGTTTCAAAAGATTGTGAGGGTCGATCAAACAGTTCTTGCCAGAAGAGAAAACTTCGTGAGTCTCGTGGCCACATGTAATTCAGGAAAAAATGGAAAACAATATCAGTGGCGGATTTAGAGGGGGGCCCAGGGGGCCCGGGCCCCCCTTTTTCGCCCAAAGTTATTGATTCAGAGTACTCTTTTTATGCTTATTCTCTTTACTTTTGGGGAAATTTTCGGCTCGCTTCGCTCGCCGCAATAAATTTTTCATTAGTTGTTAATTTTTTCGTCTTCACTTTGTCTTCATCTTTCTTTGTCATCTTGTTTGAACGGATTCATTTGTCATTAACACAATATATACAAAATTCAAATCAAATTGACACTTGAATAATTACCAAATGCTTCATTTTCATGGGTCGATCTAACCAGGTTGTGGAGTTGTAATGCCCTAATCCTCCCAACCTTCCCAAATTGGTCAAACAAAAATGGAGCATGGAAAATGAGAGAGAGATTGTATTCTTATGACAAAATGTAACCATCTATTCAAAAATTTTACGGCTCGCTCCGCTCGCCAATATAGAATAAAGTTGTTTATATACATTTACGGATGACTTAATTTAAAAACAAATGAAAACTTCATATCATAAAAAAAATTTCTGGCTCGCTACGCACGTCAGTTTACCTATAAACTAAAGTAAATGAATCAACTCCCCTCCCCATCCCATTTCTTAATTAGATCAGTAGTCTTGAGGTTCACGTTTTTCGTCTCGACCCTTTTTTTTTTTTTTTTTTTTTTTTTGCTTGTCAGTTTTTCCGTAAACAATTTTCCTCGAGCTGAAACCTTGCCCCCCCCCCCTTTTATGAAATCCTAGATCCGCCACTGAATATGTTTTGTGAAGGTGAAAGTAACATCGATTAGGTACTATCGATAAGGATGACACTTCAAAATTCAAATGTATGTTTCATGAACATACATGTAAGCACACTTAATTAATAGATTTTATATCTGCCAGAACGTTTTCTTCAGCAAAAACGGCCCCGCTTCAAACGCAACACACGACTAACAGTTTTATCACGTGGTACAAAAAGGTAGTTCAGATTGAGCAAGTACTCGATGTTCCAAATACGACTAGTAGAAGTATTGCAGAAATTTTTCTGACTAAATTGTAATTGTGTGAAGGAACAGACATATATGTACATGAATTTATTTATGGTGTAAAGCTCTGTGACGGTGGTTTCATATTGCTTATTTAGAAAACTAAAAAATTATCGATATCAGCGACTAAATATGAAAACGAAATTCACCTTTAGAAGTGTCTAGAGACATTTCATGGTGTGCCGTTAAGGCTCGGTCCAAGATTTGTTTGACCGACCATCGTATGTTACTTTTTTCCGATACTTTAAATAAATCAGTACGTGTTTCTTTACTCAATCAGAGATTATGATAAGATATCACAACTTTAAACACAGCTGTACAACCTTAACTTCTGTCTTAATGATAAAGAAGATTCCCACGTAGCTCCCTGAAAAAAAAATTGTTAAAACTACATGTCGCAAATTTGTCATGCTTCTCTGACTGTTAACTCTGAATCTTGATTTTTTTCTATGCCGGTTTTTTAGCTCACCTCGACGAAGTTGAGTGAGCTTATGCTATAACCCCACGCATCCGCGTCCGTGTCCGCGTCCGCGTCCGGTTAAGAAGTTTGGGGTAGCTCAGTATCTGACAAAGTACTAATGCTACAGTAACCAAACTTGCACAAGTGATTCATCTTTGGATGCTGAGGTGAACCCATGCATCGGATGCAGCATCTGACCTACATTTTCCGCTTGAGTGACTTGGTTAAGAAGTTTGGGGTAGCTCAGTATTTGACAAAGTACTAATGCTACAGTAACCTAAACTGGCACAAGTGATTCATCTTTGGATGCTGAGGTGAACCCATGCATCGTATGCAGCATCTGACCTACATTTTCCGCTTGAGTGACTTGGTTAAGAAGTTTGGGGTAGCTCAGTATCTGACAAAGTACTGATGCTACAGTAACCAAACTTGCAGAAGTGATTCATCTTTGGATGCTGAGGTGAACCCATGCATCGGATGCAGCATCTGACCTACTTTTTCGCTTGAGTGATTTGGATAAGAAGTTTGGGGTAGCTCAGTATCTGACAAAGTACTAATGCTACAGTAACCAAACTTGCACAAGTGATTCATCTTTGGATGAGATGGACCCATGCATCGGATGCGGCATCTGACCTACTTTTTCCACTTGAGTGATTTCGCTTTAAAAAGCCAATATTGAGCAGAGTATAAGTGCTACATGTACCAAACTTGCATATTGGATGTATCTTTGATCAAACTTTCATAAAATGACCTTGACCTACTTTTTCTGCTCTTGAGTGGTTTTGCCTTTAAAAGCCAATATACATGTACTAAGAAATATGTTTGAATTGAATTTTGCTGTCACGAGGTGAGCTTCGTAATCTGTGATTACCTATGTTCAATTATTCAATTTCTGTGTGGTCAAATGGGGGGGGGGAGGGATATATCAGAGAGCAGAACACTTTAATGTTTTATCAAACGACCTAATGAAGTTTCTGTTGTACACAAGAAAATACAAGTTTGGGTTAAAAAGATATTCATTCATAAATTTCTTAATTGAAATTTATATGATCCATATTTCTAATATTTCAATCCATTTTTTTTTTACTTGAATTCAACATGTACAATACAAAGTTTCACATTTTACCTACGCATTGATTAGTTGCATGGTTGGTGACATGAAACTTTCATTTTTAATCAAATTTACACGGTTAGACATATCATATTCTGTTATTTATGATAGACCCCTGAATTTGGTATGACCCGCGAGTTTGAAGGTGCAATATTATTCTTGGCGTTTTTACAATTTCCCTTTTTTGGGGAATACTAGTATGACCTCCCAAAGAACAAATCTCTACATAACAAACATAATATGAATAATTCAAGTACATGATATCTTTTTTATATGTTTGAGAATAACAGCATAATTTATCAATAACCATAAATTCAAATCAATAATTTTTACCACATCAATGAGACGGATCAAATTTCGTTAATGACGGGAAAATAAGAAAAGAAGCGAAGATCTCACTTGTTGGTTTTACAAATAACCTATCAAATGAGACTGAAAACCCTAGAGACGCTCTTTATTAAAATCTTTCTCTTATTTCATTTCTTTGCATGGAGAATGGGATTTGGTAAAAAAAAATCGAATTAAGTAGAAAATAAAATTCAAGGTATTTGAGTATGAAAACGATTTTCAGTTGCCTTTCAAAAGTTGTCCATGATTGAATAACATATGAAAAGTGTTTGTCGAAGGGGGTGTATGAATAAATATATATCTTTCATGGGTTTAATGGTTGGGAATTTACATATAAAGTTTCCTTTTCACTTTTAAATAGTTTCAACACCGGGAAGCCATGGACCGGATTTCTTATGTGATTTATTTGTTGAAGAATAAATATTCCAGTCGGTGGCTCCGGTCATAACACTAGAAATCCTATTAAATTGTTGACATAGCGCAAAAAATAAACAAAATTGACCTTCAATGTTACATGTACTATTGATATAAATGAAATAATTAGTGTGAAGAGGGAAAGAATTCGGAAATTAGTTTTATGAGATTACATTAGGAATTCAATTTACATGTGTAAGATATTTGGCTCAATGATATTGGACTAAGATCATACAACTGTTTCGCCTTTTTGTGACTGTATGAATAAACAACGAGGCATAATGATTGCTTATAGAATGATTGAAGAACAGTTCGCCATATGTTTATGAAACACATTTTGAACGCCTGTAGATTCCTTTTATGGAAAGGATTGATTTCTCTTTATTTTTCCTAGATCAATTTCGTCACGGATTTACAGGACAGGGTATCAACTTCCTACAATAGATATACTTTTAATACATAATTTCCTATCTTAAAAGAGAGAAAATGGAATAGGAAGAAAAAGGATTTAAAGGGGGGGGGGGGGGGTAAATCGCCAAGGTGACTGGGTCAAAAATTAAAGTACCAACTGAAAGTTCGCAACGGACACACAACGAGGAAGAGAGTTGGATAATGCCAACCAATTAGTCAAACTTGGATTTCTGAAATAACAAGATGAATTCGTAAATGATAGATTAAAGGCCAGTTTGTGCTCTTTTAGCGGAAGCGAGTTCTTTGTCCATAGAATATAACTGGCTTTCAGAAAAGAACCGTGATCATGACTAGAATGGATTAGAAAAAGAATTTGATATCTTCGTGTCGTTATTATTATTACAATGTATTTTCAGTTATATTTTTATCTTTTTCGCATGCACGATCTAAATACACTAGATAACACACAGAATTACATATTTGATTAATTGATTAATATACTTTTAGGACCTCTTGCGTCAAATACATCATATCGAATTTATGTCACATGATGGAAAATTGAGAGAAGACTCTTTACAATTTTGTTTAAATTCATGCACTTACTTCAAGACAATGCATTAGAGAAACCAAAAACAAGAAACCTACATTAAGCCAAACCTTTCTATTAAATCAGCGCATGGCCATAATGAATTCTGAAGAACGTCAGAAAAATAAATGATGAAGTGTTTTGCACCTACATGCTATTAAGGTAGGAATATTTACGAGGAGAAAAAGAAAAGCTCGATGATAAGCACATTTTAAAGATCTAGATTAATTCCTTTTACACTTACAGCTTACATACGCGGATCCGAGTGGCTGAGAATACAGGAATACAGTACCCAGAGCTACCCGCACCCGTATCGGCCCCTCTCCCAAAAAAGCGTTTTCGATACTAAGTCTTGATATTTATAATTTCATGTCATATTGACTCCAAATTTTACGTTAGCTTGGAACCCCCCCCCCCCCTAACTAATCCCGGATCTTCACCTGTCTATATAATGAGCTATGACATCATACGTCTGAGTTACGAGTAATCTTACAAGTGCAAAGCAATTCTTTTAGGTGAAAGTAAATACCAATGCTCTATAATCTGATTTACGATAAAACAGCTCAAAACGACGATTTCCTTTACAAATCCCTCATGTACTGCTCAGGTGAAGCTTTATCATAAATATCTTTAAATCTTGTTAATTGCAACTTAGAATTAAATGGAAATGAACTAATCTTGGGATATCATTGGTACGATTGATTTGAAATGACCATAATAAAGAGTGCGAGATTGGTACTAATGACTGTCAGTTCGTCATTTTTCAAAACTAGAAACCTAATTCTTTATAAAGGGTAGATAATCAAGAAGTTGGTATCTTTGCCTATCAATTAAAATACTTAATTGACATTGACATAATGACCCTATGCTTAAGAGAAAATGTGGGAAATTTGTCTAGAAATCAAAATGTCGGTCTTTCATCCCTTAAACTTGATATTTTGGAGGTTGTTCATATATTTCCATATTTAGAAACTATTCATTATCGTGTAGTAATACGCCATCATGGAAATGAAATTCTAATATTTCCATATTTAGAAACTATACATTATCGTATAGTAATAAACATTATAATAAATTAAAATTTCGATTGTTTAGGTGTTCTTGTAAGAATCAATAAAATGTCATGAAGATACCCACTTCCAGCTTATCCAAAAAAAATCGCGCTTTTTTGCATCAAAAAATTTAATTCAGTTTAATTTTGAGAAGTATATGATTATAAATATAAGTACTTAGTTTAGTCTTTGCATTTGAAATGATTAAAAATGCATTTAGACCTGAGAAACTTTCGCTCAAAATCAATATCTGTTTCTATGGCAACAACATACATACCTCATCATTATAGTATATCCGTTTCTTTGGCAACAACACTTCATCATTATAGTATATGAAATTATCTATGCTTATTAATGCATTGTATATTGCATTACTGTCAAAGTTTGCGGTAATGCCATTTCTTATATTTATAACGTAAGTATCTATGTTGCCATGAAAACCATAATAATTAGTTGAAACTTTTTCTTAAGTACACGCATTCAAAACCATTTAGAATAAACTCGTTTTAAACTGACAAAAGTGAAATTTCCATCTAATGTCAGAAAACAATCTGAGTGTAAAGTTCATACAATATTAGTGTCATAGCGTACAATTATACGCCCAGAACATTCCTTTATTCTATCTTTATAATATGTAAATTAACATGTAATTACATATCACTGATCAACCCAAAAATAATAGAAATGAAAATGTCACAAGACAATGATAATCATGGACCACCGCCGGTAAAACTAAAGTCATAATTATAACATTATAACAATTGTCGCCGACACATCTCTGATGATACCCTTGTTTACCGGTATTTTGTTTGAGCGCTTGATAATGTCAGAGGTGCACGTTTTGTTAACGTTATCTCTGAGAAACATCGTTCCCTCCCTGACAATCATGCTAATTATGTAGGTGATAATAACCTGTC
This sequence comes from Pinctada imbricata, assembly GCA_033119305.1. Classification (NCBI taxonomy): domain Eukaryota; kingdom Metazoa; phylum Mollusca; class Bivalvia; order Pterioida; family Pteriidae; genus Pinctada; species Pinctada imbricata. Next base: position 26,057,539 of record VSWD01000010.1, on the reverse strand, counting down.
ATTTCTTCCCACATGTAATTCTGATCGTTTAAATGGTCTTTATACAGATTTAATTTCTAGTTGAGTCAGTCGGTTTATCCTTAATCAATATACTGCACGGATTATGTCTCCAATCACATCAACGACAAACGCGATTAAATGTTTTGGAGCTTTGTGATCAATAATTCGATCTTTGAATATTTCCAATAGTCTAAATCGGTTTAAAGTGATTTTATGGCACATTCGCTTGACCTCAGGAGATACTTTTCATTCTGGACTCGTTTGTAGTAGTTGTTGATTTCATTTTCATAATGTTCCATTTATTGGAATTAGATGTAAAGTTCGTCAATAGTCCAAAGAGTCGTCGCGTGAAGTTTCCTGTACTTTAGTTAACGCGTTTGTTTAGAAAATTTCCATTTAATTTCGTCTTCTCAAAGTTTTTGTACAATTAGACAACAAAAAAGAAATGAGAAAACGGGGTCAAAACGGCGTCAACGATTTAGTAAAAAACCATAGCATGTACACGAAATCCAAAGGAAAGTAAATTTGCTTACCTTTCGACTCATATTTGCATTTGATCTTAAATGTACGGATTTAGCTCTCCCTAACACACCATGCCCCTCCTCAATCAAAGCTATCTCCTACCCTATCATTTCACGTCCAGATCGCCTCTGTCAAAATCAAACGTGATTCATTATAATTCCTGTGCATACATTCAAATGAAATTGAATTCAAGTGATAACAACTCCAATATTATCGGCTGTTAGAAATTTCAGATGTTTTTACATGGGATTTTTTCTGTAAATCTGCAATTTAAAAGAACTCTTTCGTTTAAATAAAACTCTATGCCATACTTAAATTTGCATAATGATTCTAAACATTTGCATAATGATTTATCATTGTTCAGTATAGAAGAATAAAAGAGCTGAACCTGTTTATCCGTAAAATAATTCCGAATTCTTTATGGCTTTGATATCAACAGAAGCACAATCATGTATATATTGGATCAAACGAGCATGATTCTTAAAGGAGAAATCAATACCCATTATACATGATGTAGATTCCTGATGAATAAACGGACATTCACGTGGAGACAGACGTATAGGTGTTAATGAAGTTTACATATAAATATACATGATCCATACACCGTCATCGTCTGTCATACACCGCTTTGTTTGAAGGCTCAAAGAAATATGAATTAAGCACCCAATGTATACATTATATATATCTATAGAAGAGAATTGTGTTCTAAATTCTTTTCAGCTTTTGCTCACATATATATCAGTTTGTCTACCCGGAATGATGCTTCAAGAGTAATTAACAATTAAGAGAGGAGTTCGTTACTGAGGACGAGGTGAAAACTTGAAATTCTGATTTAAGTATGGTTTTTGAAAGTTTCAACACAGATTTTGACCAATTCAATGGTAGTAACCTTTTCTGTACGAAGTGACAAGTGTTGTTATCTAGCAGTAGATACTTACTCTTCCCGAGCACAAGATCTCATCTACTTTGGGGATGTTTTAGTTATTATATTTAGGGTTTTTTTGGTTTTTTTTTTCACAGATTTGTATGTTCTCTCGGGGCACCTTATTTCATCTATTTGAGTATTTTGGGTCCTTCCATAGGCATGATACAAGATTATTTTCAATATTTGTATGGATATCTGTATGGGTTGCAATGTCTCTTTACGATCGAAGTAACTTTATAAAAGCAACTATGAATATTTGCATGCGTAGGACAAGCAATACAAATCTTATAGTTTATTTCATCTTTATTCTTTTATGGTATTTTGAAGGACTCACAAACTTAAGATTTCAGAAGACGTAAAACTTGACAGAGTTTAACTTTTGAAATAACATGACCATCAATAAAATTATATCATATCCTCTGAAGTGAACATCAAAAGGTACAGCTAAGATGATCCAGGGGGGTAGCTAGGGTGTTTTCGATGTGGACATCTAGAGAAGGGATATACGCAGAACTTCAAATTCCGAGAGAGAGGGGGGCTGATACTTTTATAATGCGGGTGACCTTTGAGACCCGAAGGGCCGAATGGGGAAAAGAATGGCAGGATGTTTCCCCATCTCATTAGTGGCTTCCTTGAGAAATTTTTGAAAACATGAAGCAAATTGGTGGCCTCTGGATCGAATTTGAGCTGAACTTCATGCCTTTGCTTCTGTGTCAGCAAACGATGAACCTGTCTACAAGATGAAGAAAATTTCCGATATGTCCACATACAGAAATTGGAAGCAACAGCACTGTGTTATCGTTGTGTGTTAATTCCAATGTGCTTACATGTATGCAATGTAACCTGAGAACATTTTGAAAAATGTATTCAAATCAATGGTTTCTAAATTGTCTTCGGGCTATTTCTAAACAGTAGTTTGCTTTAAAAATACATTCTTTCGGTTCTACCAGAGGAGGCTCTTTTTCTCTCTCTTTTTTTTTCGCGAAAAAGATGTGGACATTTTTGCGTACAAACATACGACGCCTGGCTATGCCCCTGAGATCGATGGATATCACAAAAGTGCAACAAAAAATTGAAGGGGTCCGAAAAATTCTCCGAGAGGAGTTTTAGTTTTATCACTCTTGACTATACACTTTAAAAGACCGAATACATAAATGTCAGTTACCATCTATAGCAGGAGGATGACAAATATCATCCATATATAAACTTTCATAATATGTCTAGGGTAAGAATGATAGTTTGCTCATCAAAAACAATCACAAAGCTTTAATCTGTTTTAGAAAAAATAATGCAAATGTAAAACAGTTATCTTATAAAAAAAATTGGGAGGAAAAATTAAAAACTCACCAAGAACGAAGTATAAAAGCTGAAATTTTCTGTATCGATCCAAGTTTACAAACCAATATTTCCGATTACATCTACTAACTTAACGTCTTCCCTTCCAGTAATAGATGTTAATTGTACATATCGAATCGTTCAATCGTCAATCGCTCTATTTTAATCTTTTAAAATTTGAATTGTACATAATCATAATGCGTTCCCTTATATTTTCGTCGGGCAATTCTCGCCATGTCAAGATCATTATCACGAAATTAGTAGTACCTTATTACTTACAATGTATACTGGTACGAGTAGGAACCTTTAAATATTATTTCTTCTCCTAATGATTTTACTATTGAAAACCTACGAGTGCCTCCCAAAGACTATACTTTCATAATCTCCGACCCCAGAGCTCTATGGACTGAAATTAAATCCCTTATATTCACATTAGTGTTTGATCGCTGTTTTTTGCGCAGTAAAATCCTTAAATGTGATCAATTTAATTCACTGTCTTTTTACAGTCCATTAGTGGTCATTTAAACTTATACTAAATGATTTTTGACTCGAATTCTTGACTCTGGTATGAAGAACACTTTATTCAAAGAAAAGAATTTGAAGTCTGAAAGAATTAACTTTGCTTTCTAGTATTGAGCCTGTATTTGATCTCAAATACTCTCAGTTCAGATCCAATGAAGAAGCCAACCATCTGATGGAAATTTTCTAGGCAAGGGAGGGGTGATACATTTCAGAAATTATATGGACAAATGAAAATAACCCTCTACAATACTATGGATTAGTAAAAAAAAAAATGAAGGAAAAAGAAAGATTTATGTAATTGTTTATAAAGCCATTTTGAACATAATTTAAGCCATTTTTACCATACATGTACTTGTGCACTTTTGCCATTTAAGACTTTTCTTTTTTATCTAGAGATCCTCATCTAAATGAATCATTAAGCTTAGTTTGAAACTCATCCAATAACTTAATTAAAGGCAAAAATTAAAACCAGAGAAATACACATTCGCAAGCTTGCTATGTATATTTATGTATATTTATGGAATTTCTAGAGTCTCTACAATGCTGGTTTTAGATTGGTTTAGATGCATGAAATTGAAGGAAAACATATTTGGCCATTTGGCCGGTACAATTCTTTAAAACAATAAATATACTACCATACTTACTTGCAAAAATCTTAAGTCGGCAGACCTACAAGAGACCTACATGTAGCAATCAACTGACAAAGTAAATCTGATATAGGTACAAAAGTTCTCATTGAGAGGAAATTTAAATCTATATCATATAATTTCTATCACCTTGGTGTGAAAAGGTCACAATGTCTGACAGTTTGGTCATTGAGACACAAACATGTATTTGGAAATAAACGTACTTAAAAATCGATCGTCCATCAAGCGTAAATCTCATGATCTAGGTTATCAAGCATAACGTATGATCCTTACCATATATAGTTCATATAAAGGTTGTATCAGTTCGAATAAACAAACAAAAAATCAGGATCCTGTATATAGGTCTAGGCTCCACTCCCTCCTCCTATTCTACAACCACTAACATGTAAGCCACTGTCATCATCATCATCATCATCATCATCATCATCATCATCATCATCATCATCTGATTCATCATCATCATCTGATTCATCATCTGATTCATCATCATCATCTGATTCATCATCATCTATCATCATCATCATCATCATCATCATCATCATCATCATCATCATCATCATCATCATCATCATCATCTGATTCATCATCATCATCTGATTCATCATCATCATCTGATTCATCATCATCATCTGATTCATCTGATTCATCATCATCATCTGATTCATCATCATCATCATCATCATCATCATCATCATCTGATTCATCATCATCATCTGATTCATCATCATCATCATCATCATCATCATCTGATTCATCATCATCATCTGATTCATCATCATCATCTGATTCATCATCATCATCATCATAACAACTAAAATCATCATCATCATCATGTGACATATAGAGCGATGATCTGCGCTGATAAAAAGGAGTAGGTATATAGTGTCAGGACCCTCTTCTTTTCCCTTTGAGTTCGACTGAAAATGATGTTTCTCTTTTATGTAGAAGTACACATTTAAAGAAATCGAATCCATAGTCAGAGAGGCAGGATATCTTCAACAAGACCCGGTTATACAGCAACCACGCCATAACACGGAAACATCCAAATGCGAAAAGGGTTTCAATATCCTCCTCATTCAAAAATTATGGGTCCTCCCTTACCGTATACAACAAGGGAATAGAGATTTTCCAGGATACAAGAAAGCAACATAAGAGACAAACAACTACTTGTGTCTTTATAATTAACGAATGCAAAACCAAAATACGTTCAGGACTATTCATTCCCCAATTAGAATTATTAATTATTATTAGATATTGACTTATAAAGTTGATTCTTATTTTTAAACAGCAGGTGACCATATAGGTTTTCATGATTTCGTGCTGTAAGTATGACAGAGTTACCTCCTTCATGTAAACAATGTTCTTTTAAAGTTTAAATCGAGAATGAGAAATCATAAGCTCATCCATAAAAGGAAATACATGTAATCGTTGTAACATGTAATCGTTGGAATTACCACAACCTGAAACACGAACTGGACAATCGTCAGATCAATAGGTGCCACTGAATAATCAAAGTTGGACTTCCAAAGACAAAGTATTTTCTTTGTAAAGTGACACTGCAAGCAAGAAAATGGGACGTAGCAATAGTTAACAAAAAAGACTGTAAATTGACATAAAAATAAACAAACGTTCAGTCCTTGCTGAAGCGGACTTTTGCTAAATGACATATACATATCTAAGCTCGACAGAGTATAAGACTCTTTCATGGTCTTCTATGAAAGATACATCGGTTCCACCCGAGGGGTCTCAAAATCATGTTAAACCCGAGGCTTGCCGAGGGTTTTGCAAAATTTTGAGACCCCGAGGGTGGTAACGATGTATCTTTCATAGAAGAACATGAAAGAGTATTTTTCTCTCATATCTAAGGGTGAAAACAAAACTGAAAGAAAAGGGACGAGATCTGAAAAAAATGTCAAGTTGATCTAATCGCAAAAATTTTGCGATATTCGAATTCAGCGACCCCGAAAATGGTTTATTCCATAAGAATAAACTACGAATATTAGGCTTTTCAAAATAAAACGCAAGAGAACATTTAAAAACGATCTTAAAATCGGAGTTTTATGGCGACGTCGCCGCTAGCTTGTTTGTTTTGCGGGCTGAAATCATGACGTCATAATAGCGTAAACAATCGAAACAATAGCGTCACGTGATATGTGATACAGCTGTCACGTGATATGTGATACAGAAGTAGCTCACATAGCTGTATTTCATGGGCCTACACTGTAACACATACGCGGGTATGAGAGAAAATATTCAACAAACATCGAAGAGATCAGTCTCAAAGTAGAGAAGGCAAGGCAAAATCATTAGAATTTCCAGTTGCGAATTCCGTAATAGATATTCCGAAGTGAGACAGATGCCCGGGTATAGTCAGCGTCTCCTGTTTGCATGCAACAGCCGTCGCAACAGTTCCATGAGAACTTGTCAAATTCGAACATTGTCTCGATGTACATATCAGATAAAGATGTCATGTTTGGTGATGTTGACAACCATTCAATCGCAATCCAGATTGTCACTAAAGTCTTATCATTCTGGTATAAGAGGATCTCTGCTTTTAAAATAAAAAAACCAGGAGGACCAAAGGTAGACTGAATCATCGATCGCCTTACATACCGTTGACATGATTCTGGTGTCACCAGAAGGATTCTTTATTTGTACGTGATCAATCTACAACCTTTTATCAGCGCATTCTTCTTCACACTGAATGACTGTCAAGACATGACCCCATAACGTCCCCTGTTCACACCTCGTCAAAGATGACAAGGTCCTGACCATCTGTCCTCTCTGAAAGTTAGTCTGACCCGTCGGGTGATTGTATTCACTAGCTAGCTTATTAATCTAATGCATGTGATGTCCATTTACATATTGATCTCTTTGTTACTTAAGTGAGGTCCATGTGTTTTGCTCTCTTATCTTTGTGGTCATCTTCAAACGAGGAGGATATCATACAACAATAATTGTGCGTTCTTCGATACCACTTGATTAGCAAGTTGCCATCCGAGTGTTGTTGGAGATCCCCTCCTTTTTCCTAAGTCGCCAGCGATTGCCAATTGGTCTCGTTGGTTTATGTGTGGTCTTTTGTGTTTGGTGTTTTAATGTCGTGTTTGATGTTCCTTGTGCCTTTGGTGTTTCTTGTTGTATCTGTTCCCACGGTTACATTTTGATGTTCCTTGTGCCTTTGGTGTCTCTTGTTGTATCTGTTCCCTCGGTCACATTTTGATATTCCTTGTGCCTTTGGTGCCTCTTGTTGTATCTGTTCCCTCGGTCACATTTTGATGTATCTTGTGCCTTTGGTGTATCTTGTTGTATCTGTTCCCTCGGCCGCATTTTGATGTATCTTGTGCCTTTGGTGTCTCTTGTTGTATCTGTTCCCTCGGCCACATTTTGATGTTTCTTGTGCCTTTGGTGTTTCTTGTTGTATCTTTCCCATCGGTCACATTTTGACGTTCCTATGTTTAGGGTTAGGGTTAAATCTTCTTTAACTCATTAATTGTTCGTGCCGAACCTGTTGAATATTCCCTCCTTTCTCTTACAAGTTTATGATAAAGAATATCTGACTGATGATTAGTCATGTTTATACATTTTCATTTTCATAGTCTTATATATACTGAACAAAAAAAGTTACGTCCTTCTTTTTGTATTGGTTTTACATGACTCGAGAAAAGAAATTTTAATCAGAGGCGGTATCCTCGAAAAATATTTTATTGAATTAAATGTTCAACGGTATATCCATTAATTGTCCGATTCTGACAACGATCTTGTTAAATTGATGTTATTGTGATGTCATAATCAAGGTTTTAACCAAAGGGGTTTCACCTGTTTGATCCTCTCTGGTAAGGGCGTTTCTGAACCTAAAAGAATTTTACTTAACAAATCGGTACCTGCACATCCTAAGATACACGTTCAATGTGTTTTTGGTATTTGACATAGCGCATGGCCGACTCTGGACTTCCGGTGTCATTTAAGCTAAATTTTCTTGAATAACAAGCTATTTGACTGATTTATGGATAATCGATATCACATTTTTTTTCCGTTTTTCAATGGAGAAATCCCCTGTGCTTATTTAAACACTCTTTTCTTTCAAAAGCAGTCAACCAGAAAAAAGAAATAGAGAAATTTCCCTTACAAGGTGAAAACGCTTTGTTTCTTCACGCTTCATTGCGTTCAATGTCTGAGTGATAAAAAGAAAATTTTGGAGTGTTTATTGAGTTAGTTTTACTATTTCGAGGGTTATAACCTTTCATCTGCACAAGTGGTGACCTGTCATTTTTAGGGACATAACTTTTTTTGTTCAGTATATATGTTTTCAGGCTCTAGCGTACATGTGAATCTTATGATCGAATGCAAAATGTTAACATCGATGTTTTGGATGGAATGTGTAACTATTGAAGCAATATGATTTCTTTTGCCATATGCACTTTTCTGAATTTTTTTGTCGAGGCTTATTTGAACATGATGTTTCTTAAAAAGTTTCTCTGTCAGCTTTGAATAATGTTAGTTCTGGTGGAAATTCACTGTTTTACGTCAGTCGTTCATGTAACGTTCTTCTTTGAGTTACACCGCTTCTGTTATGGATGAAAAAAATGTGGAAAATTTCACATACCTGGTCTCTGCGAGTTTTAGTTAATAATTCTATTTAATTAATTCCAATTAATCGAGGAATCTTGATGCAGTTACACTGTACTAAATATAAATGACAAGAAAGAAGGGGATATCCAACAACACTAGGTTGCAGCACCCGCAGCTATAACCCCAAAACACCCAATGCAAAACACAGAGCAGACACGCAAAGAAAGAGACGCAAACGGTACAAGGAATACCAAATCACATAGAAACGTCAAACACAAATGACTACACATAAACCAGCGAGACCAATGGGCAATCGGTACCGACTTAGGAAGGCCATCTGTCAAGTCAGTAGCAGACGGTGTGGTTATCCGGATTACGAGCGCACAACCCTCCCATTTTTTAAATTACCCAGACGTTTCAAAGAGCGTACAACTGTTGTGTAAAATAACTTACTCACTGTAATATGACAATACAAACAGACAGCATGACGCAGGGGCCCAAGAAACACACAAATTGATATGTAAATGAATATTAAAACAGAAGGCGTACGAAATACAGTCAGTGATCTGCCGGCTGAAGCGAGGAGTGCGACAGAGATTTCAGCATCACAAACTTTCCTTTTCTGAGTAGCAACATCCCTTCATCGCTTGCTTATGGCGTGTTCATGTGTCAGGTGATACGCTATGCCAGAGCAAGCACCAAATTTACAGATTTTATTCTGAGAGCTAGGCGTCTTTCAGATAAGCTTCTCAGTCAGGGATATGTTTGTGATCGACTAACATCGTCACTGAGGAAGTTCTACGGTCGATATGGGAAACTCGTCATCCACTATGATGCCCCACTCTCCAGAATGGTGAATGATATTCTGTCATAGACCATTTTTACCGTGCATCCTAGCATTATACTTTATATCTTCCAAAATGGAAGTACTGGATGTGACAATTCTACCGAATTGAAGCGACGGGTGTTGCATGCAAGAAGGAGATGCTGACTCTTCCTGGGCACCTGGTCTCACTCCCATATCGGGAGTTCGCCTCTTTTCATGTGGTGGAGGTACATTTGTCATTCAGAGAATACAGATGATCGGTGCCCTGTCTTCTCTAAAGAGGTTTGGACAGGGCCTGTCTTGGAGTCCTTTCGTCACAATCAGGCTGAGTGCATGTGTTCCTCGTGACATTGGATGATTTTAAGTGTATTAATTACTTCTTTCCAGCATACATATTATTTGGCTATTTCGGAAACTTGCCATTTCATCCAAAAATATTATAGAAATTAAAGGAGGTTAACATGTTTAACGTCTTCAAATTTATTAGCAACAGTTTAGAGCGGATAAATTTACAGCATGGACCAGACATGTACGTTTCGGGTAATCATCCCTCGTCAGTGATCCTCAATCTAAACAATGTAATATGACCAAAATCTGTAAAATTTAAGTCCTAAATGTACCGAAAGACATAGCAAAAAGGCTGGGATATCTAAGCACAATTCTTCCTATGCTTTTTAACAATAATTTTTATTTGGACATGCTACTGAATCGACTCTACAAGATATTTGGAGGCGCGTACTCTGTGTAAAGTAAATATACAAATTTATATTTTAAAAAAACCCAGATGGCGCTAATGAAATGATTTTGAAGGCTTATGAAAAGCACTTTGGTTGGAAGCATCACCGATGAGAATTTGATATCCGAAACACGTGTATGGTGCATAAAAAAATTGGTTTGAAATTTTCTTCAAGAAAGTATAGAGATGGAACCATTGCACATTATTAAGAATGCGCTGATACAAGGCTGTAGATTGGTCTATAACCAAGTGTTCATATGGCTACAGAATTATTATATCCATAGTTTAAAAAGCGTTTGATGATTTTAGCACAATTTCGATGGTAAATCTGTCTATGACAAATATGGATAATGACCATATCTCTGTATCTTTGATCCTTGTTATTTTTGTCACCATAAAAAGCAGGTTGTGAAATACCCAAAGTAATATACTCCGTCGTTTGTATGGGTCCGAATTTCAAAAGAAAACAAAGGAGGGGATCTCCAACAACACCAGGTTGCAGCACCCACAGCAAAACCCCAAACTACCAGTGCAAATACACAGAGCAGACACACACAGAAAGAGACACAAATGGACAAGAAACGTAAAGGCACAATACATAAACACAAAACAAAAAGGACTACACATAAACCAACGAGACCAATTTGCAAAAGGTGCCGACTTAGGACGGCCATCTGGCACGAAGATAGCAGAAGGTGTGGTTATCCTGGATTACGTGCGCACAACCGTCCCACTTTTCCTAGTACCCAGAGGTCTCGAAGAACGAACAATTTTGGTGTAAAACAACCTCCTCACTGTCAGATGACCGCACACAAACAAGACCGCAAAATGCAGGGGCTCAAGCAACACAGATGAATAAGTAAATGGATATAAAAAGAGGGCGTACATAATGCAATCCGTGCTCTGCCGGCTATAGCGAGCTCATGTATGTTATCGCCCGAGGAGTCCGACAGACATTCAGAGAGGACAGGTGGTCGGGGGCCTGTCTTATCTAAAGAGGTTTGGACAGGGCCCGTCATGGACTCCTGTCGTCACAGTCAGTTAGAATGCGCTGGTACACGACTGTAGATTGGTCAAGTACCAAGCCTAGTGTCTGTCTGGTAACATCAGGATCATATCCACGGTATAAAAGGCGTTTGACGATGGGTATGTTGTCTATCTTTGATTCTTCTCATTTTGTTGGTTATGTCACCATAAAATGCAGCCTGTGAAATACCAAACGAAATATACTCTGTTGCTTGTATTGGTTCGAATTTCAAAAGAAGTTGACAATAATTTTTGTAAAATTTCCAGAAAGTCTTTACTAGTTTGTGAAATTCAGAGGGAACAGGTGGTCGGGATTTTTATTTTCCACTTTATCAGTAAGTGTATCGAGTCGCAATGGTTATCATGTTCGCCTCCAAATCTCCAGATTGCGGTGTCAAATCGGGTCGGCATCAAATGTTGTTTTTTCAACTGTTATGTTTCTAAATAAATAAAAATATTTCCTTTTTTGTGTTGTTTTTATTTAAGGTTTCGTATAATTTTCATAGTTATTTTGTTTAAGCGAAAAGGCAGTCCATACTCCTGAAGTAGTTTTTCTTGATCCTTATTTTTCCTCTATACATTGTTTCTATATATGATAATGAGTCACTCAATTATCACTTCATACTAAATACAAAAATACTTGAGATGCTTGACGCATTTTTTAAAATTTGTTTTCATATTGTTTGGAGGAAAGGTTTTACATTGTAATCGTTCCCATAGAAAAAACACCCTTCGGACTAACGAGTATTACCGGTATTACACCTCCGTTACACAAGGACAAACTTGTGCACTGTTTGGTATCTCCCTATTAGATGTTTTCCTGTTCAGCAAATTTGGTGATGTGTTGTCCGAGAATTATCACAAAAATTTAAAAATTGGACGCTTTTCTGCACATGGTCTTTACGGTATTTGAGTAACATGCGCTTATTATCAGCCATCAGATATTGCTTACCCTTACTGGTCACCTGTTTGTAAATTACAGTATTATGATCTCAAGTATGACTGATGAGACATTATTTAATTATTTTGGTTTAAATGTGCATATAATGCACTGAAATTATTTCAGAAATCACTCAAATTTGTTTCGTTAATGATAGAAAACAATAAAAAGGGCATTGTGACTGTATCGTTATGTGAAGCGCATGATACAGAAGTTTTCAATAGTATACCTCAATCCAAACAATAGTAATTTCTTATCGTTTTATTTCTATGAACGAGCTTTAAATTCTCTATAACCAATCTATGAGCCTGTACCTTGAACATCACTTATTAAACATTATGTGTTGAATTGACAATGTGCATATGGTGCATCAAATCATTACGATTGAACATATATTTTAATGTGATAATTTTAACCATTAGCTTTAACGACCATTTGAGCCATCAAATCACAGTCTTTACTTGTATCTTTCGAAATAGAAGTAACCGGATGTGATATTTCTACCGAATTGAAGCGACGGGTATTGCATGCAAGCAGGAGATGCTTATTCTTCCTGGGCACCTGGTCTCTTTCCTAATTGGGAGAAGGGAGTTCTCTTCTTTTCATGTTGTGGAGGTTTTTGTTTGTTTGCTTTGGTTCCTGTTTTATCCTGATTTTGTATGTCTTCAGTTTGTGATTTTCTGAATTATCGATTTTGTACTGTGTATTGGATATGGTCATTGTCCATGGTTGTCATCAGAAAGTTGATTTTCTGAATTATCGATTTTGTACTGTGTATTGTCGTGTCATATGGTCATTGTCTATATTTGTTATCGGTATCTCTGTTTGTGGACTGTGAGATCACGAGGACATCATCTGTCTAGTTTTACTGTGCTACTGCAATAAATTGAAATATGATTTTCTAATACTAAATTTGATAAATCCAGAACTAGGGGGTGTCTTCCTGTTATTATCTGGCTTTTTGGTATACATTTGACGTAATTTTTAAAACAAAATTGCTCTTCATAAATTCAAAATTCACAATTTTGATTTCATCTCTCCAATATGCATGATGAGACGTTATATACGTATAACAAAAACATTTATTTTAATATCCATAATTCTAAACTTTAGATAAAATATGTCAAGGGGTTGTGACATTACCGGAGAAGTTTTTTATTAACATCAAACAAGATTTGTTTTTCTACCTATCAGAATAGTTATCAAATTAAAAAAATAATTTTTTTTCAATATCTATAGTTGTTATTTGAATTTCATTCATATATAGATATTTTGCAAATCCTTTTGATATGTCCCTGGTTTAGTGCGTGTGTCATTGGTTTATTTGTATTCTCTGATCAATCTAACTTTTTTCAACGAATCAATCTATTGATATTTGACTTTATAAAGAAGAAAATTCATTAAATTCATAGACCAAAAGATGCTTGAAGCTAATGCGTGGGAAATGATTTTTAGAATAGAATTTTTATACAAATAAAATAGAGAAGGGGATATCCAACAGAACTCTGTTTCAGTACCTACAGAAAGAACACCGAAACACCCCAAAGGGAAAACACTGAGTAGATAAGGACAAAACGGGACACACAAGGGAAAACACTGAGTAGATAAGGACAAAAAGGGACACATAAAATAAAAAACTGAGTAGATAAGGTCAGAAAGGGACACACAAGGGAAAACACTGAGTAGATAAGGACAAAAAGGGACACATAAAATAAAAAACTGAGTAGATAAGGTCAGAAAGGGACACACAAGGGAAAACACTGAGTAGATAAGGACAAAAAGGGACACATAAAATAAAAAACTGAGTAGATAAGGTCAGAAAGGGACACACAAGGGAAAACACTGAGTGGATAAAGACAAAAAGGGACACATAAAGGAAAAAACTGAGTAGATAAGGCCAAAAAGGGACACACAAGGGAAAACACTGAGTGGATAAGGACAAAAAGGGACACATAAAGGAAAAAACTTAGTAGATAAGGCCAAAAAGGGACACACAAGGGAAAACACTGAGTAGATAAGGACAAAAAGGGACACACAAGGGAAAACACTGAGTAGATAAGGACAAAAAGGGACACACAAGGGAAAACACTGAGTGGATAAGGACAAAAAGGGACACACAAGGGAAAACACTGAGTAGATAAGGACAAAAAGGGACATACAAGGGAAAACACTGAGTGGATAAGGACAAAAAGGGACACATAAAGGAAAAAACTGAGTAGATAAGGCCAAAAAGGGACACACAAGGGAAAACACTGAGTGGATAAGGACAAAAAGGGACACATAAAGGAAAAAACTTAGTAGATAAGGCCAAAAAGGGACATACAAGGGAAAACACTGAGTAGATAAGGACAAAAAGGGACACACAAGGGAAAACACTGAGTGGATAAGGACAAAAAGGGACACATAAAGGAAAAAACTTAGTAGATAAGGCCAAAAAGGGACACACAAGGGAAAACACTGAGTGGATAAGCACAAAAAGGGACACACAAGGGAAAACACTGAGAGGATAAAGACAAAAAGGGACACACACGGGAAAACACTGAGTGGATAAGGACAAAACGGGACACACAAGGGAAAACACTGAGTAGATAAGGACAAAAAGGGACACATAAAATAAAAAACTGAGTAGATAAGGTCAGAAAGGGACACACAAGGGAAAACACTGAGTGGATAAAGACAAAAAGGGACACATAAAGGAAAAAACTGAGTAGATAAGGCCAAAAAGGGACACACAAGGGAAAACACTGAGTGGATAAGGACAAAAAGGGACACATAAAGGAAAAAACTTAGTAGATAAGGCCAAAAAGGGACACACAAGGGAAAACACTGAGTGGATAAGCACAAAAAGGGACACACAAGGGAAAACACTGAGAGGATAAAGACAAAAAGGGACACACACGGGTAAAAACTGAGTAGATAAGGCCAAAAAGGGACACACAAGGGAAAACACTGAGTGGATAAGGACAAAAAGGGACACACAAGGGAAAACACTGAGTAGATAAGGACAAAAAGGGACATACAAGGGAAAACACTGAGTGGATAAGGACAAAAAGGGACACATAAAGGAAAAAACTGAGTAGATAAGGCCAAAAAGGGACACACAAGGGAAAACACTGAGTGGATAAGGACAAAAAGGGACACATAAAGGAAAAAACTTAGTAGATAAGGCCAAAAAGGGACATACAAGGGAAAACACTGAGTAGATAAGGACAAAAAGGGACACACAAGGGAAAACACTGAGTGGATAAGGACAAAAAGGGACACATAAAGGAAAAAACTTAGTAGATAAGGCCAAAAAGGGACACACAAGGGAAAACACTGAGTGGATAAGCACAAAAAGGGACACACAAGGGAAAACACTGAGAGGATAAAGACAAAAAGGGACACACACGGGAAAACACTGAGTGGATAAGGACAAAACGGGACACACAAGGGAAAACACTGAGTAGATAAGGACAAAAAGGGACACATAAAATAAAAAACTGAGTAGATAAGGTCAGAAAGGGACACACAAGGGAAAACACTGAGTGGATAAAGACAAAAAGGGACACATAAAGGAAAAAACTGAGTAGATAAGGCCAAAAAGGGACACACAAGGGAAAACACTGAGTGGATAAGGACAAAAAGGGACACATAAAGGAAAAAACTTAGTAGATAAGGCCAAAAAGGGACACACAAGGGAAAACACTGAGTGGATAAGCACAAAAAGGGACACACAAGGGAAAACACTGAGAGGATAAAGACAAAAAGGGACACACACGGGTAAAAACTGAGTAGATAAGGCCAAAAAGGGACACACAAGGGAAAACACTGAGTGGATAAGGACAAAAAGGGACACATAAAGGAAAAAACTGAGTAGATAAGGCCAAAAAGGGACACACAAGGGAAAACACTGAGTGGATAAGGACAAAAAGGGACACATAAAGGAAAAAACTTAGTAGATAAGGCCAAAAAGGGACACACAAGGGAAAACACTGAGTGGATTAGCACAAAAAGGGACACACAAGGGAAAACACTGAGAGGATAAAGACAAAAAGGGACACACACGGGAAAACACTGAGTGGATAAGGACAAAACGGGACACACAAGGGAAAACACTGAGTAGATAAGGACAAAAATGGACACATCAAAGAAATAAAAGGACTGAAGGTCCTGAGAGATACTCTTAGATCTATACGCAAAATTTATTGTCAGCAGATATTAAAATGTTGAATAATTTTATAGTAAGGTAATGATGATTTTTTTTACAGAGGATGCATATGTGAAGCTTATAATTTTTTCTAACCTCAGTGTTGATATAAGAAAGACAACTCTATAACTTTAATACAATTTTTGAGTTATCTTTCGTACCATTGTCATAAACAAAGTAGTATATTACTACGCCACCATTGTGCTGTGAAAACAAGAATTATAGTTGATATTGTGTGGTGCATTTATTCTATATGAAATTGAAACTGTTTTCAAGATGGAGAATATTCTTGTTCTTGCATTTTGTATGTCATAGACAACAAATTCCTGAACTAGACACAGCACTATATTTTGAGATGCAAAGCGGCAGTATCTCAATTTGCATACTTTGAAGCAGTTACCATAACAGTAAGATACTTCCTGAAAGGAAGTATCTCAAAAACTGAGTAGATAAGGTCAAAAAGGGATACACAAGGAAAACACTGAGTAGATAAGCACAAAAAGGGACACACAAGGGAAAACACTGTGTAGATAAACACAAAAAGGGACATACACGGGAAAACACTGAGTAGATAAGGACAAAACGGGATACACAAGGGAAAACACTGAGTAGATAATGACAAAAAGGGATACATAAAGGGAAAAATGAGTAGATAAGCACAAAAAGGGACACACAAGGGAAAACACTGTGTAGATAAACACAAAAAGGGACACACACGGAAAAACACTGAGTAGATTAGGACAAAACGGGACACACAAGGGAAAATACTGAGTGGATAAGGACAAAACGGGACACGCAAGGGAAAACACTGAGTATATAAGGACAAAACGGGACACACAAGGGAAAACACTGAGTTGATAAGGACAAAACGGGACACACAAGGGAAAACACGGAGTGGATAAGGACAAAACGGGACACACAAGGGAAAACACTGAGTAGATAAGGACATAACGGGACATACAAGGGAAAACACTGAGTGGATAAGGACAAAAAGGGACACATAAAGGAAAACACTGAGTAGATAAGGTCAAAAAGGGACACACAAGGGAAAACACTGTGTAGATAAACACAAAAAGGGACACACACGGGAAAACACTGAGTGGATAAGGACAAAAAAGGGAAACATAAAGGAAAAAACTGAGAAGATAAGGTCAAAAGGGACACACAAGGGAAAATACTGTGTAGATAAACACAAAAAGGGACACACAAGGGAAACACTGAGTAGATAAGGACAAGACAGGACACACAAGGGAAAACACTGAGTAGATCAGGACAAAAAGGGACACACAAGGGGAAGCACGGAGTAGATAAGGACAGCAAATGACACAGAAGGGAAAACAGTAAGTAGATAAGGACAAAAAGGGACACACAAGGGACAAGTTAAACAAAGCTCCAAACAAGATAACTTCCGCATCACCGTCTAATTTACATATATGGCATAACGAACAAGCAATCCAGCCTAAAGTCTGATCATGAAGATAGCTTTGTGAATAGACCATTTTCCGATTTTGTTAGAAAGCACAAAATGTCCGAGTCAACATCTTTTGGCGTTGTTTCACATCATGACGTCACTGTTAAAAGACGCAATTCCATTGTAACGTAACAATGAAAAAGTGCTCAAACATTGCCTACCTCGGACATTTTTCGTCATTTTGTCAGCCATAATGAATTTCGGCAAGTGGCCTATTGATGTCAAAAACAGGCACGGAGTGGTTTTGTCAACAGATGTTTGCTCTGATAGCTGGAGCAATATGCTGTTGAAGCCAAATTTATTTCCAGACGCTTGGTCTTACATCTGGTTCTATTGAGGTTATCAAGATGATAATGTCATTGTGAGCATGGCTTGACACACTAATTATTTACTGTACTTCACTAAAAGAATAAAAAACCTCATAAAGTTACCGTTGCTTTTTATGTAAATAATGATCTAAGGATGAAGGGATTTGCACAAGAAGAGCGATTACAACAGTTACTACATTTTGTGTGTATTACAACATCATACATGTTCTCTCCCGTGAAATATGTAAATATTTCCCTCATCATATCCGGTAAAGTTTGGTATTTTGGATGGTTCTAACCTAAAATCCAACAAGAAGAATAACGACATGATGTTTAATATTTTCATTATATGGTCCAAAATATTTTGCAGTGACAAAGTCAGGCGCTCACAAATGTAATCTTCGTTCAGTAGATTTTCGGTTAGTCTCCGAAAACAGATTTGTACCTGGTGTAACCCATCCTTGAACCTTGCACTCATTTTAAACTTTTGAAACCATACAACGTCACCGGAGACTTTATTTTGTATACATTATATTTTTGTAACCAATCAGAATCGCCATTACAATGAAAACTATTATTTTTTATCTCAATATTGATAATTGTTACTTTGTGTTTTTGCTAATTATTTTAAGATTTTCCGGGTTCATTGTGCACATACTTAGTTTTTTTTTTAGTCAATTTGTTTTATTTCATGTCTAGTTTTTTTCCAATTCAATCTCTTCGATATTGATATTTGATTAACAAAATGAGAACTCATTATTAAACTTTAATTTTAAAAAATCATAAAAGCTTATAAGCATGGGAAATCGTTTGCTGCAATAAAAATATAGAAATCGTTTTGTTATACAATGAACTGATAGGTTTGTCGGGTGCCGCGGCCTAGTGGTTAGAGAAGCGGACTCGTTACTGGAGGGTCGCGGGTACGATCCTTATCAACCATCGGTGCAGAATGAACTGAACATCATCTCCCTAGCCTTGTTAATCGTGCAGATATGTCATTATTCTATTCTTAAAGAACGTTCGTCGGTCAAAATTCTACAGAACTGAAGTTCACTGTTCACAATTGTATGACGTTAGATAAAGATTACTTATTTAGTTATTATATATAACGTCCACACAACGGTCTATGAAGAGGAATACAACTAAGTTGGATAATTTGTTTCCAATCCCTTTGATGTAATTATCAATAAAATATGTTTAATCTAAAATCTAACAGTCTATAGATATGTAATTCACTTTGAAGACAAAGAGAACAATTTGCATGTGATATTACGAAAAAGTGATATTATTACAAACACCTTCATTTGTATGTAATATTTGTATGCGATATAAAAAACATAAATGTGATATTACAAAGAAAAGGAAAGGATCTCAAGCATGACAACCCTGCACTTACCCAGCGGAACAAACCCACAAGAAAGCGGCATATTAATGTCATCAGACAAAACTACAAACCGCAGCAGGAAACAAGAATATGCACTAGAGCATCATACAAAACTGACAAAGATAGTCGAAACAAACAGACAGAAACATCAAACTTTGATGACAACACATAAAAGGAAGGAGACCAATGTGCACCCGGTGCCGACTTTGGACGGCCATCTGCTATAAGCAAATGGCGTGGTTATCCGGATTACGTGTGCACAACCCTCCCACTTATCCGGATACACAGAGGTATCCATAAACATACGATTGCTGTATAAACATGAAACTTCTCATTATAAGATGGCATCACAAACAAGAGAGTTAAACGCAGCGGCCTCAGGTAACACATATTCTAAGTAAATGGATATAAAATTTTTCTATGGCATACGTGTTACAGTCCGTGCTCTGTTGGCTGAAGCGAGCTCAGGATCAATCACCCAAAAGTCTGACCAACTTTTATACCTTCATCTGTGTGTGTATGTTTAACGTCTTCAAATTCAATAGCATCATTTAAGAACAGGTAAATTTACAGCATGGACCAGACATGCACGTTTCGGGTACTAAACCCTTGTCAGTGATCCACAATCTAAACAATGTAATTTGCCAAAGAGTGTGAAAGTTATATAATAAATGTCTAAAAAATTACTGAAAGGCATGCGAAAGTTACAAACCAAAAATCTGTTGTTGACTTTGACAATTGACAACATAAACGAAGAGAACAATAGTATAACGAACACCCTATACATCACTATCAAATGCTCAAATGGAAATTATAATGATTTTGCCTAAACTTCTCGACTTTGAGACTGAATAACTTATAGGTACTTCTTCAATATTTATTACTTCATTTGTATGTGATATTTCAAACGAACAGATCTGTTGATGACATTGTTTTGCTGTTGGTGCTGCAACAGGGTCTGGTTGGAGATCCCCTCCCTTCGTGTAAATTGACGTCAAATACACGAAGTAAACACTCTTGTCAAAACATCTATTCTCTGATTGCTGGGGTAATAAGAAGTCCGACGCTTGGTTTTACATTTGGTTCTATCGAGGTTATCAAGATGATAATGTCATTGTGAGCATGGCTTGACATAGTAATTATTTACGGGATTAAATCGTCATGAAGTTACCGTTGCTTTTTATGTAAATAATGATCTTATGGGTGGAGGGATTTGCACAAGAACAGAGATTACAACCACTTATTGTGTGTATTACCACGTAATACATGTTCTCTTCGGTGAAATATGTAAATATTCGTATTTGCCTTTTAGAAGCGCATCTCCTTAAAACATCTCTTCCAGGTAACTAAAGACATTTATAATGTTTGACATTCTGCATGCCAAATTCCACTAGTTTTTTTTTTCAAAAAAGAATGTTCTTCTTCATTCCCTTTTCAGAAGTTAAATCAATCACCCATATTTAGATGTTTTTCGACCTCTGGTTCTAGGTAATCAGAGTATTCATTTGGTTCAAATTTTGTGTACAGTCCATTAATTAGCATAGTCAAATAAAATCTATGACCATAATAGCATTGTAGGGATAGATAATAACCACCTTTATTTTAGATGATATTTAGGATGAAAAGCAAATAATATGTTATGTCAAACTAATGAGAGATGTTAACCTATTTAATTTCGATCATCGATGACATTTTTTGACGAAATGACAAGTTTCCAAAATAGCAAAATAACTTATATGATGTCAAGTTGATAAAGGACCAAACAAACTTCTTTCAAGCGACAGAAATGGAAAGAAAAAATAATTACACCTTAAACATCCAGTCACGAGGAACATGTTTAGTTGCTCCACACTGCAATAGGAAATAAGTGCTTATAATAATGATAATAATACGGAAGTGTTCCAACCCTTTACCTTGTAACACTCGTCACTTAGGCCGTGCAGAAAAAAAATGATATCCGGTAAATTTGTGAAGTTTGGTGTTTTGGGTGGTTCTAACCTAAAATCCAACAAGGAGGATAACAGGATAATGTTTAATATTTTCATTGTATTGTCCAAAATATTTTGCAGTGACAAAGTCAGGCGTTCACAAATGTAATCTTCGTTCAGTAGATTTTCGGTTAGTTTCCGAAAACAGATTTCTAAAACGTGGGTCCTGTAGCATCATATCCCACCCATTCTGCTACGTCTTTTGGTACATTTTTGGACAATCATAATAATTTTCATACTTTTTGGCCATATTACATTGTTTAGACTGAGGATCACTGACGAGAGTTTCGTACCCGAAACGTGCATGTCTGGTCCATGCTGTAAATTTATCAGGTTTTAAATGATGCTGTTGAATTTAAAGACGTTAAACAATTGTTCCTGGTGTAACCCATCCTTGAACCTTGCACTCATTTTAAACTTTCGAAAACATATAACGTCACCGGATACTTTATTTATAATACATTATATTTTTGTAACCAATCAGAATCGTCATTACAATGAAAACTATTATTTTTTACTTCAATATTGATAATTGTTACTCTGTGTTTTTGCTAATTATTTTAAGATTTTCCGGGTTCATTGTGCACATACTTGTTCTTTCGTTCATATAATTTGTTTTCTTTCATATATCTATTTTTTTCCAATTTAATCTCTTGGATATTTGATTAACAAAATGAGAACTCATTATCAAATTCAAAGTTTTAGATATCATAAAAGCTTATAAGCATGGGAAACGATTTGCTGTGATAAAAATTTAGAAATCGTTTTGTTGTACAATAAACTGATAGGTTTGTCCGGTTCCGCGGCCTGGTGGTTAGAGAAGCGGACTGGAGGGTTGCGGATGCGATCCTTATCAACCATCGGTGCGGAATGATGTTTGTGGGCTGAACATCATCTCCCTATCCTTGTTAATAGTGTAGATATGTTATTATTCTATTCATAACGTCCACACAACAGTCTATATGTAATTTACTTTGAAGCCAGTAGTACAAACTAGCACTCTGTTGATGACTATGTGAATTGAGAGAAAGATATATTTGACAAAGAGACAATTTGCATGTGATATTACAAAAAAGTGATATTACAAACACCTTCATTTGTATGTAATATTTGTATGCGATATAACAAACATTAATGTGATATTACAAAGAAAAGTAAAGGATCTCCAGCATCACAGCCCTGCACTGACCCAGCGGAACAAAACCACAAGAAAGCGACACCTTAATGACATCAGACAAAACTACAGTCCACAACAGGAAACATCAATATGCACTAGAACATTCTACAAAACAGACAAAAACAGACTTACACAAACATTAAATATTGATGACAACACGTAAATGGAAGGAGACCAATATGCACCCGGTGCCGCCTTTGGACGGTCATCTGCTTTTAGCAAATGGTGTGTTCATCCGGATTACGTGTGTACAACCCTCCCACTTATCCGGATACACAGAGGTATCCATAAACACACAATTGCTGTATAAACATAAAACTTCTCACTGTAAGATGACATCACAAACAAGAGAGTTATACGCAGCGGCCTCAGGTAACACACAGATTCTATGTAAATGGATAGAAAAATTCTATGGAGTGCGTGTAACAGTCCGTGCTCTGTTGGCTGAAGCGAGCTCAAGATCAATCACCCCAGAAGTCTGACCAACTTTTATACCTTCATCTGTGTGTGATGTTAAACGTCTTTAAATTCAATAGCATCATTTAAGAACAGGTAAAGGGGTAGGGCCACGAGACCCCTAAATCGGCCCTCGATTTTTCTCTAGAAATAAATTTCATGGGGAATTCTTGATATCTCTCATGAAAATACACGAATGTTCACCGCTTTTAATGAAGAGAAAAAGATCTCCAAACATTGCGCCATTTCAATTTAATGACGTCATGAAGTGACGTCATTTTGACGTTATGGGCAAAATATGGCGAAAATTGCTTGGAATTTTGTCTTTTTTGGAAGAATTCAATGTGGCCGTATGCATTAAGTGAGATAAAACGTCTATGACAAAGAATATAATGATAATCTTTCACATATAATTTTTTCATCTTAGTTAATGTATGCGGCCATTGCTAATTTTATAGAAATATGTATTTTTTGTATCAATTTCGCGGAGTATGACAAATTTTGGTGTTTTCAAAGGGCTAAAAGCTAGTGATAAACGCAGTTTGATAAAAGTTAGATTCGTGATTCAGTAGAGAACGTTTCAAGATGTCAAATCACAGTTAAAAATTCTATGAAGTACATTGTTCAAAACTAGGGCCAATATCGGGCTTCGTGGCCCTACCCCTTTTCAGTATGGACCAGACATGCACGTTTCGAATACTAAACCCTCGTCAGTGATCCTCAATCTAAACAATGTAATTTGGCCAAAGAGTGTGAAAGTTACAAACCAAAAATATGTTGTTGACTTTGATAATTGACAAGATAGACGAAGCGAACAACAGTACAACGAACATCCTATACATCACTTTCAAATGGAAATCATAATGGTTTTGCCTAATCTTCTGGACTTTGAGACTGAATAACTTATACTATAAGGTACTTCTTCAATATTTATCATTTCATTTGTATGTGATATTTCAAACGAACAAATCTGTTGATGACTGTTCATCTGTGTTGATTGGGCCCCTGCGTTTTGCGGTCTTCTTTGTGTGTGGTCATCTGACAGTTAGGAGGTTGTTTACACCAATTTTGTACGTTCTTTGAGACCTCTGGGTAATGGCCGTCCAAAATCGGCACCGGTTGCCCATTGGTCTCGTCGGTTTATGTGTAGCCTTTTGTGTTTGATGTTACTGTGTTGTGCGTTGACGTTCCTTGTCCCTTTTGCGTCTCTTTCTGTGCTTGTCTGCTCTGTGTTTTTGCATTGGGTGTTTTGGGGTTTTGCTGTTGGTGCTGCAACCTGGTGTTGTTGGAGATTCCCTCCTTTGTTTTGTTTTGCTGTTGGTGCTGCCCCAGGGTCTGGTTGGAGATCCCCTCCCTTCTTGTAAATTGACGTTAAATGCACGAAGGAAATACTCTTGTCAAAACATTCTATTCTCTGATAGCTGGGGTAAAATGATGTCCGACGCTTGGTCTTACATTTGGTTCTATTGAGGTCATCAAGATGAAAATGTCGTTGTGAGAATGGCTAGATACAGTAATTATTTACTGTACTTCACTAAAAGAATAAAAAAAACCTCATAAAGTTACCGTTGCTTTTTATGTAAATAATGATCTTAAGAGGGAGTGATTTGCACAAGAACAGAGATTACAACCACTTTTTGTGTGTATTACCACGTAATACATGTTCTCTTCGGTGAAATATGTAAATATTCGTATTTGCCTTTCAGAAGTGCAGCTCCTTAAAACATATCTTCCAGGTAACAAAAGACATTTATGATGTTTGACATTCTGCATGCCAAATTCAACTAGTTTTTTTTTCTTTCAAAAAAGAATGTTCTTCTTCATTCCCGTTTCAGAAGTTCAATATTGAGATGTTTGTCGACCTCTGTTCATTCTACGTAATCAGAGTATTCATTTGGTTCAAATTTTGTGTAGAGTCCATTAATTAGCATAGTCAAATAAAATCTATGACCATAATAGCATTGTAGGGATTGTGCAAGATAAGAACCACCTTTATTTAAGATGATATTTTGGATGAAAAAGCAAAAAATATATTATGTCAACCTAATGAGGGATGTTAACCTCCTTTAATTTCGATCATCGATGAGATTTTTGGACGAAATGACAAGTTTCCAAAATAGCAAAATAACTTATATGGTATAAAATTGATAAAGGGCCCAACAAACTTCTTTCAGGCGACAGAAATGGAAAGAAATAATAATTACACCTTAAACATCCAGTCACGAGGAACATATTTAGTTGCTCCACACTGCAATAGGAAATAACTGCTTATAACAATGATAATATTACGGAAGTGTTCCAACACTTTACCTAGTAACACTCGTCACTTAGGCCGTGCAGAAAAAAAATCATATCCGGTAAATTTGTGAAGTTTGGAGTTTCGGATGGTTCTAACCTAAAATCCAACAAGGAGGATAACGGGATGATGTTTTATATGCTCATTATATTGTCCAAAATATTTTGCAGTGGCAAAGTCAGGCGCTCACAAATGTATCTTTTGGTCAGTAGATTTTCGGCTAGTCTCAGAAAACAGATTTGTATCTGGTGTAACCCATCCTTGAACCTTGCACTCCTATTAAAAACTTTTGAAAACATGTGACGTTACCTGAGAATTTATTTTGTATACATTTTGTACACTATAATAGATTTTTGTAACCAATCAGAATCGCCTTTACAATGAAAATTAATCTTTTTCATTTCAATATTGATAATTGTTACTCTAATTTCCTACACACCGTGTTTTTGCTCATTATTTTAAGATTTTCCGGGTTCAGTGTACAAAGGCCACTTGTTTTTGAGCTCATTAGTTTTGTTTGATCTATCTAGATTTTTTCCAATTCAATCTTTTCGATATTTTATTAAAAAAATGGAAACTCATTATTCAACTCATATTAAAAAAATCCTTATCAACCATTATTGATGTTTGTGAGTTGAACATCTTCTCTCTAGCCTTATTGATATTGTAGATATGTTCTGTTCTTCTTATTCTGTTCTTAATGAATGTTCTGTTCTTCTTATTCTGTTCTTAATTAATGTTCTGTTCTTCTTATTCTGTTCTTAATAAATGTTCTGTTCTTCTTATTCTGTTCTTAATGAATGTTCTGTTCTTCTTTTTCTGTTCTAAATAATGAATGTTCTGTTCTTCTAATTCTGTTCAAGTGAATGTTCTGTTCTTCTTATTCTGTTCCTAATAAATGTTCTGTTCTTCTTATTCTGTTCTAAATGAATGTTCTGTTCTTCTTATTCTGTTCTAAATGAATGTTCTGTTCTTCTTATTCTGTTCTTAATTAATGTTCTGTTCTTCTTATCCTGTTCTTTATAAATGTTCTCTTCTTCTTATTCTGTTCTTAATAAATGTTCTGTTCTTCTTATTCTGTTCTTAATTAATGTTCTGTTCTTCTTATTCTGTTCTTAATAAATGTTCTGTTCTTCGTATCCTGTTCTTAATAAATGTTCTGTTCTTCTTATTCTGTTCTTAATGAATGTTCTGTTCTTCTTATTCTGTTCTTAATGAATGTTCTGTTCTTCTTATTCTGTTCTTAATGAATGTTCTGTTCATCTTATTCTGTTCTTAATGAATGTTCTGTTCTTCTTATTCTGTTCTTAATGAATGTTCTGTTCTTCTAATCCTGTTCTTAATAAATGTTCTATTCTTCTTATTCTGTTCTTTATAAATGTTCCGTTCTTCTTATTCTGTTCTTAATGAATGTTCTGTTCTTCTTATTCTATTCTTAATGAATGTTCTGTTCTTCTTATTCTGTTCTTAATAAATGTTCTGTTCTTCTTATTCTGTTCTTAATGAATGTTCTGTTTTTCTTATTCTTTTCTTGATGAATGTTCCGTCTTCTTATTCTGTTCTAATGAATGTTCTGTTCTTCTTATTCTGTTCAAATGAATGTTCTGTTCTTCTTATTCTGTTCCTAATAAATGTTCTGTTCTTCTTATTCTGTTTTTAATAAATGTTCTGTTCTTCTTATTCTGTTCTTAATGAATGTTCTGTTCTTCTTATTCTGTTCTTAATTAATGTTCTGTTCTTCTTATTCTGTTCTTAATAAATGTTCTGTTCTTCTTATTCTGTTCTTAATGAATGTTCTGTTCTTCTTTTTCTGTTCTAAATAATGAATGTTCTGTTCTTCTAATTCTGTTCAAGTGAATGTTCTGTTCTTCTTATTCTGTTCCTAATAAATGTTCTGTTCTTCTTATTCTGTTTTTAATAAATGTTCTGTTCTTCTTATTCTGTTCTTAATTAATGTTCTGTTCTTCTTATTCTGTTCTTAATAAATGTTCTGTTCTTCTTATTCTGTTCTTAATGAATGTTCTGTTCTTCTTTTTCTGTTCTAAATAAATGTTTTGTTCTTCTTATTCTGTCCTTAATGAATGTTCTGTTCTTCTTATTCTGTTCTTAATAAATATTCTGTTCTTCTTATTCTGTTCTTAATAAATGTTCTGTTCTTCTTATTCTGTTCTAAATAAATGTTCTGTTCTTCTTATTCTGCTCTTAATTAATGTTCTGTTCATCCTATTCGGTTCTTGAAAATGTCCTGTTCATCTTATTCTGTTTTAATGAATTTAAGTGTAATTAACGGTGTAAGTTACATGTAATATGTTCGTACGACCAATACTACATGTGTTCTCACTGTGAAAGAAAATAGTTCTAGATTTAGACTCAATGTTAAAAATCGGCGACGTCACGCTAAAATTAACATAGAAAATCTATTTATGTCACTGTGAGCTAAGCGTAGTATTGGCTCAAGGACATGCAACGTACAACTAGAGTTCGAGATATATCCCCCATTCAAAAATTTGCCGACTAAGTTGACAAAACATCAATTCTCGATTCCCGAAGTGAGCTTTGTGGAAAGTAGACTAATCACCAGGGACATGGTCTCACGTTTGATTCTATTGAAGTCATGACGGTGACACTGTTAATATGAGTATAACGTCAATACAATAATGAAACTGTAATCACACCTCAGAAAAAAATCCTCATCAAGTTACTATCTTGTTTTCTTATGTAAATAATGATCTTAAGGGTGGAGTGATTTCAACAAGACCAAAGATTTCAACAAGTTTTAAAACACGTAATACATGTTCTCTTCAGTGAAATATGTAAATATTCGTATTTGCTTTTTTGAAGTGCAACTACTTTCTACCTTCTAGGTAACCAAAGACAATAAAATAGAATATTTGTCGTTCTCTTTGTCAGATTCAACCCTTTTTCTCTTTCTTTCATAAACAGGGTGGCCACAGATTTTGATAAATGAAATTCCCTGAAATTTCCGTGATTTTCCCTGACTCGTTCAAGATTTTCCCTGACAAAATACGCTCAATACTAGTCTAATTTACACTGTTTATGTGTAAACATGAAATTAAAGTTCCTTCACTGTACTCACTCATTTTCTATAAAATTGTACTTAGGGGTTACCATGCGTGTGTTTTACAAAAACTGACAGGGTATCGGCGAATCCCCTGTCAGAAATTGAGTTTTACCGCGAGGCGTCAGCCGAGCGGTAAAACGGATATTTCTGACAGGGGATTCGCCGATACCCTGTCAGTTTTTGTAAAACATCAGTATGGTAACCCTATTCTAATGCTTTGGTCAGTAAGAAGCTAGAAAACGTCTGCTTTTAACGACGTCGCCATAGCAACGCATGACGTCATAGCAAAAACTGCAGTGAAACGTGAATCCCCTTGCAGTTTTTTAATCGCTTAGCCAATCAGAATGCGCGTTACAAACGGAGTGCATTAGAATAAGTGTTCATTGGCGAGCACAGCGAGCCAGAAAATTTTTACGACAATACATCAGCAATAAAATGTCTTGTTTCTTTGTTCAAATGTATATTGCAAATTCCATCAGTTCTTGTTATCTTTTTAAACATTCACTGAATAAAATTCCCTGATTTCTTCCTGATTTTCATGAAATTTTCAAATTCTCTGATTATTCCCTGCAGGGAATTTTTATTCAACATTTTCCCTGTTTTCCAGAGTCCGTGGCCACCCTGATAAAGGAATTTCTCTTCTCCATTCCACTTTCAGATGTTCAATCCGTCTCCCGTATTTAGATGTTAATCGACTTTTTGTTATAGCTTTCATATTATTTATAGCATAAAAAATCTGTATCTGGTAGTTGGAATCCAAATGGTAGACGTATTCATATATTTGACATCAGATTTTGAAGATTGTATTTGCATTTACTTGTATAATCTCATTCACAGAAACCAGATGTGCACAGACGCCAGAAGTGTTCTCATTTATGTTTTCTTCTCTGTGCATTTATTGTGACTTCTTATTTTAATATGTAACATTTTGCAAATATATCACATAAAATACAATAATAAAAGCTTGTCAATGAATATTTCATTATTTGTGTAACACCATTTGCTAGTGAACACTCGGACATGAATTAACTGTTCTAATTTACATTGACCCAGTGGATTTTACGTTTTAGATCTTATTTTGAGCGTTGATAAAGTCTTGTTTCAGATCATATTTATTAGCTCTTTTCTCTTTCCCTCTTTCTTCCTTCAGGAGGCATCGATGTTTAACGAACTTTTTTTTTGATTTGGTAAACAGTCACTAAACGTGCCCTTGTTCAATATGGTAAGAAATTTTCTACTAGTAATACGTACAGTGTAATTTTTTAAATCCTTTTCTAATCAAGGTTTTCGTTTTCCCTAGACACATTTGAAAAGTCTTTGTGTTTGGAAATAATTGGGTATTGGTAAAGTTGTGAATACTTGGTTTGATAACCTCACCTCGTAATTAAGATGGAATGGGCTGTTAAAGTCATGTCTCATTTGTCTGTAATTCTTCACAAGGCGGACCATAGAATTCCTTTGAACTTATCATTTTGTACCAGTGTCTGACATCGGTCTACGAGAGTAAAGAAGTAGCAAATAGTAGTTTGGTTCTTTGGTACATTATGTTGCAGGGGAAACGTTACTCGTAACAGTTGCATGTTTCTTTTCTCGCTTTAAAAGCGAACTTCGAGAGAAGAAACTAAGGTTGTTTATTAGATATAATATTAATGGTTTATTAGATATGATATTAATGGTTTATTAGGTATCATAGATTATTGGAAAACGAAAACAAAATGATAAGCATATTTTTTTTCAACTAAATCGATGAGTAAACTTTATATAGTGTGATGTTATGAATGGATGAAAACTGAATATGAATTTAACTTTAACGATTAAGAAATAAATGCTTTGTCATATAATATTGATATGCACTCAGTGTTATCTCCCTGAGACGTAGCACTTATGATATGTCAAATCAATTGATTCTTTTATCAAAACCTCACGTTTCCATAAATCAAGCTCCGAACCGAACACTTGCGAATTTCTACCAATCAAGTTCCGAATCGAACATTTGCGAATCTATTATAGCGTCGTCTTCTTCATCTTCCAAAGATGGCGTCGGTGTTTTTGCATCAGATCTGTCCTCTGAATCAATTACGTCCTCGGTATACACACCTGTGTTGTCTTCCTCGGTGTACACACCTGTGTTATCTTCATCCGTATGCACACACGTGTTATCTTCATCGGTTTGCTCATTACGAACAGACGCTTGTTCCCTATCAACTTGTACCTGTGTTTCTTCAAATACTGCTTCCTCGTTTGTTTCCTCCACCAGTGTTCTCTCATGCGGAACGTCTGACGATGCTGACGTATTTTTCTTGACAGAGTGTTCGTCTATCATTTCACTTACACTGCCCGTTTTTGTGTCCTCTGTCACGGAAATGTCAGATGCTGCTTCTGATAAAACAGATACACTTCTTTTCATCACTCCATTTTCCACAAATTCTATCTTATCTGGTAATTTCTGTGGCAGTTTATACGGCTGGTCGCTACCAGCGAAAAATGGCGGCTCGGGTCGCTGGTTTCGTTTTGCCAACAGCGGTGGATCGAAAGGAAACGACCGTCTGTCGTTTGGTTTCTTCTCTTTCAGGTTTCCTTGTTTTCTTGGACTTACAAAAGCGGGAAAGCCACTACTTGTGTCTATGAAGTTTCTTCTAGCTACCGGTTTATAACTGAAACCTACGGTTCTGGAAACTTTCCCAGACGTTATTCTGTGATTAAGATCTTGGATGTTCACGAAAAACAACGATGAAGTCAACTTTGTAACATTTTGTCTCATGTGTGAAGACATTGTCGGAGCTTTCTTTTTTGGGGGTTCGCGGTCGAATCTCTCATGAGGAAGTTTTGGACGAGCTATCTCACCACGTACAAGCTTCATGTGGATTTGTTCTATTGAGTGAGAAGGGAAAGTACCTCTGTAGCATTGTTGCCGTTGTCAGGTTTTGATCAGACATGGTAAGACTGGGAAACCGCGCTTCTGATTGCTCCAAATCTTGTCGTCTGCGATGGTTTTTAAGACACTCGTTGCACGCTTGTGGTCCGATGATCTCGCAGCACACGGGAGCTGGGGATGACATCAGATTTATCGGGTAGTTTTCCTCCTCCTCAAAGTCATTATAATCATCCATCCGCGACGATACCCGTGATGGCATTGGTTCACTTCTGATACTTTTAGGAGTCATTGTCTCTCGTCTGACTGACGTTAAGTATCTACTAGCACTCGTATGTGGTCTGCTGCGTACGACATCCTCTATCTTATATGTAGAACTCTGTGCGTTCTCCAAAGCCTGTCTCCTGCCTCGGGCAGAGTGACACTGTCTTTCTCGCTCAGCAAAAACCAAAATGTCATCAACACTGATACGCAATTGTGGTTCCGTTACCCTCACAGTGCGCAGGACGGAAGTGGCGACCATGGCTGGTTCAGTTTTAGATCTGGTAATCTGGAAAGATGCAAAATATTTCTACTTTATAATCACATAGTGACATAAAAGACTTCCACACATCTACAATTCAAATCGATCGTTTAACATTGAAACACAAGACTATTTTACCTACTAAAAGCGCGAGCATCACCTTGATGTAAATATATGTTTATCCTTACAGAGTCTGCGGATGCACAAAAGAGGTTTTTTAATAGCAATCATTCTACGCCATAAAATCAATTTAATTTTCTGCGTGATCTCACAAGTTTGTTTGTAAACCAAACGCCTTATTAAGAGTATGTTTACTCCTTTTGTTGTGAAAATTGGTAATTTTACACCTGATCGTTTTTAACTCTTAGACTCTTCGTTGAGGATTAGATACAAGTGGTTCAAAATATATATATATGCACAACCAATGTAATTCCCTGAGATGTTACTATTGAAAGGAACGTGTGTATTAACACTCGTGACGTCACAATGCATAAGATCTAAAGAAACATGCCGCGACGGCTGTTCTAACCTGCAAACTGAACCCGCGGTGATCTGAATTTTGACGTCACTCTTTTACCTAGAAAAGGCAATTTCAGAAAACAAGAATGAAATAGACAACTATAGTGCATATATATAGAATAAATGTCATAATTTGTTTTTTGTTACGGGTATACAACACACAGCAAGTGCAGTTATCGCATGAAATGCGCTAACGCGCATTACATGTACGATAAATGCACTTGCTGTGTGTTGTATACCCGTAACAAAACACAAATTAAGACACTTATTCTCTATATGTTCTTAGTGTAAACCCGATGAAGTTTGAAAATGAATGCTCAGTACAGAAAACTAACAGCAAAAGAAGTTGGTCTCGATTTTTCCTTTTTATTTCCTTAATAGCAAAATTCCAATTCTAGTAGAAATGACGAGAGAATCAAGAAAAAATATTCAAATGACAAAATGAACGTCAAACAGGAAGAATGACACCTTACCCTAAGAGGATGCGAACGATCATAGTGATAAATTTCCGGAGAGGTAGAAAATCGGACACGAGATTTGGACTTCATTGCCATCGTATTATTTCCATGTCCACAAGTTCTTTGGAAAGGTACACTCAAAACATCAACCGAAATCATGATTATATTACAGATTAATTACTTCCAACAAAGATCATTACAAGTTCTTGCTCAAGGTTATTCCCATGTAATTGAAATACACAAAGTGTAACTACGTTAACACCACAAGAGAAATGTACTGAAAATTATAACGAACTTGCTAATCAGTTACTTTTAAATGTCGAATTCAAAAAGAGATCCGCACGGCAATTGTTGTCCAATAACAATATTGTTCCAAAGTTTCAAGCACGAAGTGACAATTTACAAATGAGAAGTATGTTCGTCTTGTCCAAATGCCCTTGTTCTGACAGATTTACAAGACTCATTTTACCATTGATATATTGAAATGCCTTCCACTTAACTAAGCTTTAAATGATGAAATTGTGATGCGTGTGAGTATTAAAAATCGATGCTCGAAGGATAATGGTGTGTAAATCAATATAAGACAAAGAAGGGAAATTAAAGTCGACTGTCATTGTACCCGGTAGTCTTGGGTTGCCATCGTAAACAAAGCAAATATACGGTCATTGTATGTCAACAGAGTTTATTAGGACTAAATGCTGACGGATCAATTAGGCTAGAACAAAGTATAACTAGCAAATATCTCCTCAATACCAAATCAAATATTGACTCCGTTAATTAGACTTATCTATGTTGTTCCAGTTTTACGGTATTTGCATGGATTTGTTAGCAAGGAACACACTCCCGCTGCCTTCTGATTTAAAGTAAGAAAATATTGTTCGAAACATTCCATTGTGTATACGAAGGCAAACAAAGTGAAACAAGTTGTTTAAAGAAGAAACAGTAAGAAAGTATAAATACAATTGCAAATGAAGTCGTGCGATGTGCGTTGCATGGAACATTGAACGAAGAATCAAAACATTCTGGAGATTTTCTCGTTTGCTCAAATAACAAAACTGGCGTCGGTATTTTGTAGCAATGCCAATTAAAAATAGACAAATATGATAAGAAAATGCCTTCACTGTATAAGATCACTGCAAGTCAATAATTATACTTTAAAATTTCTGAACCTGGTGACACGAGATAGAAAAAAATCAATACGATTACCACTTATTTTGAGAGACGTAAAGTGATCGCAATGAAGTCCTTATCACAACGAAAATAACAAGACGGTAAAACACCATAAACCTTATCATTTTATTATATATATCTGCAAAATGAGAGATACAAATGGTGTGGTTATCCTGATTACATGTACCGAACCCACGCTCGTTCTTAATAAAGGCAATTTGTTCTTTTATCTGGTTTAAAAAGTGTCTAGAATATTTTTGGCCGGATTGCAAAGCAATTCCGGTCTATAGATTGACGATGTCCGTCTGTCCGTCTGTCCGTCTGCCGTCAACATTTTGGTTAAAGTTTCTGGTTGAGGCAAAATCTAAGGAACTATATGCAGTAGAAACCTTATATTATACATGAAGGTTGCCCATGACAAGACCTTTCAATTTATGCCGTAACATTTGACCTAGTGACCTTGACCTTGGACTTTGACCTAGTTAAAGATTTTGGTTAAAGTTCCTTGTTTAAGCAAAATCTATGGAACTGTATGCAGTATAAACCTTATATTATACATATAGGTTGCCCATGATGAGACCTTTCAATTTATGCCGTAACATTGGACCTAGTGACCTTGACCTTGGACTTTGACCTAGTTAAAGATTTTGTTTAAAGTTCCTGGTTTAAGCAAAATCTAAGGAACTGTATGCAGTAGAAACCTTATATTATACATATAGGTTGCCCATGATGAGACCTTTCAATTTATGCCGTAACACTGGACCTAGTGACCTTGACCTTGGACTTTGACCTAGTTAAAGATTTTGGTTAATATTCCTGGTTTAAGCAAAATCTAAGGAACTGTATGCAGTAGAAACTTTATATTATACACGTAGGTTGCCCATGATGAGACCTTTCAATTTATGCCGTAACATTTGACCCAGTGACCTTGACCTTGAACTTAGACCTAGTTAAAGATTTTGGTTAAAGTTCTTGGTTTAAGCAAAATCTAAGGAACTGTATGCAGTAGAAACCTTATATTATACATTTAGGTTGCCCATGACGAGACCTTTCAATTTATGCCGTAACATTGGACCTAGTGACCTTGACCTTGGACTTTGACCTAGTTAAAGACTTTGGTTAAAGTTCCTGGTTTAAGCAAAATCTAAGGAACTGTATACAGTAGAAACTTTATATTATACATGTAGGTTGCCTCTGACAAGACCTCTCAATGTATGCTGTAATATTTGACTTAGTGACCTTGACCCAGTTGGTGACAAAAACTTACTTTGCAATCCGGCCATACCGTCTTTAGCGGTGTTTTATTTAAATTATTCTTGTTTGAAAACGCCACGATAGGCTAGATAAATGAGAACTTTAAACTGCACTGGAGCCAGTTAATATCATCATGCTAAGACCATTAGATTTTGAAAGGTAGATAAAACCTTTGGTTTTCAAATCTTCTTTATCTGTAGTAATTGTGTCAAAATATTTCATTTAAAACTTTTTCCTTGTGACCTTGGTCCTGGTCTTTGGGAGTTCTATAAATGAAACCTTGATGCGTTCTTTGAAGCCTTCATGTCAATAATGGCATCATGATAAATTAACCTAATCGTTTATAAATTCTATTTTGACTCAATTTTTTTTTTCTTTTTTGTTTTTCCTAACTCTGACATTTATTAACCGAAAACCCATCTGTTTATTTGAATAATCTGTACAAGATTTACCTTCGCTATAATTTGCAGCGAAAGAACAAAGTACTCCACAGGGAATTTTAGATATAAAGTAGAGATGACAGATACATTATGATTCCACTTGATCAAGACTGAAAAGTTTAAAAATCGAAAAAAAAATCTAATGATTCCAATTAGTAAAGGAATGAATGTAAGTATTATGATAGTCATATTTCAAGGAAATACAACTCTATTCAGTCCATAAAATCACTCCCAATACTACCAAAACTTATCTAAAACAAGTTTCGAATGGATTATGCATATACATGTATACTGAAGATGCATGGTTTTTAATAGAGCATAAATGTTTAAAAGAAGAAGGGATGAATGTTTAAGGACTCTATTGAAATTTTACTTTGCATGACGTATGCATTTCATTTTTGCTCTTAATGTATTATCTAAATGCATTGTATGCATTGAAAATAAGGATAAATCGTCGACAATAATGATCTGAAATTGATGAAATTTACGATAAGCTTTTTAACCATACATACCCTAATGTCCCTATAGCTTACATATGATCTCTGAATGAATGAAGTTCCCATTACATTATTATCATGGTACAAGTATCTAGCTCTCTGACAAATTCGTTTTATTCATACTTCGCTACTTCAACAACTCCATCTATAGCTTCACCGAAACCAATATTCTTCAGATGTGAGAAGAAAAAAAAAATGATCGAAAAAATCCTCAAAGTTTTTTAAAACTACAATCCTAAATTTTGCATAATTGTCGCCGGATTTCCGACCATGGCTATTAAGTCCCCACCAGCACCACGGAGGGTAATCGATATGTAATACCCCGATTACACAATAGATTCAAAAGATGTGATCGGGCACTATATAGTTATATGGCATACTTTTTAATCAGATAAACTGTGGTATACTATATTCATTACTATGACCAAATGATCAAAAATAGATATTTAATTACAGGTAAACAATGCCTGCAGTATGGAGTGTTTATTTGCGTTGTTAAACCCTACAAAGAAAATCCTCTTAGTAGATCAACAGAACAAGTTCGCGCTCGACTTAACACCAAATAGCCGTAATCTACTTTAAGATCAAATCTGTTCCTTATTGGAGATGTATTGACTATTAATCTTCAATTTAAACGTGTAGAAAAAGCCGAGCAGTAGATTCCTTATGGAAAATACATTATCTAAAAATTCTAAAGACAAATTTATAAAAATACATACATTTGGATTTTGAATCTGATAATGAACATTAAAACTTGATATATGAATAGAAGTATCTTGTGGGTTTTTTTTTTTTATTTTAAAAGCCTCATTCGCGGACATAGAGAATGATTTAGGATACAGTATGAGCCTTTGTGGAAGCCGTCAAAATATTTAGTACAATCAGGCATGTAATCCTACAAAATTAAATGCAGATTTATAAACATTGTCAAACACTTTCCAAAGGAAAAGGAAATAATTTTACTATTAATGATCAGCCTATGTTTTTTGCATGATTTGGTTAATTGTTATCTTGAATCATTAAGAATACTGATGAGCTGAGAAATGTAAATACCGTATCATGGCAGTCTTGGGACATTTCTAGCATACTTTTTCATTGACAATAACATTTACTATGATCATACATATTCTTCAGACTTTGAGTTATCTTTACTGTATGCCGATCAGTCTTGGCGCACTAGAACTCAAGATGATATCCTACTGTTTTTTACACATCATGACACTGTACGAGTATGTATTACATGTAATTTCATAAACACTGCAAATATATCTTTAAATACTTTACTATTTCAAATAAAGATGCGACATACTATGGTAAATCAAAAGGGGAAAATCCAACTTGATTGTTTTTAAATTTTCAATCTTTCATCTTATTGAAAATATCGTCGATATTGACTGTCGCCTAATGATAATAATTAACATTGATCTGAATTTTATTTCGATGAATTACAATCAGTAGAGTATTGAATATAGATACAGTTTGAAATAGTTTCCCCATAATCTATGGCATGGACGAGATTGTAGACATTTATATACTTAAAAAAATTGAACTTCAAAAACACTCATCGTATCTTCAGAAAATGTGTAAAGATAATGTTAAATTGTTCTTACAATTAGGATTTCGAGATACCTAGATAGAATCTAAATTGTTTCATGTACTTTCATGGGGAGAAACTGTAATTAACATTAAGAAAAGAAAACCACTCGGTCATGATATTTTTGTCGTGATTTGAAAAGTTGTAGAAAAGATTTATTCCAAAATATTGAGAATAGATTACACTTACCTATTCTAATGTGTTTTAAGAAATTTTCTGTATAACATTTCTGGAACCCACTTTGAATGACATCACCTATATGTGTCATATGGTGTAGAGATGACTCCAGAAAAACAAGGCGTCCCGCAACTAGGTTCTACTGGCAAGTAACTGGACCAGAAATACTCAGCACTTCAAAGTATGCCTCGTGGCCGTAAGCCTTTACATATAGAATTAAAGACCTACTTTCCTCAAGAAGGCGATTTGATTTTGAAATCTCGGTTTTTAACATGTAACAGTATATGAAACTAACAAACTTTACATAAAGAGCTTAAAATGTACTTAACCGTTAGATCACTCCAATGTCAAAATGGGTTTCAAAAATGTACATTCAACTTCATATTGGTACGTTAATATGTAGTTATTTAAATGTAACAATACACCAACCTTATCACTGAATAGAGAGACCTATGTAGCTTAAAGGCCCGTACCGATATTTTCATACCGTAATTAATGCATAAAAATTGTCTTATTTTTGACAGTCTTTGTAAAGACATTCTTTCATCGTGTAGAATCGTACTGTAATTTACAATCTTGATGAAGTCCGGATCAATAGTACATGAATATAGCATTTGTGTTATTTTGACAATCTTATATTTGAAATCGATCGATAGATCTAATAAAGGACGTTGGGGGAGTCAGGGAACAGTCATGTTTTTAACGAGTAGGACAAACGTGACGACGTCAACTTTAAAATTACAACCCATTCCTGAGTAGTAAGTGTTCAAACTCTATACCTTCTTGAAGAAAATTTCAAACCAATTTATTATGCACCAGACACATGTTTCGGATATTAGATCCTCATCAGTGATGCTTGCAGCCAAATTTCATTTCAATAACATTCCCCAACCCCCTACCTATGATGTATTCATATCGCAGTTGATATTCAATTTCAAAGCAGTTTCAAACAACAAGAACTTTGCCCTTACGGCAAGTTGACCATCCGAGGAACTCCTAAATCATGGTTTTGTGAAGTACTGATTATTTCACCGAGAAAAGTTTTTTATAAATATAAAGCACACATTTCCCACAATGCTGAAAATGTTTAAGTTTAGAACACCGTTTATGATTCATTTACAATTTTTTACCTTTTCTGCACAGCTGAAGCGTGGAAATTTGCTCTTGCTTCTTGTAGAATTTTTAGTTGTTTTGTTAGGTTTTGCATTTTACATGGTGTCGAATACTCATGTATTCGAATTTTTCTTTTGTGTTTTACTTAATTGCTAAAATAGAATATCCTCAAATTACGAAATTCTCTGAGATTTAAAACAAAGGATGGGGTCTCCAACATGCAGAAAGCGATTGCAACACATACAGCAAAATGGCAAATTGCGAAAACAGATTATAGAAGCACAGCAAGAGACGCAAATTGGACAAGGAGCACGAAACATCAAATACATCAAAAACTACACACCAAAGACTACACATATCACAACGAGATCAATGGGCAATCAGTGCCGACTTAAGTTTGTTTGCCAAGAACCCGAGAAAGTTAGATAACTTTCTTTGAGAGCCTCAAAATGAAATTAAAGTAGTAGATTCTGAACAGGGAAATCCTATACTTATACTACTACTAACTTTACAATAGTAGAAATGATTAATAATCTGAAATTGAATACTATTTATCAGTGAATGAAGCCGAAACCAGATTCATTCATCAATTATACTTAGAATTACCTCACTTTAAAAAAAAATGCACAACTGCTAGTGGACCCAAGGTTCAGAGGACACATATAGCCAATATATGGCCATGTTCATCATAAGCATTCAACATGCACTAATCAGTAAATAATATGAAATCTTAAAAGTTGGTCCTCACGCATCATATTCCATCCTTCTATCCACTATTTTTAATCTTTTGAATATGTTTTCACTGTTTGGATACTCATCGTTTTTGCTTTAGGATCACTGACGAGAGTTCTATACCCGAATCGTGCATGTCTGGTCATTTCTGTAAATTAAACCTATTTTTATTAAATAATGCGATCACTTTATAGGCAAATCAGAACCGTTCTTTAAAAGTGCATGAAATTATTAACTCTGGAAGTGGTATCACCCAAATGTACATACGAAAAAAATAAATCAAAAGAAGTCATAGAATACATGCATTCGCAGATTTCAATAACATATTTTTTAAATGATAATTTTTCGACTTTTGATATACAGCGATTCCACATTCCAAATCTAAAGAAAGAATTTCCCTAATAATTGAAAAATTATTTACATGCAAATATGGCAACCATGTTAAATAGGATTGTTTATTGTTTTTTTAATTATCCTGTGGGTGTGTTCCGCTGTGCACAATGCAGGTTAGTCTTCCTGGAGATCTATTTCAATAATACGAAAGTGTTTCAACTCCATACCTTCTTGAAGAAAATTTCAAACCAATTTATTATGCACCAGACACGTGTTTCGGATATTAAATTCTCATCAGTGATGCTTCCAGCCAAAGTGATTTTTAGACACAGCCAAATTCATTTCAGTAGCGCCCTCTGGTTATATTTTTGAAATTAAATTTGTGCATTTACTTTGCAGAGAGTGCGCAGCTCTAAATTTCTTGTTGGGTCTATTCAGTAGCATATATATCCAAATAAGATCCATGTTCAAAATAGAACTGGATGGATGGTGATAAGATGTTAACGTCAATATCCATTTTACGATAAAACATATTTTCCTGGGAAAATCCGCTTTGGAGAAAGTACTTTCAGATCGATAACATATTTTTCGTGTTTTTCAGGAATTTATTTCAGCAAATTGTTGGAATTCAGATGGAAATCAACTGTGCTCTACTTTTTGTTGATATTTTTCTTCACTCATTATAACATGTACAGCCGTGTTTGCTCAGTCAATGCTCTGTTAACGAAAGAAGTACTTTACACTTATGTTCAATTTTACATACAAATACATGCTCTCGATTAGTAATCCGTATTTTGGTGACTACCTCAGCACAATCTATCTAATCTATCCAAGTGAAATACATGTGGAAGAGTAATTCCGCTTCATATTTAGATCTCGTGCGATATATTTTGTTTTTGTTGAGAATATTGGCAGCTAAATACTTTCAGCTTCACTATTTGAATTTCCTATCTGCGAGTAGTAACATCCGTTTGTCCCCTGCCTATGATGTTTTCATATCGATATTGATATGTTATTCCATAGCAATCTCAAACTTGTAGGACCTCATTCTGGGGCAAGGCAACTAGGAAACTATTTAATATGTATTTTGGTACGACTGACTTTTTCACTGCAAAATGTTTTGACGTACAATGAAAATATAAAACACT
The DNA here is from genome assembly GCA_033119305.1 of Pinctada imbricata. NCBI lineage: Eukaryota > Metazoa > Mollusca > Bivalvia > Pterioida > Pteriidae > Pinctada > Pinctada imbricata. The sequence goes on along the minus strand of VSWD01000010.1, from coordinate 26,016,310 downwards.
ATTTTATGCATCTCTTAGTGTATATAGTGTTGTATATGAGTTGAAATGACAAATATGGTCAAGAACCATATCACAATATAGAGAACAAAATGGAAAATTCATCATTCACCGAACGAAGGGCATACAGAATCGTGATAAAACAGGAACCAAAGCAAACAAAAATACCACCATATGAACAGAAGCGAACTCCCTATATGGGAATGAGACCAGGTGCCCAGGAAGAGTCAGCGTCCCCTCCTTGCATGCAACACCCGTCGCTTCAATTTGGCAGAGATGTCACATCCGGTTACTTCCACTAAGGGAGATACAAGTATGTTCTGTGGTTGGATGGTTCCAATGGCCTAAGACAGAATATCATTTACCATTCTGGATTAGATATTCTAAGTTTAAAACATCAGAACGACCTTTTCTGTTCGACCAAATTAATGGATGTTGCTAGTTATTCTCCGGTGGCACCTGATTTCACCTCCATTGGGGATTCACTTTTGCTTCGTTGCATAATATCCATGTTGTTTTGCTTATTTCTGTATTTTCAAGGTTGTGTTTGTTGCGACGGTTGTTGCATGCAATCAGGAGACGCTGACTCTCCCCGAGTACCTGGTCTCACTAAGGAATGTTATTCAGTCCGAGGTTCGCAACCGTTCCAATGGAAATTCTGAGGTTTTGTCTTGCCTTCTCGACAACTGATAGGTACTTCTTTGATGTTTATTTCTATGATTAATTATGGGTTTTTTTTACTCTGTCTTTCGGTGTATTACCTTATTCATTAACAATATGAAAAGTAAACATCTTGCGAGATAATGAAAAAGAGGTTAAATATTTATTATTTACATCTCATTGCAGAAAAAAGTCATAAGAATTTGTAGTTTTGAAAACATGAAGGTTTTCAAATCTTTAAGAAGCTTATAAATTTATGCTGTACATGTTTCTATTCATACACAATACTTTCAATGTTAATAAAGTAAACCAAAGAAAATGAAATACATATGTAAGGAAAGGAATATTGATTTTTCGGGCAATTATGATACTAAATGATATTTATCAGTTCTTATTTTAAGGAAGTGCCTTATTAGAATATATACCCAACAAAAAAAGAAACGCACCACTTAATCTTCATTCTATAAAATGAATTATGTAATCTAGAGGTGCTCTATTCTTTTCCATCATAAATCGTAGGTATACGAGTGACTTATTCTGTCAAACGCCAAACAAATCCGTCTTCATAATCACAGACATCACAATGATAAAGACACTTGGTTCAAAACGCAATGTCACAAAATGGCTTTTAAGAATTCCGTTCACTTTTTGGAAATGATTAAAGCTGTTTAAATTATCCAAACTGATATATCAGGCATTGCGATTTGTTTTTTTAAATGATGATAAACAATTTTCCCTGAATACAAATTAATTTAATTGCTTCAAATGACGTCATCAAAGAGAAAGTCTAAATTTGAGAAAAATATCCCAAACATAAACTCTTTTGAAAATGAAGTCCGTGTTGTGATATTTTTCGCCCTTAAATGTATCGCAAAGCACAAAATGACCCTACTACAGCTAGAATCTGACCTTTTTCGCAAGCAGTTTTCAGAAACAATACCTCGATCTTGACAGGTCATTTTTACGTGCATTTTCAATGGTTTTGGACGTTAGTTTTAAGCTTTTCTGGTATTTCATTTGCTTATTTCTATGCGATGTTAAAGATAAATCTGCAACAGATAAATAACAATGGCTGAAGACAAAATTAGTGTTCATATGGGATCAGAATTGCCGAATATTGATATCCTTTATTGTAAAACATACCCCAATTTACGGATATTTTCACTAAGACATTTAATTTTCAGATTTTTTAGCACATTTTGACTACATTTGAATGGAGAAACCAGTATCCCTCTATATTTTTACAGAAAATTTGCTGAAAGTGGTCAAACAACAAACTTTCTTAAGGATACCAAACCTGTGGCCATGCAACAGAAGCTAGAAACAACGTGCTTTATTCAGCACTATCATTGTGAGATGTTGCGAAAAAATGATCGAAACGTGCTTTATCCCCGGTAATACGAGTGCTGGAAAAAGAAAACTATAATCAAATGCCTAACGAATTTTTTTGATCGATTGAAAAAAATCACTTTATAATATGATGTGCGTTTCTTTTTTTTTTTTGTCGGGTATATAAAGTATGGGGAATTGAGTGTAATCTAAGCTACTCGTGTTAGTGACAGAATGATAGTTAATGTTAATGTAACAACGTTTACATCCACCACGTTCATTCCGCTGATGTTTTGAATGGAATCGCGGAGGCAACCCACACCAAACTCACTTCCTGTCGGCAGCCTTCTCTTTACGACGAATGAGACATTCCTACAACTCATGTTGTCGTCATGCGCTAACAGGACTTACTTCCGGTGTGATCATGGACATCAATCTTTGTCCTAGCAAGTGGATTTGACAGAGATACATTTCCAGGTACTGTTAATAAATACCCATCTGCAAAGGTTTCTCCGTTTGTTTCTTGGTACTGAAGGGTCAAATGGAGGTTCATCAGGACCCTTAATGTCCGATACGTAAAGCTCAGTCATTGACCGAAAAGTCAATATAGCTGAGTATTCTATTCCATCTGGCATTTCGATCTTGTATGTTGGGATATTGACCATCAGCACGTATTTCGATGACCTTAGATAAGCTATGGCCGCAGCAATATATTCTTCGACCAGACTTAAATTGCCATTTTCATCTCTGTCTTTCATCATACGAAGTTTAATATAAATCTCAGTGCGCTTGCGCATAAACGTAAGTGACCTTCCCTCGTAACCTTCCTGTAAACAGAAAGAAACAATAATGTTTAATTGAGTATTATATGCACGTACTGATTATACATAAATAGCAATGACTCTTTTATTGTGCCTATGGTTAGATTATTTTGTCTTGTTCTCTCTTTATTATTTTTTTCTTCGAACTAAAAGCCACCGTTGTTATTTTTTCTTTGATCATGTTCATTCTAGACCTTAACTCTGTTTTGCGTTTTCGGACGTATTTGCTTCAAGGGCAGAAAATAATAGGTGTATCCGGAATACTAGTACCTAATTACTATTTAAGAAAACTGGAATCTTCATGCCTTGGTAGCAACTGGTGTCTTTATCCTGATTACCATATCGAACATCCCCACTTTACCCCTACGTAGAGGAAAAGCGAAGTATCCATCATGAATCTCGAAGATTAATATTTTTATCATATTGCTTGATATTTGAATAATTACCTATTTACAACCTTTTATTATCGTTTGAATTAAAAAAAAACTTAAGCATACAATTCATTTGAAACGATAACGGAAAATGGATAACTGGAATCGTCGGTCAATAATGGTAATTGGTATGAAGAAAAACGAAAACTCTAACTTACGCCTGCAGGAGAGTCTTCTCCATTAGTTCTCTGTCCAAACTTGATAAGGATCTGGAGTGATTTTGGTATGGATCTCGTCATCTTTTGAAGAGTCAGGTTCATCCTAGTGATGTAATCGGAATTGTAGTCCACACATTGGATTTCATTCAAATCACAAAAGTTAGTGTCGGTGTTTTTGTACACTTTGTTTTTGCAGGAGGCAAAGTTTTGATACAGTATATCGGATGTGTCTTTTCGTCCATCTATGGAAACATCAGAAGGGCAATATCGAGGAGTGAAGCCTGTAGGAGGGTAAAGATAGTATTGCTCTTCCGGAAAAACATCCTTTTGAAGATAATTCAATGATTTGTCATTTAAAAGTGAAGGGAAATCAAGTGAACTCATCTCCTTGTACTTAGGAACTTCGTAAGAGATACTCCAGTATGTGAATTTGTTTACCCCATTGCAAGTTGCACAGTCCGAATTCCGAAATGTTTGATTCCTGTCGGATACGGGTACCATGGTTTCCAAATTTCCAATAGTGATATTACACGCCGATCCGGATTCCATACATCTGTCTACCATGAAGGTTCCCACTTTTACGTACTTTTGATTGTCTCTGGTCATAACGTTAACACAGCTGTACATCATGGACTCCATTTGAAGGTTTCGTCAGATTTTTAGAGATGACATACTCTTTACAACAGTCTTTGAATTGAATACATTTCTCATCACAATAGCACACTGCTAAATCTGCATCATCGTTATACCGACAAGTGTCTCTTTTCTTGCATGCATCAATATGATCTTCACTGATGACAACTTACACCAAACAAAGTCGTTACAATGATTGAACAAACTATAGGAAACCACATGATTTGTTTTGTCTGTGAAGCCCTCAGCATTCATACAAATTCTTCATCAGCCGAGGTATTTATGCTACAGTCAGTCATTTCATTGGACAACTTCAATTGATTCATACTTTTTCATTTTTTGTCGAAAGATTGATAGCAGCATAAATTGACGTTGGAGTGGAAATATATAAAAGAAATTATTTGTTTTCAAATGCAAAAGTCTTCTTGATTCCACTATGCACTATGTCATTTGATATTCCGGGGAGCTTCGTTTGTTTGTTTTGTTTTTGGTTTTTTTGTTTTGTTGGGGCAAGATTATTTTTATCGCCCAAGACAGGGGCAAAATTATTCTTTTCTTGAAGAGTTGGAGCAAGAAATTAGTTTTTCTACAAGTGATGTGCATAGTATATTCTAGTGAACAAGAATGTTTGTGCTTTAACAAATGTGTGTGCTGTCTGTTTGTAAGCTCATCTCACAGTGAGGAGGTTAATCACACCGTCCCTAAGTCGGCACCGGTCGCCCTTTGGTCTCCTTGATTTATGTTTGGTCTTTGTGTTTGATGTTTCCATGGTGAGTTGGTCTCGTTGGTTTATGTGTGGTCTTTTGTGTTTGATGTTCCTATGGTGTGAGCTGGGTGTTCCTTGTTCCCTTTTGCGTCTCTTTCTGTGGATGCCTGCTCTGTGTTTTTGCATTGTGTGTTTTGAGTTTTGCTGTGGGTGCCGCAACCAAGTGTTGTTGGAGATTCCCTCCTTTGTTTAACAATAGAAATGCTTTATTTGTACGCAAAACTATGTAACTTATCTACGGTGTTCACAAGGGGACATCGCTTCTTCAAATCTTCGCCCTACTAAATATCACAAGGCGAAGATTGAACAATTGAAGTAATGATGCGAAGAATTGAAGAAACGATGCGAACTTTTTGATTTTGAAACCTTTGAATTTTGTTTTTACAATCTAAATCCGAGGAGATAGTTCATGAACAGTGTTGTCCTTCATCTTTCAATTATGTTGCTGTTCATTATTTTTTCATCATTTCATTCCCAATTTTCTCGTCTCATATATATGTGTGTGTTCCGCTGTGATCCTGTATCGTCGTTATGTTGGCAGTCTTCTCCAGCTATGTTAAAATTTCCAGACTCAAATATTTTAAACGGAGAAATTTTGCGTGGGTGTAATTTTAGAATGGACTTCGAAAGAATCCCCCGGCGTAAATCACCCTGTTGTATTCTTACAAAGCCAGAGATGTATTTCCTTCATGTGTACTGTCTGGATGTTATTATCGCGAACTTTCCCCCAGCAACTATAACGGTCCACCACGTATACAGTATTTCTCTTCATCAACAAAAACGACAGCTTGTCCAATCAAAACGATATGGCGATGATCCTAAAAATAAGTCAACATTATATAAGGTGAAGTAACTGGAGGAGAACCAAAACAACAAATTGCTGAAATGAGTGATACAGATATAAATAGACAAGTGTAGTAAGTATTGTTGTAACTAATAACATGATTCCGGATGGAATGGCGTACAGTGGCGTAGCTGCCATTACACCAAATATTTTTACTTAGGTTAAGTATCACTAGAAGAAGACAGACTCAATGTAGAAAGAATAACATGAATTTCTAGCCCTTCAAACCCTTTATTTTGATAATCTCTTCGGCAATATTTGAAAAAAAGAAATTACTGGTCCGCTCCCACTCGCCAATTTACAACAGTATCAATTTCAAATAATGCAACTTTTCCCCTACGAAAGAATACAATATAATACGACACCCCCATCATTCGTAGTCCCTTATTTTAGAATATTTAAGAAACTGGACTTAATCTGGTGCGTACACATTAATTTCACTCTGACTACGCGCGCCCATGGCGTACAATATACTGGTGTCCATTGGAGCGCCGACATTTCTAAAGAAACCATCCCTCCGAATACTAGTACATGTATTACTATCTTTGGACACATAGTTCTGCATTACTGGTAGGATGGGTATCATATTGAATACCTGAACTTCATCGTTTAACAAATTTTACCTATTATAATCTATTATCTGACATTTTAATTCCTTTATGAAATTTGTTTTATTGGATTTTTTTTACAAGAAAGAAAGATTGACTGATAAAGATATTTTTATGATGACGCAAATTTTATTCTTTATTGATAAGAAAGAAATTGTGGAATTCAGCATGAAAAAATCAAATAAGTTGAGGGAATCGATTTTTTTTTAAATCTCCATTACTTTACACTTATGCCCTTTGCCGTGTAGAGCTCGTAAAAAAGTTCCCCGCGAGGGGTTTGACTGTAAGTGTTTTGAATATTTTCCCTGACATTGTCGCCATAGCACTTCCTATATAGACATAACCAGACAGTGCATGTATCTTATATATTGTTTCATTTTCGTGCGTGGACATCGACGGCGGGTGCGGCTAGCCAACAGGGGATGCTTACTCCTCCCGGGCACCTGGTCCCACCTCTAGCTTGCTAGGGGTCCGTCGATGTTCAATTTGGTACTCTATGGTGAGTGCTGTTGAGATTATCGTCAGGATCTTCTTTAACTCATTATTGTCACACTTATGCCCTTTCCCGTGTGAAGCTCGTAAAAAAGTTCCCCGCGAGGGGTTTGACTGTAAGTGTTTTGAATATTTTCCCTGACATTGTCGCCATAGCACTTTCTATATAGACATAACCAGACAGTGCATGTATCTTATACATTGTTTCATTTTCGTGCGTGGACGTCGACGGCGGGTGCGGCTAGCCAACAGGGGATGCTTACTCCCCCCGGGCACCTGGTCCCACCTCTAGCTTGCTAGGGGTCCGTCGATGTTCAATTTGGTACTCTATGGTGAGTGCTGTTGAAATTATCGTCAGGATCTTCTTTAACTCTTTAGAATCGATAGGACCTTTGGTATAATCTTTGTCAGCGGGTCTTGCAAATGATAAAAATATTTTGTAGTTATGTTAAATAATATTTTTGTTATTGTGCGGATCATTTTTCTTTTTTCTGTTCGCTCCAAGGCATTCTCCTACTCGGATGGATTTCTATGAAATCTATCTCGACAAAAATTATTCTCTATGTCTATGATCGAAGACGCAACAAAATTTACTGAATTACAGAAGCTTAAACGATCTAAGTATCGATGACAAGGATGTCCGACTGGTAGTTGAACGTGTATGTTCCTTTTGCTATATAAAGAATACTTTATTATGTTTTTGAAATTAAAATTTGTTGTATTTCTTGAGATGAAAAATTTGAGTCTAGAATGAAATGTGATATATGATACTTGTCTATGATCGAAGGCAAAAATATGAGCCACAACAATGCATTTCTTTCTACATTGATCATATGGAAAACCATAGTCACCACCAACGTATCTAGAAGTATGAATATACTAAAACGTTATATTATTTGATAACATTTTTATTGACTTCTTGTTTTGCATTTTGCTAGTCAACTGAAATGTGTTTCCTAAAACAAAGGAAGGGATCTCCAACAATACCATGTTGCAGCACCCACAGCAAAACCTCAAAACACCCAGTGCAAAAACACAGAGCAGACAAGCACAGAAAGAGACGCAAAAGGGAAAGGAACGTCAACGCACAACACAGAAACATCAAACACAAAGGACTACACATAAACCAACGAGACCAATGCGCAACCTGTGCCGACTTAGGACGGCCATCTGCCACGGAAATAGCAGAAGGTGTGGTTATCCTTGATTAGGTGCGCACAACCCTCCCACTTTTCCGATTACCAAGAGGTATCGAAAACGTTCAATTCTGGTGTAAACAACCTCCTCACTATCAGATGGCCACACACAATCAAGACCGCAAAACGCAGGGGCCAATGGATATAAAAAGAGGGCGTACGTAATACAATACGGCTGTGCGAGCTCATGTATATTATCACCCGAGGAGTCCGACTGACATTCAGAGAGGACAGGTGGTCGGGAACCTGTCTTCTCTAAAGAGGATTGGACGGGGTCCGTCATGGAGTCCCGTCGTCATAGTCGGTCAGAGTGCAAGTTTTAAGAATGCGCTGGTACAAGACTGTAGATTGGTCAAGCACCAAGCCTAGTGTCCGTCTGGTGACATTAGGATCATATCCAAGGTATAAAGGCGTTTGATGATTCTGACGCATTTTCGATAGTTATGTTGTCTATCTTTGATCCTTCTTATCTTGTTAATTATGTCACCATAAAATGCAGGTTTTGAAATACCAAAGTAATATACTCTGTTGCCTGAATTGGTCCGAATTTCAAAAGAAGTTGACAATAACATTTGTAAAATTTACAGAAAGTCTTTACTAGTTTGGGAAAGCGAAAACCTTGTCCTAATGTAGATACCATGGGACGGAAATCTAGGAACATCACCGTCAAGCCAGGGGAAATTTACTATGTTGAATCCAAATTTATCTCTTTTGTCATACACACTTGTATGAATCTTTCCATTAACAATTCAAAAATGGTGTTTCTGTGTTTATAGCGTTTCCCTTGAATCAATTCTTGTGGATAACATTTTTATACTTTTCAAAAACAGGATTGTCGATAGTTAGAATATCATCCAGGTACCTAGAAGGAAGGTAGGAGATCTCCAACAAGACCCCGTTGCAGCATCAACAGTAAAACCCCAAAACACCCGATGCAAAAACACAAAAGACGAGTACAGCACGAGACAGAAAAGAGACACACGACATGTAAACATCAAACACAAAAGACTACACATAAACCGACGAGACCAATGGGTAACCGGTGCCGACTTTGGACGGCCATCTGTCACGCAAGACGCAAGTAGCAAATGGTGTGGTTATCCTGGATTACGTGCGCACAACCCTCTCACCTCTAGAAGTACCAATGAAACATTTCACATCATCACTTTTTTTTTTTTTTTTTTGCTTTTGAAGATTTTGGATAAATTCTCTTTCATGCATGAATAAAAATAAATCTGCAACAAGAGGCGCACTATTAGTACCCATAGGAATCCCTACAACTTGCTTGTAGAGTTTCCCATCAAATCTTGCATAAATGTTGTCAAAAAGGAAAAGTTGTACAAATATAAGTTTCCACCCTCTCAATCAAATCACCATGTTATGAGTGTGGATAATCGATCATTTATTTTGTCGTGAGGAAGCGCGGTGCACATCTTAGAAAAGTCGTATGAAGAAATCGTATTTGCTTGAAAATTTCTTGATTTCATTATGTCAATCACATCCCCTGAATTTTTAACAGACCATGAGAAGTTTACACCATTCCTGTTCAAGACAGTTTCACAGTATTTGGCCACGTGTTTCTTTACAGCTGTGAGTGCTGACGTCAGATTTCTAGACAAAATTGTAGTTGAGCAGTTGCTAGAATTAGCAATGTATCGAAATTTGTAAGGAGACTTACAAATTAAAAACATTTAAGAGGGCGCTACTGAAATGAATTTTGGTGGCTCCGCTGGAAGCATCACTGATGAGAATTTGATATTCGAAACACGTGTCTGGTGCAGGAAAAATTCGTTTGGAATTTTCGTCATAATAGAGTTGAAACACTTCCGTATTATTGTGAGGTTTTGGTATGCAGTATATTGTAGATAGATCCTATTTAGAAATAGGGATGTTAAATGAAGAAATTTCACTGTTATGTTTGCTCAAAATGTCGGGAACACTTTCATTGCTTTCGATTTAAGTACTAGTATTGAGGGTTAAGTACCCGAAACGTGCATGTCTGGTCCATGCTGCAAATTTTTCTGGTCTTAAATGATGCTATTGAATGTGAAGACGTTGAACATTAGAATACCGAAACTAAAGTTGATATGTAGTAGCGTTTTCAAATGATTATGTTGATGGCTGCTTTGTCTGCAGGCGCGAAGACATGTTTTTCATGAAAATAACGTAACTTGGATTTGAAATATCTGTCAGATTTAGAACTTGAATTTTAAAAAAGATGAGGATTTTTGTGGTAGTTATCTATTCGAATATCGGTTATATGCAAAATGAGGTTTTCCAGTCATTCAGAGCAATCGATTCGACTCCTTCCGATTTACACCATCGTTTGGTATAGTTATCTATAGCTTCCTTTAGCACTTCGTGACATTCAATAAAATCTATTTTGGATGGCATTTTATACTAAGGTCCTTCTTTTAGAAGACCATGGAGCTGCCTGTCTTGGATAATTGAAAAGTCATCTGTAATAATATGACCAGCTGGTTTATATAGATATTCAGACGTTGCACATCCTCAAGAAGCAGGGCATTATTCAAGTATTTTAGGATATGATGCAACTTTGTTGCAGTTTAAAACGAAATTTCGAATAGGTCTCTTTTATTTGTGACAAATAAGAGGAGGTTCTAAATTTTCAAAATATTGAAGAATGGCACTTTGTACTTTGATCCCGAAAAAATATTAGATATGTTCAGAAGATCAAAACCTTTGTTTATAAATGGAGTTTTTATTAATCGTCTTTTAAGGGAGTTGTTTTAACCAAAGGATATAGTTTATTTTGTGCGAATGCAACAATGATGTTTAGCCTGAATCAATCAGCGTTTCTTAAGAATGCAACCAGTGTTTCATCCAAGATAGATTTCAACTGAACTGCTGGAACTGAAGAGAGAGCATTTAGCAGTTCGTGTCTGTCTCCGTTGCGTGCAATGATAAGTAGATCTTTGAGGGTACGATGTACTCTAGCTCTTTTTCTGAGTGTTTGTTTTCGCCTTTTACCGTGAGACCTATGCTTCCGTTCCGTGTTAGGGCGGATTGAGAAGTCAATGATATTTGATTAGGTCGAAGAAACGTTTCCTTGTCCATAAATTTGATCGTTTAAACCAAGGGGGTACGCAGTTTGCAGTTTGGTTATCCAGGCAAGTTCAGCTTGGACGCGGCGTTTTTTAATTTCAGTTCTACTTTGATTTTTGAGTTTTGGAACTGGAGTAATAGTTATATCCGAAATTGAATGGTTATATTTAACGAAGTGATTGTAAAGGAAATTTCTTCATTTTTTCTGACGCGAGTTTCTTATCTGATACGAATTACTTCGTTAAAAACAAACGTAAACATAAATAAACATTAAAGAAGTACCTATCAGTTATTCAGTCTCAAAGTCGAAAAGGCAACTGAAGGCAACATCATTAGAATTTCCATAGGAACAGCTGTGAACCTCGAAATGAATAACTTTCCGAAATGCCCGGTGAGAGTCAGCGTCTCCTGATTGCATGCAACAGCTCCATGGAAAGTTGTCAAATTCAGTGATTGTCTCGTTGTATATATAGGTGTACACATCAGGTAAGTATTTCTTGATTGGTAATGATGACATCCATTCAATCACAATCCAGAATGTCACTTATCATTCTGGAAAGGGGGATCTGATATGCTTTTACATGTATTGTATCCCCGTATCGACCGAAGAACTTCCTCAAAGATAATTGCAGCCGCTGTGCAATATAACCCTGAACAAGTAGCTTACTTGCCGTCTGGCTCTAACGATGAACTCTTCATATTTTGAACATGCCCTGACGTACCGTATGAGCTGGGAAACAAAAACGCCATAAGCAGGAGAAGACGGAATGTTGTTACTCATAAAAGGGAAGTTAGTTATGTAGAAGCTGAGATCATCACGCTTGTCATACAGCGAGGTGTTCAAATGGCCATTTGCGTCGAAAGATAGAAGTATATCCAAGCACGAAGCGGATCTGTCACTCTCGATTGTTTACTTGATATTTAGTTCTTGAGGATAGATTTCATGTAGATGATCCTTAAAGTTCGGATGATTGATGGACAACACGTCATTTATGTATCTGAAGGTAAATATAACTAAGATGCGAGGTGCTTTCGCCCAGTCGAGAGCAAGGTCTGGATGAAGTCAGCTTCTTATGAATATAGAAATAAGTCCGCACGCAGCGGGGCGCAATTGGTACCCATGGGGATGCCAACTATTTGCTAGAATACAGTTCCTCCAAACACCACAAAAATGTTGTCAATCAAAAACTCAAGCATCCGGATGATATCGTCTTCGGTATACTTTTTGTTTGAATCAGAGTGTTCCTTCACGAAATAAGTATCCTAACTAAAGTTTCTTTAGTTAGAATTCTTTGGTATCCACATATGATCCAAAGCTTCCCGGTATCATATTTGCTCTCAAGTCTTCTTTTCTTACTTTCCTTCTTTGTTTCCTTAAAATGTTATCTTACGTTCTTTCGTTTTGCTTAATATTTTGTGAGAATGTAATACATACCGTACTCGCACTGGACTCTGTAGATTGTTCATGAGATTAAGTTGTCCATGTTTCCATGAAGTTGTGTAATTTCCCGTCTGTTTGTCCTGTCTTCTGTTCTCATGTGAAATCGGGGGGGGGGGGGGGGGGGCAAAAATTTGGAATGTGTAAGCCTGTTGATTGTGAATTTTGGAATCTGATTTCGGGTTTTGTATTTAACTTTCATTCACTGATGCATTTCCATGATAACATCTGGTGATTGTTTATTCCAAAAGGTCTGGATAAAAGCGTTTAGAATAATATCATTTCAAGTACAATCTTTTTTTCATATTTGAACCAACATTCTAGTACACAGCGATCATTTCAATGTTACCCCCATTGACATAATACAAAGTATACACAAAGAAGATGTACCAAACGTTGTTCAGGAGTCAAAGATCCAGCGGAATATGGCATAAATATGTGTCTCCATTAACAAGGCAATCGCGATCCCCCGAATGTAGGCAGGAACAGGTGCCTCTGACAGCATGCAACACGCGAATGCAAAATAGAAACATATCAAATCCGGTAATGTCCAAATAGTTAAAAGATGGTTATTTAGAACATACGTTCTTAAGAATGTCCTTAACCATTCTTGATAGGCAAATGTCGAAATGTGCAGTAAATTCTTTGACTCGACCATAGAAAATCATCAGTGACATATTTTAAAGCCGTTTCAATAACTAACCTTGAGCAAGCAGCTTACTGGCGAGCTTCTTTGCCCTCAACATGAAGTTTTCGTACGTAGAACATGTTGTTGGATAACGTATTATCAAAATGAATACGTCATAGGCAGGTGAAGAAGGAATGTTGCTGCAATTGAAGGGGATCTTTATAGAACGGGGTGTTGCTGCAAACGAGGGGGATTTTTGTGATGCTGAAATGAAAGAAATCGTTTACCTTCTCTGAAAAGGAAATCCAAACCGTGTATCTGGGATCTCCTTGTACTTCAAAGAGGCATGCTGCGTCAAGGATATAAGCAAATCACGGACACGAGGGTTGGATGGTCAAATCCGATGACGTATTATCTTATCGTCCAAAACCCGTTTCTGTCATCTTTTGGACCAACGTGTCCGTCTTTTAATATATTATAAGTTTTATAACCCTGTCTCTTCAGCTTATATCTTGTCTTAATTTTCAAAGGTTCATATGTTTTCGCTGTGTCTTTTTGATTGGACGATTGAGATAATCATCAAAGAAGTACCTGTCAGTCATTCAGTCTCAATGTCAATATGGCTAGGCAAAATCATTAGAATTTGCATTGGAACGGTTGCGAACCTTTGAATAAATAACATTCCGAAGTGAGACTAATTGCTCGGGAGAGTAAGCGTCATTTGATTGCATGCAACACCCGTCAGAAAAAAAACTAAAATGAAAAAAATCAATCAATAAAATATTTGAATCTGGAAATTTTGTCATAGCTGGTTAAGGAGGAGGTTCGATTAATAATGACTTGTATTAATCACTGACGAGGGTTGAGTACCCGAAACGTGCATGTCTGGTTCATGCTGCAAATTTATCCGTTTATAAATGATGCTATTGAATTTGAAGACGTTTAACATCACTGCAGAACTCACAAACATGAGACGAGAAATAGACTGAAAAAAGGAAACAACTGCTGAAATGTGAAAGAATTGAAGCGACGGGTGTTGCATGCAAGCAGGAAATGCTGACTCTTCCTTTGCACCTGGTCTCACTCCCATATTGGAAGTTCGCTTCTTTTCATGCGGTAGAGGTTTTTGTATGTTTGCTTTTTTCCTGTTTTATCCTGATTTGTATGTCTTCGGTTTATGATTTTCTCAATTATCGATTTTGTGCTGTATATTGGGATATGGTCATTGTCCATATTTGTCTTTGAAACTCTTATATTATTCAGTCTGAATAAGACAAGGCAAAATCCTTAGAATTTCCATTGTAACAGTTGGGAACCCCGAAATAAACAGAAATTCTTAATACCAGTTTGCAATGAGACATAAATCATGAACATTAACCCTCTAGTGCCACACCTGTTTATACTTGACGGAGAATCATGATATTTTCCATGTTGATGTGTTACCCAAATGTTAGAACAAAATCGATTTTTTTCTTTCAAAAATTCCCTCTCTAACAATTTTGGGTATGTACCATATATGATACATCGGGCAATAGTGGAATTTCTAAGTTCAATTTATTTCTTATCCTTTTATGAAATATGAACAAAATAGAAACATGTCAAATGATAGATCAAATATAGTTTTGATAAATTTCATTTTCCCATGATTTTTATGTCTCATCTGCCGAATGTATCACGCATATGATACAGTCATTTATCCAAAATGGAGACAACTCATAACCTGGTGTGCGGTTAAGCAATAGATGCTGATTGAGTTACTCTTCTTTTCAAAACAAATGTATCATAGGCACTAGTATGTTTACCTTTCATACTTTTCATTTATTATATTCAATGCATTAGAGAATGTACATTTAAATCAAACCCACAACCCAAACTGATCAAAATAAAACAAATCATGATCATGAATAAGTATTCAGAACTTTGAAAATTATACAACTAAGCACAACACCATGAACATTATATAACAATGGAGATAACATCAGGTGCTGGGTGACCACTCAGTATTCCAAAGGTCTAAAAAGACGAAGGTTCAATAGTCCGAAGGCCCGATAATTCGAGGGACTGATATTTCGAAGGTCCGATAGCCCGAAGGTCCGATAGTCCGAAGACCCAATAGTCCGAATATCCAATAAAATTCCTAAATTTGTAAGCTTTTTGTTTGAATGTGATTTTTATACGCTCGTCATAAGACGGGATTTATTATATTATGGCGCTGTCCGTGAGAAATATTAAATCCCCGACGTGCGTATCTTGTGATTTTTATGTTTTTTCCTTTCCGTGCTCTAACATCGACGGCGGGTGCGGCAAGTCATAAGGGGATGCTTACTCCTCCCGGGCACCTGGTCCCACCTCTAGCTTGCTGGGGGTCCGTCGATGCTCAATTTGGTGCTCTATTGTGAGTGCTATTGAGGTTATCGTCAGGTTTTTCTTTAACTCATTTGCAGCGTTGGCGTTGCTATGAAAAATATGGATAATACCCATATCCCTATTTACAGCACAAAATCGATAACCCAGAAAATCAGAAACCGAAGGCATACAAAATCAGGATAAAACAGAAACCAAAGCAAACAAACAAAAACATCCACCATATGAAAAGAAGCGAACTCCCGATATGAGAGTGAGACCAGGTGCCCAGGAAGAGTAAGCATCTCCTGCTTGCATGCAACACCCGTCGCTTCAATTCGGTAGAACTGTCACATCCGGTTACTTCCATTTTGGAAGATATAGAGTACAATCTTTGGTTGGATGGTTCAAACGGTCTATGACAGAATATCATCCACCATTCCGGAAAGTGGGACATCATAGTGTATGACGAGTTCCCCATATCGACCGTAGAACTTCCTCAGTGACGATGTTAGTCGGTCACAAACATATCCCTGACTGAGAAGCTTATCTGAAAGACGCCTAGCTCTCAGAACAAAATCCGTATATTTGGTACTTGCTCTGGCATAGCGTATCAACTGAGATATGAACACGCCATAAGCAGGCGATGAAGGGATGTTGCTACTCAGAAAAGGAAAGTTTGTAATGCTGAAATTGAAGTCGTCACGTTTGTCATAGAGTGAGGTGTTCATGTGACCATCAGTGTCGTAGGACAACATTATGTCCAAATAGGATGCTGAATTATTTGTCTCTGTAGTTTCTTTGACTTCAAGCTCCGAAGGATAGATACTGCTCAGGTAATCCGCGAATTTTGGATTATTGATGGACAACACATCGTCTATGTATCTGTAAGTGAAGTTGAAGTCAGAAGCTAAGTATCTTTTCCCTTCAGAGACCAAAGATTGAATGAATTCAGCTTCGTACGAGTAAAGGAAAATGTCGGCAAGGAGTGGGGCACAATTGGTCCCCATTGGAATTCCAACAATTTGCTGGAAGACCTTTCCTCCAAACACCACAAAAATGTTGTCGATCAGAAAGTTTAACATCTGAATAATGTCTGTTTCAGTGTACTTATTTTCAGAATCGGACTTTTCTTTTACAAAGTAGGTTTTGTCATAGTTTACAACAATAAATTTGTATTTGCGATTACCGTTCTTACTTGTAAACGCATTACTTATAATTTTTGCGAGTCTTTCTTTCAATTTAGAATGTGGAATTGTAGTGTAAAGTGTCGAAAAATCAAAGGCTTTGATCGAATGGACTCTACTAAAATGAGTGGATTTCAGATGTTCTAAAAGTTCCTTCGAATTCCTTAAAATCCACATCTGGTTGATACCACTGCGAGAATATACTGTCGAACAATATTTTTGAAGCCCAGATTTGATTTCAGATAAAACTTTGGTGAGTAAGATCGATACAGATTTGGTAGAACATTTTGAGGAACCAGCGATGAAACGTTGTTTGTACGGATTCTTATGCATTTTAGGTATGCAGTATAAGTATGGTAAATCTAAATCTAAATTGGTAGTGTCGAAGCCAAAGGAAGCAAGAGCTGATTTGTGGTTATCTATTATTTCAGAGGCAGAAAGGTTTGTTGGGGTGTAAGTGGGATTTCCAGGTGTCGAATTTAAACCCAACTCTTTAACTAGACTGTCGAAATAGTACTTTTTGCAAGTAAATGTGTAATTATTTGAGGCTTTGTCCGCTGGTGTGATGACATAATGTTCTTGGAGGTAGGTAAGCTCTTTGATAACATCAGGGTCTTAAAATATAGACACAAATCTGGTGTTCACAGTTGATTTTAATCGGTTAATTCTAGATTAAAGTAACCCTCTGATTGATTTTATCCATTCGGAAAGGGTGTCGAGCTGTGCATCATCTTTCTTTGCCCAACGTCTTGCATATTCCTCACAAGAGTCCATGATAATTTTGACATTTTGGTTCCATGTAAAGGACATACTTTCTCTGTATTTGGGACCCTTTTTTAACAATTGTCTCAACTTGTCGTTCTTGACTATACTAAGGTCACCAGTAATAACGTGTCCACAAGGAGAGTAGTTGAAATCCGATGAAGAACATTCGCAGGGAAGTGGATGTAGTGAGGGATTACTTAAATCAATACACTGCAGGAATCGTTTGTAATTGTAAATTTTAGATGCAACTGTTGGTGTGTAGCTATAGGAAATACAAGGAGTTTCTTTTCTTTTTTTCTTTTGGAATCTGATTTTGGGTTGACATTCATTCACTGTTTTAATAGCGCATACGCCTACCCAAGGACTTATCAACAGTTTTAAGTTTATAAGTCCTTGGCCTACCCAGGCTATCTTTGCACCTATGATATTTCTATAAAATCTAGGACATACATCTTTAAAGAAATGAAAAACCAGTTAATAAGGACGTCCTCGTTATTTTTTTCTTTTGGTTGACTTATAGAGACAACTAATATTTCCGACGTTCTGATTGATGGCTTTCAGCAGTATAGACATTTCTTTGCCAAATTGTGACAATAAACTAGTCTGGATCTTGTTGCTAATATTTTTACACTACTTTCTAAATAACTTATTTGTTTAGTAGCAGTTTGCGCTGTTGAACTGCAGTCTCCCCCCTCCCCCACCCTCTCCTTTTTGTTTACTTGTTAACGAGCGATTGCAGAGATCTATTTCAAACAAGAGTCCTTGGGATGATATCATTTCTTTATGATTTATCTTGTTACCTTTTAAAACCTGATTTAATAATAAAGAAACATATCAAATCCGGTAATGTCCAAATAGTTAAAAGATGGTTATTTAGAACATACGTTCTAAAGAATGTCCTTAACCATTCTTGATAGGCAAATGTCGAAATGTGCAGTAAATTCTTTGGCTCGACCATATAAAATCATCTGTGACATATCTTAAAGCCATTTCCATAATTAACCTTGAGCAAGCAGATTACTGGCGAGCTTCTTTGTCCTCAACATGAAGTTTTAGTACTTGGAACATGCTGTTGGATAACGTATTAGTGAAATGAATACGCCATAGGCAGGTGAAGAAGGAATGTTGCTGCAATTGAAGGAGATCTTTATAGAAGGGGGTGTTGCTGCAAACGAAGGGGATGTTTGTGATGATGAAATTAAAGAAATAATTTACCTTCTCTGAAAAGGAAATCCAAACCGTGTATCTGGGATCTTTTTGTACTTCAAAAGGCATGCTGCGCCAAGGATAAAAGCGAATCACGGACACGAGGGTTGGATGATCTTATCGTCAAAAACCCGTTTCTGTCATCTTTTGGTCAAGACTGAAGTGACCAACGTGTCCGTCTTTTAATTTATTATAAGTTTTATAACTATGTCTCTTCAGCTTATATCTTGTCTTAATTTTCAAAGTTTCAGATCTTTCGCTGTGTCTTTTTGATTGGACGATTAAGATAATCATCAAAGAAGTACCTGTCAGTTATTCAGTCTCAAAGTCAATATGGCAAGGCAAAGTAATTATAATTTCCAATGGAACGGTTGCGAACTTCGGAATGAATAACATTCCGAAGTGAGACCAATTACTCGGGAGAGTAAGCGTCTCTTGATTGCATGCAACACCCATCAGAAATAAAAAATGAAAAAAAAATCAATGAAATATTTGAATCTGGAAATTTTACCATAGCTGGATAAGGAGAAGGAGGAGATTCGATTAATAATGACGTTGTATTAATCACTACAGAACTCACAAACATGAGATGAGAAATAGACTGAAAAAAGGAAACAACTGCTGAAAACAACTAGAACATTGTGACAGAATTGAAGCGACGGGTGTTGCATGCAAGCAGGAAATGCTGACTCTTCCTGGGCAACTGGTCTCACTTCCACCTTGGAAGTTCGCTTCTTTTCATGCGGTAGAGGTTTTTCTTTGTTTGATTTTGTTCCTGTTTTATCCTGATTTTGTATGTCTTCGGTTTATGATTTTTCAATTATCTATTTTGTGCTGTATATTGGGATATTGTCATTATCCATATTTGTCTTTGAAACTCTTATGTTATTCAGTCTGAATAAGGCAAGGCAAAATCCTTAGAATTTCCATTGTAACAGTTGGGAACCCCGGAATAAACAGAAATTCTTAATACCATTTTGCAATGAGACGTAAATCATGAACATTAACCCTCTAGTGCCACACTTATTTATACTCGACGGAGAATCATGATATTTTCCATGTTGATGTGTTACCCAAATGTTAGAACAAAATAGATTTTTTCTTTCAAAAATTCCATCTCTAACAATTTTGGGTATGTACCATATATGATACATCGGGCAAAAGTGGAATTTCTAAGTTCAATTTATTTCTTATCCTTTTATGAAATATGAACAAAATAGAAACATGTCAAATGATAGATCAAATATATTTTTGATAAATTTCATTTTCCCATGATTTTTATGTCTCATCTGCCGAATGTATCACGCATATGATACAGTCATTTATCCAAAATGGAGACAACTCATACCCTGGTGTGCGGTTAAGCAATAGATGCTGATTGAGTTACTCTTCTTTTCAAAACAAATGTATCATAGGCACTAGTATGTTTACCTTTCATACTTTTCATTTATTATATTCAATGCATTAGAGAATGTACATTTAAATCAAACCCACAACCCAAACTGATCAAAATAAAACAAATCATGATCATGAATAAGTATTCAGAACTTTGAAAATTATACAACTAAGCACAACACCATGAACATTATATAACAATGGAGATAACATCAGGTGCTGGGTGACCACTCAGTATTCCAAAGGTCTAAAAAGACGAAGGTTCAATAGTCCGAAGGCCCGATAATTCGAGGGACTGATATTTCGAAGGTCCGATAGCCCGAAGGTCCGATAGTCCGAAGACCCAATAGTCCGAATATCCAATAAAATTCCTAAATTTGTAAGCTTTTTGTTTGAATGTGATTTTTATACGCTCGTCATAAGACGGGATTTATAATATTATGGCGCTGTCCGTGAGAAATATTAAATCCCCGACGTGCGTATCTTGTGATTTTTATGTTTTTTCCTTTCCGTGCTCTAACATCGAAGGCGGGTGCGGCAAGTCAACAGGGGATGCTTACTCCTCCCGGGCACCTGGTCCCACCTCTAGCTTGCTGGGGGTCCGTCGATGCTCAATTTGGTGCTCTATTGTGAGTGCTATTGAGGTTATCGTCAGGATTTTCTTTAACTCATTTGCAGCGTTGGCGTTGCTATGAAAAATATGGATAATACCCATATCCCTATTTACAGCACAAAATCGATAACCCAGAAAATCAGAAACCGAAGGCATACAAAATCAGGATAAAACAGAAACCAAAGCAAACAAACAAAAACATCCACCATATGAAAAGAAGCGAACTCCCGATATGAGAGTGAGACCAGGTGCCCAGGAAGAGTAAGCATCTCCTGCTTGCATGCAACACCCGTCGCTTCAATTCGGTAGAACTGTCACATCCGGTTACTTCCATTTTGGAAGATATAGAGTACAATCTTTGGTTGGATGGTTCAAACGGTCTATGACAGAATATCATCCACCATTCCGGAAAGTGGGACATCATAGTGTATGACGAGTTCCCCATATCGACCGTAGAACTTCCTCAGTGACGATGTTAGTCGGTCACAAACATATCCCTGACTGAGAAGCTTATCTGAAAGACGCCTAGCTCTCAGAACAAAATCCGTATATTTGGTACTTGCTCTGGCATAGCGTATCAACTGAGATATGAACACGCCATAAGCAGGCGATGAAGGGATGTTGCTACTCAGAAAAGGAAAGTTTGTAATGCTGAAATTGAAGTCGTCACGTTTGTCATAGAGTGAGGTGTTCATGTGACCATCAGTGTCGTAGGACAACATTATGTCCAAATAGGATGCTGAATTATTTGTCTCTGTAGTTTCTTTGACTTCAAGCTCCGAAGGATAGATACTGCTCAGGTAATCCGCGAATTTTGGATTATTGATGGACAACACATCGTCTATGTATCTGTAAGTGAAGTTGAAGTCAGAAGCTAAGTATCTTTTCCCTTCAGAGACAAAAAATTGAATGAATTCAGCTTCGTACGAGTAAAGGAAAATGTCGGCAAGGAGTGGGGCACAATTGGTCCCCATTGGAATTCCGACAATTTGCTGGAAGACCTTTCCTCCAAACACCACAAAAATGTTGTCGATCAGAAAGTTTAACATCTGAATAATGTCTGTTTCAGTGTACTTATTTTCAGAATCGGACTTTTCTTTTACAAAGTAGGTTTTGTCATAGTTTACAACAATAAATTTGTATTTGCGATTACCGTTCTTACTTGTAAACGCATTACTTATAATTTTTGCGAGTCTTTCTTTCAATTTAGAATGTGGAATTGTAGTGTAAAGTGTCGAAAAATCAAAGGCTTTGATCGAATGGACTCTACTAAAATGAGTGGATTTCAGATGTTCTAAAAGTTCCTTCGAATTCCTTAAAATCCACATCTGGTTGATACCACTGCGAGAATATACTGTCGAACAATATTTTTGAAGCCCAGATTTGATTTCAGATAAAACTTTGGTGAGTAAGATCGATACAGATTTGGTAGAACATTTTGAGGAACCAGCGATGAAACGTTGTTTGTACGGATTCTTATGCATTTTAGGTATGCAGTATAAGTATGGTAAATCTAAATCTAAATTGGTAGTGTCGAAGCCAAAGGAAGCAAGAGCTGATTTGTGGTTATCTAT
Organism: Pinctada imbricata; assembly: GCA_033119305.1. Lineage (NCBI taxonomy): Eukaryota > Metazoa > Mollusca > Bivalvia > Pterioida > Pteriidae > Pinctada > Pinctada imbricata. The sequence goes on along the minus strand of VSWD01000010.1, from coordinate 25,994,160 downwards.
TATTTCAGAGGCAGAAAGGTTTGTTGGGGTGTAAGTGGGATTTCCAGGTGTCGAATTTAAACCCAACTCTTTAACTAGACTGTCGAAATAGTACTTTTTGCAAGTAAATGTGTAATTATTTGAGGCTTTGTCCGCTGGTGTGATGACATAATGTTCTTGGAGGTAGGTAAGCTCTTTGATAACATCAGGGTCTTAAAATATAGACACAAATCTGGTGTTCACAGTTGATTTTAATCGGTTAATTCTAGATTAAAGTAACCCTCTGATTGATTTTATCCATTCGGAAAGGGTGTCGAGCTGTGCATCATCTTTCTTTGCCCAACGTCTTGCATATTCCTCACAAGAGTCCATGATAATTTTGACATTTTGGTTCCATGTAAAGGACATACTTTCTCTGTATTTGGGACCCTTTTTTAACAATTGTCTCAACTTGTCGTTCTTGACTATACTAAGGTCACCAGTAATAACGTGTCCACAAGGAGAGTAGTTGAAATCCGATGAAGAACATTCGCAGGGAAGTGGATGTAGTGAGGGATTACTTAAATCAATACACTGCAGGAATCGTTTGTAATTGTAAATTTTAGATGCAACTGTTGGTGTGTAGCTATAGGAAATACAAGGAGTTTCTTTTCTTTTTTTCTTTTGGAATCTGATTTTGGGTTGACATTCATTCACTGTTTTAATAGCGCATACGCCTACCCAAGGACTTATCAACAGTTTTAAGTTTATAAGTCCTTGGCCTACCCAGGCTATCTTTGCACCTATGATATTTCTATAAAATCTAGGACATACATCTTTAAAGAAATGAAAAACCAGTTAATAAGGACGTCCTCGTTATTTTTTTCTTTTGGTTGACTTATAGAGACAACTAATATTTCCGACGTTCTGATTGATGGCTTTCAGCAGTATAGACATTTCTTTGCCAAATTGTGACAATAAACTAGTCTGGATCTTGTTGCTAATATTTTTACACTACTTTCTAAATAACTTATTTGTTTAGTAGCAGTTTGCGCTGTTGAACTGCAGTCTCCCCCCTCCCCCACCCTCTCCTTTTTGTTTACTTGTTAACGTGCGATTGCAGAGATCTATTTCAAACAAGAGTCCTTGGGATGATATCATTTCTTTATGATTTATCTTGTTACCTTTTAAAACCTGATTTAATAATTGGGTTCAATTCAAGTTGCCCCCTCCCCCTCCCCTTAGATTTCTTAATCTATCAATTTCAATTGTACAGTCAGATATCTATCTACATGTACAAGGAATTCGGACTTTCAAACCTTCGGACTATTAGACCATAGAACCATAGGGCCTTCTTACTATCGGACCTTTAAACCTATGGTCTAATAGACCTTCGAAATATCGGATATATTCGATTTTTTAGGTACTTCGGATTATGGATCCTTCTGTATATTGGAATGCAATACTTGCGGTCTATCGGGCCTTAGGACTATCGGGCCTTCGGATTATCGGGCCGTCGATTTATCGGACCTTCGGCTTTATGGGCCCTCGAACTATCGGACCTTCGGAATACTGGGCGGACACCGCCTACTGTCCCCTGATTAATAACAGCACCCGTCAATTTAGTCATTCAGAAAAAAACGTCAATTTCGCTGACGGAATGTACAAAGAGATGTGATTGTGTTGTGTTAGTAAATGAAACACAACCCCAAAACAGAATCCAAAAAACAATATGTCTTGTGCCCCTCCCCCTATATATTGTAAAATTCTGAAAATTGTGAATAAAAAAAAAAAAGAGGCATGCATAATCTTGAAAAATACGTCAAACAATAAAACAAAACAAAACAAAACAAAGAAAGGGAATGAGGAGAACCCCAACAGTGAAATGTTCACCCACCAGAAAAGAAAAGGCGTCCAAACAGACAGAGAAAATGAAACAGCACCTCAGAAACAAGAAGGAAAACACCACCCAATCTGCAAGAACGGAATTCATTGTAGGCGGCGCTGTTTACACACATATTCAAATCTCACTTGAATCCATGGAACGAATACAAATTAAGTGATAGTATCTTGGCCTCGATATCAAAATTTATATTTAGAGTAAAATATTAACCAAAATTCATAGTTTGTGGTGTTAGCTAGATTTAATTCAGTCAATTTTTCCCAAAGCCTGACGGTCGAAGCCTGTCGCCCGAAAGAAGCTCTATTTTGGACCTTTATCAATTGACGTTATATATATTATTTTGATATTTCGGAAACTTGTCATTTCATCCAAAAATATAATCGAATTTTAAGGAGCTTTGAAACATCTAAGTTCCGTCCCTTCAATGCTATTTTGGTCGAAGAATACACAGCAAATTGTGCCTCACATTAAATTCATATGAAATGAGCATCATGTAAATTTCACATGAAAGTTCATGTAAAATTCATATAAATTTCCCATAAGATTTATGTGAAAAATATTTCACATGAATTTCACATGAATTTCCTTCACATGAATTTCAAATGAATTTTTCTAAGTGACTTTCACAGGAAACTGAATTCACATAACATCCATGTAAAAATCTTCACATGAATTTCATGTGAAAAATTTCATGTCAATTTCATGTTCGTGCTCGTTTCACATAAATTTCATGTGAACTTTCATGTAAAGTTCATGTAAATTTCACATGAATTTCATATGAGGCACAATTGGCTGTATATAGACAATATAAATACATTATTTAATCAGATAATGCAACCGCATCATTTGCTACTAAATTTCGCTGAGGAGGCCAGATTATTTTTCAATATTAAATTAGATACAGTATTGACAAGTTTTATATGGATAATGACCATATCCCAATACACAGTACAAAATCGATAATTCAGAAATTTATAAACCGAAGGCATACAAAATCAGGATAAAACAGGAATCAAAGCATAAAATCAAATTCAAGGAATTGTGGTCCCCCGCTTTTGGGTGTTTGTCTTTAAAGAAATGCTTACAGACATCCCCCCATTCTTAAGTTTTAATAATATATCTCATATATTATCAACATTCTAAATATGAAAGATTAACCCCAAGAAAAGGTTAAAAGGTCCGAACTTGTGTTTTGTTTCCAAGGGACAGGGCTTATGAAAAGGTATGCACATGTGAAATATTTAAGACCTATGATTTAAATTACCATCAAAAACTTATGGTCGAGGTTGAAGTTTTTAAATGTGAGTCAACCTCCATGGACAAGGTCACAAGGTCAGAATGTTATTACCAACAGAAAGGTCTCATCACAAGGAATACACATGTGAAATGTGAAAGCCCTATCATTTTCCATTAAAAAGTTATGGACAAGGTTATAGTTTTTTGAAAAGTAGGTCGAACTCAAAGGTCAAGGTCAAAACTTTTGGTATCCATGAAAAGGTCTTGTCACAAGGAATACACATGTGAAATATCAAAGCCCTATCACTTTCCATTCAAAAGTTATGGTCAAGGTTAAAGTTTTTAATAAGTAGGTCGAACTCAAAGGTCAAGGTCACAAGGTCAAAAATTTTGGTATCCATGGAAAGGTCTTGTCACAAGGAATACACATGTGAAATATCAAAGCCCTATCACTTTCCATTCAAAAGTTATGGTCAAGGTTAAAGTTTTTAATAAGTAGGTCAAAGTCCAAGGTCAAGGTCACAAGGTCAAAAATTTTGGTATCCATGGAAAGGTCTTATCACAAGGAAAACACATGTGAAATATCAAAGCCCTATCACTTTCCATTCAAAAGTTATGGTCAAGGTTAAAGTTTTTAATAAGTAGGTCAAAGTCCAAGGTCAAGGTCACAAGGTCAAAAATTTTGGTATCCATGGAAAGGTCTTGTCACAAGGAATACACATCACTTACCATTCAAAATTTATGCACAAGGTTAAAGTTTTTGTGACTGACGGACAGACGGACAGACGGACGGACGGACGGACGAACCGGTTTTAATGTCCCCACGCTTTCGCGAAAGCGGGGGACAACAAAGGAAAACCTCCACCACATGAAAAGAAGCGAACTCCCGATATGGAAATGAGACCTGGTGACCAGGAAGAGTCAGCATCCCCTGCATGCATGCAACATCCGTCGCTTCAATTCGGTAGAATTGTCACATTCGGTTACTTCCATTTCGGAAGGTACAAGAAAGGAGAGGATCTCCAACAAGACTCGGTTGCAGCACCAACAGTATATTCGGTGGTTGGATGGTTCAAATGGTCTAAGACAATATCATCCAACATTTTGGAGAGTGTGACATCATAGTGTATAACGAGTTCCCCATATAGACCGTAGAACTTCCTCTGTGACGATGTTAAACGTCTTTAAATTCAATAGCATCATTTAAGAGCAGATAGATTTGCAGCATGGTCCAGACATGCACGTTTCGGGTACTTAACCCTCGTCAGTAATCCTCGAACTAAACAATTGTCAATATTGGAATATATGTTCTATAGTACCAATTTTGTTGTATTAGACACGTGTTTCGGATATTTTAATCCTCGTCAGTCATGAAATATGGCCAACCGTGACGACGGGACTCCATGACGGGCCTTGTTTAAATCTCAACTTAGTAAAACTAAGTCCTGATTCTCTGTCCTATCTGAAAGTTGATCAGAATTCTCGGTCGACTGATCTTGAGCTCGCTTCAGCCAGCAGAGCACAGACTGTAAAGCGCATGCCATAGAATATTTTTAGATCCATTTACACAGAACCTGTGTCACAATAGGCCGCTGCGTTAAACTGTTTTGTTTGTGATGTCACCTTTAAGTGAGAATTTTTATGTTTATACAACAATTGTGAGTCTATGGAGACCTCTGTGTATCCGGATGAGTGGGATAGTTTTGCGCATATAATCCGGATAACCACACCATTTGCTTATAGCAGATGGCCGTCAAAAGTCGGCGACGGGTGCACATTGGTCTCCTTCCTTTTATGTGTTGTCATTAATGTTTGATGTTTTTGTACGCCTGTTTCGATTGTCTTGTATGATGTTCTAGTGATTATTGTCGTCTATTTTTGTGGTTTGTAGTTTTGTTTGATGTCATTTACGTATCACTTTCTTTTGTGTTTGTTTCGTTGGGTGAGTGCAGGGCGGTCATGATGGAGATAATCCCCTTTTCTTCTTTGGATATTTCACAACCTGCATTTTATGGTGACATATTATGTTAAAAATGTACCAAAAGACGCAGCTGGATGGATGGGATATGATGCTACAGGACCCACGTTTTCATTTCAAGAAACTTTTTTAACAGAAATTTTCGAATGCGTTGAAAAGACAGACGATCAACCGAAGTTGATCGAACTTTGCTACATGTACCCTCGGAGACTCCTAGTCAACCAGCAGTGACACTAAGTGGTACAGATGTTAGTCGGCCACAAACGTATCCATGACTGAGAAGCTTATCTTAAAGACTCCTAGCTCTCATAACAAAATCTGTATATTTGGTATTTGCTATGTCATAGCGTATCAACTGAGATATGAACACACAATAAGCAGGCGATGAAGAGATGTTGCCACTCAGAAAAGGAAAGTCTGTGATGTTGAAATTGAAGTCGTCACGTTTGTCATAGAGTGAGGTGTTCATGTGACCATCAGTGTCGTAGGACAACATTATGTCCAGATAGGATGCTGAATTATTTGTATCTGTAGTTTCTTTGACTTCAAGCTCCGAAGGATCGATTCTGCTGAGGTAATCCGCGAATTTTGGATTATTGTTGGATAGCAAATCGTCTATGTATCTGTAAGTGAAGTTAAAGTTGGAAGCTACGTATTTGATATTTCATTTGCAATATAAGATCAGCTTATGTATATAAATATATTTATAGAAATAATGTGATTAGGTAATGTCTCTACGCACTTTTATTTCATTGGATTATGTTTTACAAAGAGAATCTTAGTTGTGCGTCCAATTTTTGTTTATAGTCATATACTAGTATCATATATCATATCTTAATTTTTGACTTTCGAGTTCTTGAATCTCAGCTGAAACAACAAAATATTAATTTCATAAAATTGATGACGTCTTTTTGAAGAATATACAAGGAGGAGTAAACAAAAAGCAGAAGTAGGTCCATGCCATTGATACTTCAAAAATAGAACCCCATCGTATCGAAGACGTGACCATCTAAACTGAATTACAGACGAAGCTTAAACAATCCCCTCCTTTCTTTCTGGTTGTTTAGCTTCGTCTGTAACTCCATCGTATCGAAGACGAGACCACCTAATCTGAGTTCTATTTTTTGAAGTATCAATGACACAGACCTACGTCTAAAGCTCAGCTTTTTGTTTATGGATGGAGTAATATTTTTTATAGAGATTGATTTCATAGAAATTAATTCTAATATGGGAATGGAGGCCTTGATGGACTGTTCGAGAGATGTACATTGGTACTCAGATAAGGTGGAGATCCCCAACAGGACGGCTTTGCATAAATAAATGGTTGAAAAATACAAATAAACAAACTACGTTAAAGTCGTAGTATGGTATGGTCAGCGTGTTGAATCTTGTATGATAAAACTTCCAATGACTACGTTTAAAACAAATTAGGAGGTTTTCTTCTCTTGATAAATACATGCAAACTTTTTGAAGCATCTCGATTTGAAAACAAATATAGATAATTTTGCATGTCAGAGATTTAGAATAAAGCTTGATATAAAACAAAGGAGGGGATCTCCAACAACACCAGGCTGCAACATCCACAGCATAACCCCACATTCCAATCTCTTCCTTGTTTGGAGATTGGACACAACGGTAGAAAATTGTCAAATACAGTGATTCTATGCATTCATATGTTTGTTTGTTTTTTTTTCGGGGGCGGGGCTATGCTACATGTACAAACCTGGATGTATCTATGAATAGAAGTGAATCGGAAGAAAAAAAACTTGTACCGAATAAAAAAAAGGCGAATGTGAATATTGTATATTACCTTAAGCAATAATGCTCGTCATACGTAATTAAGGATCAAAGAACATACATGTGCATGTTATCTAATTAATTTCATTGTTAATTCCCTTATGGCTATATAAGAATTAGTTGGAAAAATTGTAAAGAAAGAAGGGGGATATAACTGCCAAGAGCTATATAATTGTTTTAAGAGAAAATTCAATCCAACGTCGAGAATATGGAAGTCATACCATATAAAGGTTTCGGCTCTTGGCAAGTATACAGAAAAGTGTTAATATTACAAAAGACGCTTGTCTCTTTTACATCCCAATTTGTCCACGATTTACTCCATTTAATGTAACTCTATATATTCATAACGATATAAGATTTCAAATATGTCAAATATGCATATAGTGTCACTGTATTCGTCTTCTCTCAATGTCAGCGAAATGAAAATGATAAAAACTGAATCTGTTACACCACGGGTATCTTATGTATATGATATTTAAATTTAGAAGTAGTCATTCGTGTATTTGGAAGACGCAAAGTTTTTGTTGGCTCAACGACTTAATGCGGCGCAAGTACCTGTATAGATAAATTATGTACACATTCAGGTCGGCAGCTGGACTGGGTCATATAAACTTGTAAATCTTGTCTTTCTTGGCCACGCATTGTGACTTGTCATTCCGAATTAATTACGTCCCTTGGATTAAACAAATAAAGTTGTACAACATCGACGTAGCTAGAAAAATCAGTTTTCTCCTCAGGCTCCGAAATGATCGTCGGTCGGAGGATCGATTGAGAGTTATTCGCCCTTGAATTTACAGTGATCAACAGGTGAACATCTATACTAATTCTGACCTTACTGTGAACGTATGATCAGAGTTTAAACTTGATAGATGTAATGTGAGGGAGTTTAATTAATCGGGTAAGTTCATTTGCATAACAAAGTAATTAGCTAGAAAATTAATTTCCGAGACAACTCGAATTGTTGACAGTTGAAGTTAAAATACGTACAGGTGTTGAAATTTTGAGAAGAGGATCGGAGAGCATTTTGATAGGCCGCGTATCATGATACTCCAATGTATAAAAATGTTATGAATGAATGCCGCATCGTCACGTCATGTGCTTGCATGTATACTGTAAATACGAATTTTTGAAATTACTGTTTAGAATTACTACAGTAAGGATAATAATGTTCACAGTTGATATCAATTCACATTGACGCACAAGGAAAGGGGGGGGGGGGGGGTTAAACATAAGACTGAGGGGGATTTGAGGCACAAGTTGCTGACAAGTATTTGTGTGAGGTTTCTCCTCTTTTTGTCTCTTCCACGTGTGATGAGACGAGGTCCCCGATGTTTATCTCTGAGTTAGGAACGCCTTTGTACACCAATGTCACAGGGGACCGGTCTTTATAGGGAAGCAATGATGCAATAAATAACTTCAAAGCGATTAGGTGACTGGATCTTAATCTACCTGTTATGTTCATAGTTTGTTTTGTATGGCCTAGTGTTTATACAGGTGACGGATCAAGGTAATTAGTAATTATTTGTTTTTGTGACGTACCGTATATATAGCGAAGACATAAGGCGGATCTAACATTTTTGCCGTAAGGAATAAACACGACTGTGCATTGTCTCGATCTAATGCAGTGAAAATATGAATAAAGATATATCTATATGGCTATATGTTGATTTTTAATTATACCTATATATAAAGCCTTCAGATCAACTTATACAGTATACACTTCCAATGATCGTTTTATACCTAAATAAACAGATAGAGAGAAAAGGGAGCTCGATCGGAGAGTGTATTCTAGCTGTATTGCTATATTATTAAAACGAAATGAAAAGTCGAACCCCTTCGAATTCCCTGCCGTGGTTGATTTTTTTTATACATGCATCTTTAATTTATGATAGAAAAAAAAATGCATGCTACTATAGTTACTGTATATAAGCATGTAAGAGGAGGGTGGGTCAGGATCATTACCCCTGGAATTTGCCCAAAATGCTGTGTTTTCCCGTTTCTACGTTTACTTTTCTTCTCAAACCATAGTCTTGGCACCCTTTGACGGCTTGCCCCCCCCCCCCCCCCGCAAAACAATTCTAGATCCGCCCGTGCAACACAGATAATGACCCAGATATGGACCCTGTTGGACATAAGGAAAAGTGTTTACATGTGCTTGAAACAATTATGGCAAAGAACATAAATTTTCCATTTAAAGAAGGAAATGATACAAATACGAGTATTTATATGCTTCAACAGGTACAATATAACATGGGCTATTTAACCTACACCCCCTTCCCCTTGCGTTATTTAATTGTCTATTTCCGAGCTGCCTCATCAAAGAGTTGGATCAACTCATTTTTTTCACCAGTAATAAGAGAGAGTGAGAGGGGGAGGGGTGATGGGCAATAATCTAACTGGAAGAAATGTTAGATGACCTGACCAAAAGCACTATAACTATACAATTCCAATAATATGTATTTCTATAGTGTTTGTAAAATATGTACAGACTCTGCTTTCTGATAGGCAACGCATTTCAGAAGAATTCAAATTGGTCCATAAATTTGTAAATGAAATATTATAATGTTTATTGAAATTGATAAAATGTTCAATTGATATGCGCCCTCACCCGAAGATTATTGTAGTAAACGCCCCCAAATATTGCATGATTGCTTTTGATTTATCCATGCAATGCAAAAGGTAATTGAAATTGGATTTTAGTAAACGTTATGTGATGTACAATGCTATTGTGGATGAACAGGGCTTGAAATATAAACATGATAAATATATACCTAAATCATAACAGGTACATATATAAAAAAGATAGTGTTATTTGATCTTTTTAGCATGGACAAGTGGGAGGAAAAGGAAAGAAGTGGGATTTGTTGGGGGAGGGGGGAGTAGAAGTATAAGAGTCTGTCTAATTGAATGTTTTTGAGAAGAAAAACGTCTTCGAAATCTTTATTTTGACACAATACACGAAGTTTTGACCTTGTGACGGTGACCTTTGCACGTAGCATATTTTTCTAAAATAGCTGATTTTTCGTACATTGTACTTGTAAAGGAAGCAATTGTAGAGATTGTACTTGTGGTGACACAATTGTAGAGATTGTGCTTGTGGTGACACAATTGTAGAGATTGTACTTGTGGTGACACAATTGTAGAGATTGTACTTGTGGTGACACAATTGTAGAGATTGTGCTTGTGGTGACACAATTGTAGAGATTGTACTTGTGGTGACACAATTGTAGAGATTGTACTTGTGGTGACACAATTGTAGAGATTGTACTTGTGGTGACACAATTGTAGAGATTGTGCTTGTGGTGACACAATTGTAGAGATTGTACTTGTGGTGACACAATTGTAGAGATTGTGCTTGTGGTGACACAATTGTAGAGATTGTACTTGTGGTGACACAATTGTAGAGATTGTACTTGTGGTGACACAATTGTAGAGATTGTGCTTGTGGTGACACAATTGTAGAGATTGTACTTGTGGTGACACAATTGTAGAGATTGTACTTGTGGTGACACAATTGTAGAGATTGTACTTGTGGTGACACAATTGTAGAGATTGTGCTTGTGGTGACACAATTGTAGAGATTGTACTTGTGGTGACACAATTGTAGAGATTGTACTTGTGGTGACACAATTGTAGAGATTGTACTTGTGGTGACACAATTGTAGAGATTGTGCTTGTGGTGACACAATTGTAGAGATTGTACTTGTGGTGACACAATTGTAGAGATTGTACTTGTGTTGACACAATTGTAGAGATTGTACTCGTGGTGAATATTCACTTTCAAATTGTTTCCCTAGATGCATATTATATTATTGCATGATTGAAGTCAATGGAAGCTCTCCCACATTTGTAAATGGAGCTGGCATCTAAAGAAAATTGCTCGGTTGACATTCAAATTGCTTTGAACAAATGCGATCACAAATTATACCCACACTTTGAGGCGTATTACAAATGTAAATGCAACGATTTTCATCATATTATGATATCCGTTTTCAGGTTTTGGTACGAATTGTGAGGGATGAGCTAGCTTTCATTGTATTTGATGTTAAACTGACCGCTGGTCATCGATGAGCTTAGGTTATCGTAGTGTTTGATGTTAAACTGACCGGTGGTCACCATGGAATCGCCACCATCGACATCCTCTCAGGATATCGTCAGACTCAAGATGGCAGAGCAAAAAGGTGAGTCTCTGTACACTTATCATCGCTTGAATGAAAAGGATTAATGATACATAAGCTTGGGATTTATTACTTATATATATAATCGCTTCAACTTGTCATTAACTGAATGTTCGTGTTCATGCAATTCATCTATTTTTGCATAGTAGCTCTACTTAAAGACTTAAATTGGAATCGTATGACGCAGAACAAAATCTAAATACGCTCCTGATCTACCTTACAATTTAAATCATTGCCCATAAAATTCCTCACGTACAAAAAATCTAATTATTTCGGTTTTCATATAAATGTGTGAATTTTTGTTACTGTGTCTCCGACATGTAATGCGTGGATCTAGGGTGTTTTTAGGAGAAGGGGATGATACGAAATACAGTATTTGCAGCTAATTTTTTGTAAGGGGGGGGGAGGGGGGGGGGTTCAAACCCTGGTTACCTCGATATGTACATGATTAAAATAATAGGAAGAAACGGCTCGAATGCTCCACGAAAAAAGCTGTAAACTGTGGTAATGGCAAGAAGGATAACTCTCATCCTATAGGTGATCATCTTAGGATCACCTATTCCCACATGTAGCAGTGGATGAAACCTATTATTTTTCAATGTCAAGGGTCAAAGGTCAAGGACACTGAGGTGAACAGGCATATATTTTGAAGACGAAGCAATCTTCGTACAAGAAGGATCACCGAACCTTCAACAAATGTTAGCTTCAATAACAGGATGAACCCTATGGATATTTCAAAAGCATTGTGAACAGAACATATGATCATCAAACAATCAATATATAATCTAATAAGAATTCTTCTCCATTCTTATTTGGTGTATATGTTCGAAGTGAATGAATGAATTCATGTAAGGTCTACGTTGACACGGTTTCAGAGAGACTGGTTGTGTACCCTTATCAGCATTACCGATAGAACCGTATTTGGCACTAGGTGTTCAATTACAAATAACGCTGATCTCTCTGGCTTACACTTATCACTAGGCTTTTCATTTTCACCCTATAATGATATCAATACGCTTTACAACATTGGCGGATTTTGGGGAGGGCTGATTCCTGGACTGGGAGTTGATTTTTTTTAAATTCAGAAATATTAAACCCCCCAATAAGAGTCATTTCAGCAAATTATTTGTAGGATCCCTCCCCCTCACGAAAATATTAATGTGTATTCCTAGGACTTATGGAACCGCCCGAGCTTTAGATTTATTTATAAGTGTACGTTTATTACTTGTATTGATTGAAAATTCCGAAACCTTGAAAACGTTATTAGAGGTGAACAAATGACATTTTCAATATAAGCTGAACGGCTGACCAGTTTTGACTTAACTTTCTCCCATACCGAGAAAGGGGGGGGATCTCCATCCAGACTGTGTAGTAACACCCACAGCAAAACAAAGAAACATCACTATGCGAAAATTAGGGAGTAGACATGCAAAAAGGGACAAGGAATACCAAAAAACGACATCAAAACATTTAACACAAAAGGCTACATATAATCCAATGAAACGGTTCCGACTTAGGACGGCAATCTGCCATGGTAGTAGCAAATTGTGTAGCTATCCGGATTACGTGCGCATAATCATATCGCCTGTCTGGTTATCAAGTGGTATCGAAGAACGCACTTGTGATTGATGTGTATAATTTTTACGGTTTCTGACTTAAAATAATGCTATGTACGCTTTTGATGCTCAATATTATGCCTAAAACATATACCTAAAGCAGAATGACTTATTTAAGGTACATCGCGGCGTTACGGCACGGAAAATTTTGCGAGAAGACATAGCCTGAAAATTTGTCTACATGAAATATAAGATTTGATCAATCTTTGATATAATTTTCATGTAACTATTTCACGAAGTTTTTCGAGATTTTAAGCCTCAAAGACGGCATTGACGTTCTAATTCGAAAATATGCATTTTCTGAACTAAAATAATTTTAATCTAGAAAATTGACCAAGGAGGGTGAAAAGGGAGATCAAAAATATTGTTGCCATGTTGAGTATTGTATTTCTACGGATTATTGTGTCTCTAAGGGGAAATTTGCAATTTTTATCGCCATTTTGCAACTTATTATTCAAAAATCCGCACTCATTCAAAAGGCAAAACACGGTTTGCTTCATTATCATTTTCTTCATTAAGTTGTGGAGGTCCTTAAAGCCCTTCTTACACGTAAAAGTAGAGAATGAGCTGAATTCGAATATATAAAAACATGGATAGGTCTTCTCGGCAGATTTTTTGCAATTTAAGATTGAAAATTTGTTTTGCATGGCTTCGGCGTCAATTTTACTCGCAACGTCAAAGTCTCAGCGTGTTCAGATCGTATATGTCAACATGACGTCAAGGAGTATGCGGAATATTTGATTCTCTGCAACGGTCTTCTTTAAAACATCCAGAAACCCCCTTTTTTTTTAAAGATAATTAATCAACAATTACATGGGCTGTATTCGAACTAGACCTTATATCTTAATGTAAAAATAAAATTCTCCGTACATGACATTTTTTTTCTTCAAATATTTGAAAACATCATACGGAACAGACGGACGGACATGCTCATTACTATTTAATCCGATATCTTTTGGCGGGGTATACAAAAAATTCCCTCTTGTTTATATGTACATATACTTTATATTATCGGAAAAGGGTTGGGGAGGGCTGGTCCATATAAGATATACATTGTGATTTTCATTTCATGCTCGTTTTCTATCATTACGTTCAGCCGACTCGATTGTCGTTATATATATTATTAAAATGAAATTTCCATTTCTCCGAGTTCAGGAATTCCTCAAGAAGGCAATACGGTATCTTTTTTTCCGATAACAAAATAAATAAATAAATAAATAAATGAATAAATAAATAAAATGAAAATCCAAACAAACAACTTGCACATATGTGGTCTCTTTGGCAAATTTTTAACACTGACCTTGACTCCTAAGTATGACCTTTTTTTTCTTGGCTTGTCAGGATTGTTACAGGTTAAAAATAAACATTCTGATCTTTAGTTACTGGAAAATAAATATTCCGGCCGGCCCTGCATTGAAAATAAATAATCTGACCCGAAAAAAATTTGCCAGCCCCCCCCCCCCCCTCGCCCCTCAGGATCAAATTGGTCGTACCCTTACAAAACAATTCCGGTTCGCTCTGCTTTCTGATATATACATATAAATCTTTGTCTTACGTCATAATCGAACTTTCAGACACTATGTATTCCTAAATTCTTAAAGTAAATCACCGCTTTGCATATAATTTAAAAAGTATTGAGAAGATTAATTTTATTTTATAACGCAGCCCCTCCTCCTTTTCTGTCGGACAACCCCCTACCCCGCTTTCCCCGATTGTGCACACTGGGAAACAAGCAAGAAGGAGAGCGAGAAAAAGACTGATCAAAAGTAAAGCCTTCACCAGATCCTATAGAAATTTGGAATTATATTCATTGTACCTTATGTCAGAACAAAAGAGTAAACGAATTAAAAGCAGATGGGAAAGTTTAAATTTGATTTTTGAAAACTAATCACGACAGCTTTTGAATTTCAATAATTTTTTATCACGATAGAAATATTAAGGATAATTATACTCTTGTATAATCCTGAGATGAAACCAAATTATATACATTACCGTTTAACCTTGTATATTTCATGCAATGTCTTACATGTATATGCAATATTATGTTATTATTATCTATAGAAGATATGTGCATTTTTATGTCAGCATACAAGTTGTGGTGAATAAAAACAATAAAAAAGTAAAGCCTTCTCCGTCCGTCTATAAGGTACAATAAAGAAATTAGATAAGGACGGAGGAGGATGGATGACAGAACATTAATTTCCAACGTAATATTTGAAGAAAAAATTGCATTCATATATCATTCCCTAGAAATAGTCAAAATATAACCAAACATCCCTCAAAGTTTCCGGTTCTCAGTGCAAGCGTGTCTAAATACATTGACTGAATTTAGACACAATGTAAAGTTTATGTTTAAAAATTTCGGCTCGCTACGCTTACTAGAAAATATAAGTATTTTTAAAAAAAGCCATTATTTGCGCCCTAACGATATATGTCGCGCAACGTAACGTGACGTTTCGATCAAGTTAGGTTTATGACGTCATAGCGTAGATGTGCACATAAAAAAATTCGAGGGTGAAACCTGCGTACACATTTGATTGTGATGAAAGCTTCCCCGCGAGCTACGTTAAGCAAACGAACACGCTCATGGTCACAAAGTCATTCTCAGTGAATCTCTTCCATGTCGTTAAAGGAAGTGCGGAAATCTTTAAGATTTGTAACAATGTCGCGAAGTGGAGTAAATTATACTTTATGTAATTTTTTTTTTTTTCAAAAGTACAATAGATGATTCATATTCGTCCTATATTCGGCACCGATTGCCTATTTGTCTCGTTGGTTTATGTGAAGTCTTTCCTGTTTTATGTTTTAATGTCCTATATTCGGCACCGATTGCCTATTGGTCTCGTTGGTTTATGTGAAGTCTTTCGTGTTTTATGTTTTGATGTCCTATATTCGGCACCGATTGCCTATTGGTCTCGTTGATTTATGTGAAGTCTTTCGTGTTTTATGTTTTAATGTCCTATATTCGGCACCGATTGCCTATTTGTCTCATTGGTTTATGTGAAGTCTTTCGTGTTTTATGTTTTAATGTCCTATATTTACATATGCCCATTCATTTGTATAGAATTTACACTGTGATTATAGGAGTATAATCGCAGTGGCGTGATTTGAACTATGACGTCACAGTAAGTTGGCTTGATTTGAACTTTGACGGTACGTAGTAACAGAACCTTAGCAACGTAGTTGTAAACGTATTTCAACGTCATTAAACTGGAATGTAAATATATATAATAACTGTCTTTTGGAATGTGATTATACTGTGATAACCTACAATGGATCCAGGAATTATGTTTCTCATAATGCGCTAACGCGCATTATGGAACATAATTCCTGGATCCATTGTAGGTTATCACAGTATAATCACATTCCAAAAGACAGTTATTCTATAAATATTCGGCACCGATTGCCTATTTGTCTCGTTGGTTTATGTGAAGTCTTTCCTGTTTTATGTTTTGATGTCCTATATTCGGCACCGATTGCCTATTGGTCTCGTTGGTTTATGTGAAGTCTTTCGTGTTTTATGTTTTGATGTCCTATATTCGGCACCGATTGCCTATTGGTCTCGTTGGTTTATGTGAAGTCTTTCCTGTTTTATGTTTTGATGTCCTATATTCGGCACCAATTGCCTATTGGTCTCGTTGGTTTATGTGAAGTCTTTCGTGTTTTATGTTTTGATGTCCTATATTCGGCACCGATTGCCTATTGGTCTCGTTGGTTTATGTGAAGTCTTTCCTGTTTTATGTTTTAATGTCCTATATTCGGCACCGATTGCCTATTTGTCTCGTTGGTTTATGTGAAGTCTTTCCTGTTTTATGTCTTGATGTCCTATATTCGGCACCGATTGCCTATTGGTCTCGTTGGTTTATGTGAAGTCTTTCGTGTTTTATGTTTTGATGTCCTATATTCGGCACCAATTGCCTATTGGTCTCGTTGGTTTATGTGAAGTCTTTCCTGTTTAATGTTTTGATGTCCTATATTCGGCACCGATTGCCTATTGGTCTCGTTGGTTTATGTGAAGTCTTTCCTGTTTTATGTTTTGATGTCCTATATTCGGCACCAATTGCCTATTGGTCTCGTTGGTTTATGTGAAGTCTTTCCTTTTTTATGCCCCCCTTCGAAGAAGAGGGGACATATAGGTTTGCCGCTGTCGGTCGGTCTGTCGGTCTGTCGGTCGGTCTGTCGGTCGGTCCGCAACATCAGTTTCCGTTCAATATCTCTGGAATGGATTCACATATTGAAATGAAATTTTGTATACAGACACATCAAACAAAAATCTAGGTAAAGTTCATATTTGGGTCCGATCAAAAAAATTTTGACAGAGTTATGCCCCTTGCATTTCAAAAAATACCAAAATTTCAGGGTTTCCGTTCAATATCTCTTGAGTGGATGCACATATTGAAATGAAATTTTGTATACAGACACATCAAATGAAAATCTAGGTCAAGTTCATATTTGGGTCCGATCAAAAAAATTTTGACAGAGTTATGCCCCTTGCATTTCGAAAAATACCAAAATTTCAGGGTTTCCGTTCAATATCTCTTGAATGGAGTTACATATTGAAATGAAATTTTGTATACAGACACATCAAATGAAAATCCAGGTCAAGTTTGTATTAAGGTCCGATCGAAAAAATTTTGACAGAGTTATGCCCCTTGCACTTCGAAAAATACCAAAATTTCAGGGTTTCCGTTCAATATCTTTTGAGCGGATTCACATATTGAAATGAAATTTTGTATACAGACACATCAAACAAAAATCTAGGTCAAGTTCATATTTGGGTCCGATCAAAAAAATTTTGACAGAGTTATGCCCCTTGCATTTCGAAAAATACCAAAATTTCAGGGTTTCCGTTCAATATCTCTTGAATGGAGTTACATATTGATATGAAATTTTGTATACAGACACATCAAATGAAAATCTAGGTCAAGTTCGTATTAAGGTCCGATCGGAAAAAAATTGACAGAGTTATGCCCCTTGCACTTCGAAAAATACCAAAATTTCAGGGTTTCCGTTCAATATCTTTTGAGCGGATTCACATATTGAAATGAAATTTTGTATACAGACACATCAAACAAAAATCTAGGTCAAGTTCATATTTGGGTCCGATCAAAAAATTTTGACAGAGTTATGCCCCTTGCATTTCGAAAAATACCAAAATTTCAGGGTTTCCGTTCAATATCTCTTGAATGGAGTTACATATTGATATGAAATTTTGTATACAGACACATCAAATGAAAATCTAGGTAAAGTTCGTATTAAGGTCCGATCGGAAAAAAATTGACAGAGTTATGCCCCTTGCACTTCGAAAAAAACCAAAATTTCAGGGTTTCCGTTCAATATCTCTTGAGTGGAGTTACATATTGAAATGAAATTTTGTATACGGATACATCAAATGACAATCTAGGTCAAGTTCTTATTTGAGTCCAATCAACAAAATTTGCACAGAGTTATGCCCCTTGCACTTCGAAAAAAAACCAAAATTTCAGAGTTTCCGTTCAATATCTCTTGAGTGGAGTTACATATTGAAATGAAATTTTGTATATGGATACATCAAATGACAATCTAGGTCAAGTTCTTATTTGGGTCCAATCAACAAAATTTTGACAGAGTAATGCCCCTTGCACTCGAAAAATACCAAAATTTCAGGGTTTCCGTTCAATATCTCTTGAGTGGAGTTACATATAAAAATGAAATTTTGTATACAGACACATCAAATGAAAATCTAGGTCAAGTTCATATTTAGGTCCGATCAAAAAAAATTGGACAGAGTTATGCCCCTTTGCACTTTGAAAAATACCAAAACTTCAGGGTTTCTGTTCAATATCTCTTGAGTGGAGTTACGTATTGAAATGAAACTGTTACTTTATACCCCCATAGGTTGTATCAATGCAAGTATAAAGTTGTGACAGACTTTAATCACAGAAGGGGTAGGGGGGCATTAATGTTTTACAAACATGACTTTTAACTTGTTATGTTTTGATGTCCTATATTCGGCACCGATTGCCTATTGGTCTCGTTGGTTTATGTGAAGTCTTTCCTGTTTTATGTTTTGATGTCCTATATTCGGCACCGATTGCCTATTGGTCTCGTTGGTTTATGTGAAGTCTTTCGTGTTTTATGTTTTGATGTCCTATATTCGGCACCGATTGCCTATTGGTCTCGTTGGTTTATGTGAAGTCTTTTGTGTTTTATGGTTGCCCATATGTCTCGTTGGTTTATGTGAAGTCTTTCGTGTTTTATGTTTTAATGTCCTATATTCGGCAACGATTGCCTATTGGTCTCATTGGTTCATGTGAAGTCTTTTGTGTTTTATGGTTGCCCATATGTCTCGTTGGTTTATGTGAAGTCTTTCTTGTTTTATGTTTTGATGTCCTATATTCGGCACCAATTGCCTATTTGTCTCGTTGGTTTATGTGAAGTCTTTCTTGTTTTATGTTTTGATGTCCTATATTCGGCACCAATTGCCTATTTGTCTCGTTGGTTTATGTGAAGTCTTTTGTGTTTTATGGTTGCCCATATGTCTCGTTGGTTTATGTGAAGTCTTTCGTGTTTTATGTTTTGATGTCCTATATTCGGCACCGATTGCCTATTGGTCTCGTTGGTTTATGTGAAGTCTTTCGTGTTTTATGTTTTAATGTCCTATATTCGGCACCGATTGCCTATTGGTCTCGTTGGTTTATGTGAAGTCTTTCCTGTTTTATGTTTTGATGTCCTGTATTCGGCACCAATTGCCTATTGGTCTGGTTGGTTTATGTGAAGTCTTTCCTGTTTTATGTTTTGATGTCCTATATTCGGCACCGATTGCCTATTGGTCTCGTTGGTTTATGTGAAGTCTTTCCTGTTTTATGTTTTGATGTCCTATATTCGGCACCAATTGCCTATTTGTCTCGTTGGTTTATGTGAAGTCTTTCCTGTTTTATGTTTTGATGTCCTATATTCGGCACCAATTGCCTATTGGTCTCGTTGGTTTATGTGAAGTCTTTCGTGTTTTATGTTTTGATGTCACACTGTGATATTCCTTGTCCCTTTTGCTGTCTCTTGCTGTGCTTGTCTGCACCGGCTCCCGCGGTGTTTTCGCATAAGGACACGGTGTTTATTTTGCTGTGGATGCTGTTGATGATCTTGTCGGTGATCCCCACCTTTTCTTTATATTACGATTAACTCCCTTAAATTACACTTTCTTGAGCAAAAGATTACAGTTTTGGTAATCTGGTACTGTAGACAGTTAGTTACGATAGTTCGAGATATATATATCCCCAATATATATGAATTATTCCGGCCGACAAATGAGACAAAACTTCCAATTTTCCTATTTCTGAAGTGAGTTGTGCGGACAGTAGGTAGAAGAATTTATGAATCGGATTATGCTGTCCATTTCCCTTCTCCCCCTTTCACAATTTTATAGCTTTCCTTGCCTAATAATGCCAAGTTCCCGTCTAGCGGAGTTCCTTTGCCCGTCGTTGGTTTCGTATGATTTTTTTCGTATTGAAGAATGCTTCCTCTTAATTCCAAGTTCAAGCTTACATTTCGAAGAGGAGAGAAATGTTCATGTACGAGTTCATTGTTCTAATATTGGTACTTTAATGATAGTTCAATGTCAGCTATTTGCTTTTCCTTTTAAAAAGGGGACGGCCATTTGATCCTGAGGGGGGGGGGGGGGGGGGCTGGCAATTTTTTTTGGGGTCAGATTATTTATTTTCAACACAGCTGTACAGTAAATAAAACATCCGGCCGGTCCTGTGTACTGGACCGGCCGGATGTTTTATTTTCCAGTAATTCAAGGTAAGAACATTTTAATTTTCAACCTGTAACAATCCTGATAACCCCCTCCCAAGATTATAATGATGCACTAGAAATTTGGGTCTTTTTGTTTACAAGTACAAAGCAAGCTGAAATTTGTTTCAGTGGATGGCGAGCGAAGCGAAGCGAAAATGTTTTGATTTTGGACACATATGTGGGCCAGAATATTTTTTTCTGCAATAAAGAGGGTCAGATTTATTTTTAACATTTTCTGGTCAGAATATTTATTTTCAAAAACTGCCAGCCCCTCTCCCCCCTCAGGATTAGGTGGTCGTCCCCTAATTGAAAAAAAAAATAAGCTGGACATAATTCATTACCCAAAGTTTTATTTCGTAGTCACTATATGTCAAATGTATGTCTTTGATAAGGCATTATACGAGAAACCTCCAACTTATTTAAACCACTTTACTTTTGGTCAATAGGTCAAAGGTAACACCTCCTTTATTTTGAGACCTTTCTTGGGAGACAAACGGCTTCATCAAGGAATTCAAGAATTGACCAGCACTGTGCACTGGTTGGCAGAACACAGAGTTATAACACTGATAGATATTTGAATAAGATATTTGAATATTATATAAAAGCTTGGAACATGTACATATACTAATACACTGCTATAAAAATTAAGGGAGCAAGGTTTCTATTTTCATATCTCACATGTTTGCAGCTGCTTATCTATATCATGATCATAAATGTATTAAGACATATTTCATAGTCATTTCTTTATTACCAATGTCTGTTTTGAACAGATTAACCATATACCAATGATAAAACTTGATGATCCCAAAAGATATTACAAGCGATGTACCATTATATTACAATGGGAAAATCGCTCCTTTAATTTTTTTAGCAGTGTATAAAGAGTAAAAGAGGCTTTCTCTCATACTCTTACAAAGGCGCTAAAGCCTTTGCTGCTGCTCGCACGAATAACAGCGTACTACATGTGTAGTAGCGCCCTCTGTGTAAGAGAGGCGTCTTCCATGTAGCTTATTATGAAACTTTAAAAGTATATTGTACATATTCTTAAATTTTGTTTACGTAATTGCCAAAGTGTAAGACACTATTAAGGAGTCTCTTTGTCAACGTCTGAACAAATATGGCCATTGTGCCCAATAAGCCCAAAGATCAATAATTTGAAATCATGAAGGATTTTGAGATGGCCCCCAGTGAAGCTTAAATTCGTTGACAAACAGTGGCAACATTTGATATTTATTCTCTTTGTTGGAGCGTATCACACACATGTTGTGTCAGAAATCAATAATTTTAGCACAAGTTGCTATTAAGTTAGACTAATTTGATTTCCTCCCCAATACCGCCAAATTTGTTCAAGCGCAGTCCTTTGAAGAAACAGGGCCACCGACATATATTTGGTCATTTGCGATATCTAGTACCATTATAACTCAATTTATGTTTATTTGGCAAAGGGCAGGGCTTAACCCTTTACGGAGATAATGCGTGTATGAGATTACTGCAGGTTGAGAAAAAAGAGACGCGCGCGGGTTTGATCTGCATTTGTACTATGGGTGTGCGCTAAGGCCATCCATTAGGCCCCCGCGGCTCCTAAGTGTCAGCTTGAACATTTTTGGATTGAATTTGATACCTGAAGTTGACATTTTAAAATCAGGTTTCTTTGTGAGCTGGAAGATTCTACACTTCAGATAGATTAATGTGAACGACGGGCTATAGGATCAACTTACTGCTATATAAAGAAGTTTCCAATTAATACACTTCTGCAAGTTTATGTATTGTAAAGTTGAAAAGGAAATGTGTACTTTCGTGGTTTTCTAATCGACAGGAAGTTATTTAGGGGTTTCTTGCTTATATGCATACCACAAAATATTATAGAAAAGGAAATGGATTAATACATGTATTCGAATCTTAAAATGTCTTCGGATAATGCAACTACCCTGAAATTTTTGCGATTTCGAGGTAAGACCCATCATGATTTATGCTTTATTTTCGGGCTTTGTTATGTAATTCGATAAAAAAAAGATGTTGCTTAAAAACATCTTGTTTCATTGAAAACTCCGTAACTTCTTCGTCTATGCTTATTTTATTTTTTAACCATGCTTTACAATACAAGGGACAAACTCTACAAAAGTTGCCACGTTGCGTCCAGTCCTTTATCTTGGTCACCATGTAATGAGTCAGTCTATAGTGATTATACTAGCTGGACAATATTGACAAAGTAACTGGTCATTATTTAGTCTCGGCCACGTGGGAATCAAATAATCTGTCTTCCTAAAATTGAACAGATTCGCACAAAGCGACGCGAAAATTGTCAAAAAGTAAGGGAAACAATTGTGTAAGATAATGACTTTTACCAGATGTATATATGCGATGTAACATATCGGAAATTGAACACAATGCTGCTTACTTTAACAAATTGCACGCAGCAAGTTTACGAGGATATATAGAGGGAAAGGGAGCAGTGTTTTCCCCCCAAACTTCTGTACTTAAAAAAAATTATTTTTCGGAAATCATTTCGTAGAATCCTGTTACAAACACTAATCCGGCTCGGCATCCATGAACTTCTTCATCCATTACATTGTCAGCGTACAGTATCTCCTTTACAACACTTTTTGTGAATAAAGTATCTATTTAAGGTAGAGTAACTCCAAAGCGCAGCTGTTGATGGGGGATGTATTAAAATTCTCACGGGATGTTCGATCTTGTATATTAATGTCATTAATTTGATAAAGTAATGTAAATATACGGAAATCAATGTTTTGACTTTTGACCACCAGACCTTTCTCTGACCGCACGATAATTGAATCGATTATGCCTTAAACATGTTAAAATTGAATTGCGGTAATACGGTTGTCTATTGACATATTTTTAATCGTTTACTTGGTAGGCACCCGCCTGAGTGGTAAAAAATTTATGCATGTTTATTCAGATATTGAAGTACATCAGATTGAAGTGTCATAAAAATAGCTTTCACTTGAAACTCAGATAGCACAAGGTATTAAAATTCACGGAGTCGCCCTTTGATGCCATGGTAATGTTGAATATGAGCATAAAGTGCTCATGATGAGTCCTTAACTGGGTCACATTTCCCTTCATAATAATAGAACGATTATATTTCATGCATAATAAATTCAAAATATTTGACCCTCAAGATCGAGTTCTTAATGTGTCACAACATACTATAAGTACAAGCACCGATCTAAAGCTGGTGTGAGATAGGGTGTGTTGGGGTGTTGGGGTGTTGTTTGAGCCTGGCTAGGGGTGAGGAAATCAAATAAGCCAACGATTTTGAAAAAAAAGATACGTAAAAATGAATTATTATTTGTTGGCTTGGAAGGGGTTGATTTCTCCCTCTGGATCCATGAAACGACTGATGGGGACTGTAGCGCTTCTTATGTTTGTTTTTATCACGGATTTATCGCGCTTCCCGGTTGCTTGATGTAGTATGGAATATGATCCATATAGTACATGAAGCAACCGGAAAGCGCGATAAATCCCTGTGGATTTTAACATGCGTTAAAATATGCGTGGATCAAGAGAAAAATGGGGGAGGGGGGTTACTCCATGTCAAATGGGAGAGCTTGGTTTCAATCCATGATTTTATGCGTAAAGATTCCTATGGAAACATGCAAGTATTATTTGTCACATCGTATGCATACCCCTTACTGTTAGATCTATGGGTAATACCTTGTAACCCTCTATAAACTTATCATTCAAGTAATTGCAAAATAAAATGGTTTTATTTTTATAATTTTGATATTTATTTTGCAGATGAGAGGGAGGATGTGCAGAAAAAATCTTTCACTAAATGGATCAACTCACAGTTGTCAAAGGTACACATATCTCTATTGAATAAGGTTGCACTATGGAAAGGAAGATGTAAATAAATACATTATTTAATGAAGAGTTAATCCAAAAGCATCGTACATGCAACTGAAATTGTGATGAAATGAAATTGTCAAATAATTGAACATTTTGCCATTTGGCCAATACCTTGGTCACCCCGTATTTCTGAGAAGGGATTCTTATAACCCCCTCCTTCTCCTCGCCAATTATCTTGCTCTTATATGATTTTGAGGATGAAAGAATCTTATTTATTACAGGCAAGTCGTTCACTCGTCCAGGATTTATTTACAGACCTTAGAGATGGTACTCATTTATTGTCACTTCTTGAAGTTCTCAGTGGGCTCACTCTGGTTAGTATACTGTTATAGTTTGTCATATATCAGAATGCATGTATTCTACTCAGATAAAAAGCTAAAGATCCAATTGCGCATTTTTATATGCAAGGAAAAAAAACTACGCACGTTATACGTCTGTGTGTGGTTTGCTTTTGTATGTCCTACGACGTGGGAATGGGATTGAGTTCCTTAAATTTCAAGTTGAGTGGTGACCTTCATTTAGATGACCTTTGGTGGTTATTTTTATTTCAAAGAAAACTATACGAGTTTCAGAGCATGACTTTCAAGGTCAAAGATTGAAATCATGACCTTAATCGGAACTAAAAAAAAAAAAATAATTTTTAACTTCTTTGTCATCCCTTGACAAATATGGATAATGACCATGTCCCAATAATACACAGTGCAAAATCGATAATTCAGAAAATCGTACGAAATCAGAATAAAAACAGGAACCAAAGCAAACAAACAAAAACTGCCATCACATGAAAAGAAGCGAACTCCCGACATGGGAGTGAAACCAGGTGCCCAGGAAGAGTAAGCATCTCCTGCTTCCATGCAACACCCGTCGCTTCAAATCATCCTATTTTCATCGATGTTGATACACATTGAAAGTGTGTTTGAGGTCAAGGTCAAGGTCACTGTTTAAGATCTTTCAATTATGACATTGTGTTGAAGACACTGTATCTACGGTTTATCTTCAATGTAATTGTGGAAAATACATCTCCTTAAACTTTCCAGTCTTTCGTATTTAATGTGTTTGGCGAAAGGAAAGTACTGCTACTTATAATTCTAATTATTGATTTTTAAATACATACGAAAACATTTTGTGTATGAACATTTGTTATGAAAGAGGCCTTCATTTCTATTTTATAGAAACGTTTTCAATTCAGTGATTTATCTCCTTCATTTGAAGTTAGCATATGTATTTCATAATCGTAAGATTTGTATTATGATATGATAATTTTCATTGAATTTTGACTGAATTTCCACAGGGGAGAGAGAAGGGTCGGATGAGGGTACATCACATCAATAATGTCAACAAAGTTATTGATATTCTAGCCAGAAAGTACCAGGTAAATGTTTGTTGTAACCGACACCTCGTCAATATCTGCAAGGTGTAATTTATGTAACTTAATGGGGTAATATCAACGTAACAACTCATTTTATATTGAAAAACATTGATTTTTGTGATGCATGGTACGCTGTATGAGAAGAAAATTGTGTAGAATATTTTGTTTCTGCCCAAAACTGAGATGATTTGTATAATTGTACCTCAGTAAGTGGGACGTTAGGGAAATGAAGAGTTGATTGCGATCGATATTGCATGACGTGATTTATATGTCCCTTTTGAATGATAAACACGTTACAATGAAAGTTGCAATGAAAAAAGTGTATTTGACAGACACGAATACACGACTGTTGGGGGTCACATTAATCCCCTCTCCATGGAAATTGAATTAAGCATGGGGGTAGCTGTCATTTTCCTTCACACAACAGTAGGAAAATTCTAAAAGTTTGAAAAATATACATATTATACATCAGAATGAAATATTAATATAGATGATATATAGTTCCATGGATGCAAGGTACTTTGTATAATATGCAAATTAGTGCCAAAAACACATAGGGTCACCGCATGTCATAGTCGTTTATTAATAGTTTGTGATAGACGTACATGCATGAAACTTTGCAGGAAGTTCAATCTTTGGGGAATTTACCACGTTGTGAAGGTAAAGGTCACGGTCAGCAAGTTTCTTGATATACAACACATATTTTATTGCTGTATACGTAGTGTATAGTGAATGATATTACATAATCCAGAAACTTCTAATTCTCGTTTGGTGAAAAAAAACCCTAGATTTGTTGTGGATGGAGTAACAGATTGTATTAAATGCAAGCTGTCCCCAGAACTGTCTGTCTATAGTCTAGGCCGCACCGCCCATCGGCTGAGTCAACCTGAATACACAATGGACTCCGAACGTTTCAGTTTTCACTTGATGTCCTAAATTAACCTCTGCTCTGGTCGTAAACAAAAAGCTGAATTCCTTTGAAGTGTCCAGAAACATTTTCAATTGAAAATACTTGACCGGAGGGTTGAAGTATGTTCAAATCGCCGCTTTGTTAATGCATTTTACAAGGTCATTGCACCTCAATACTAATTTTCTCCACTTTCTTTAATGTTGGTACTTTGATAATACATCTTTATAAAGGGGTTGGGGTCCAGCTCATCCGGCAGGCGGATATAGTTGTTGGTGAATTATATAATTATATGAAAAAATCATTTCAGGTACATGTATTATCAACTTAGCTCAGGAGTGTATGACGCTATCTCAAATAGTCAGGAAGATGGAAAGGGGTGGGGGACCTCGACAGTACATCTATCTAGAAATGAACCTTATATCTGTATATTCTACTTTTTCATAAAGTAGTCTTATTTAAAATTTAGAAAAGATACCTTTATGAAAAAATTGTTTCCTTGTAGATAAAGTTGGTAAACATCAGTAGTAATGATATCGTTGATGGAAACCAGAAGTTGACATTAGGTCTGGTATGGAGTATTATTCTACACTGGCAGGTATATATATACAGAATTTTTACCGACTCCACCAAACAAAGTAATATTAGTAAACAAATTGTAGCATCATTATTTTTTGCTGTCAAGTACACAGGTGTAAGTGAAAGTTGATTACGAAGAGAGAGAAATAAATACATTTGCTGCTTTCACATCCTGACTTAAACATATTACCATTCCACAAATGTTTGTCAAATTTCTCTTTCACTATAAATACATCAAGTACCAAAGTTCACAGTAGAAATTTAAAGAATTGATGTCGAATCATAAGTTCTAATATATCATACTTGTAATTTTGACATAAAGGTCAAGGACGTGATGAAGGACGTTATGGATGACCTTCGACAGACTAACCTTGAGAAGACCTTGTTGACCTGGTGTAAGGAGTCTACAGAGGGGTACCAGGGTGTGGTCATCACTAACTTTACCACAAGCTGGAGGAGTGGGCTGGCCTTCAATGCTTTACTTCACCATTTTAGGTATAATATATTTAAAAGTCATTCATGTGCTTGAATTGGCATAATATATTGAAAAGTTTTATAAAAGATTTTGAACTAAGGAGATACTTTTCTGTTATAAATGACATTTCTCATAAAAAATTCTCTCCTCTTTCTCCTCTCATGTCTATTTTTTCCCTTTACTGTCTTAGAAATTAGAATGATACCAATAGATAATGTTTCTTTTATTGGACACTTTGTTTTTCTTTAATAAGGTCCATGTCCAGATCTAAGTTTCACTTCCTCATGATATATAGTTATCTTTTGATACATATTTTTCCAGATGTCTATGTGTAGTCAGAACTTAATGTCTTTAAAAATGCTCTGTATTACTGATTACAGACCAGACCTTTTTGAATACTCTACCTTGCTCAATAAAGACAGCCACTATAATCTGGAACATGCATTCAGAGTTGCTGATGAACAGCTTGGCATTGACAGATTATTGGATCCGGAGGGTAAAGTATCAGCTTTCACTTTATTGTCGTAACAATTTAAAAGGAGAGGATCAAGTTCATTTCATTTGTGTACAGCTGAGAAATTATCTGTTACCTTTTTTTGAAAATTGGCAAATAATATTGAGATTTATGAAATAATTGCAAGATAATTGCCTTTGTAAATGGTTTAGGATGCTTTGACATTTTATGAAATTGAAATGATTTATGACATGAAATATAAATTCTAGAAATCAGTAAATGTCATTTAGTATGGTAGTACAACTGTATAGATTTCCCCCCACTTCATTTGAAAAGAAAATATGAAAAATGATTTTAAAAAAATCTTTACGTTTGAGGAAAACTGATTTTTGAGGAGATATAAAATTCTTTGGAAAAAAGATGACATGAAGAATTATAAATGAATTTGTGTAAATTTTTAAAATGAAATGAAACTGGTTTAGATGAAAAAGTGAATTTCTGTATTATTCTGTGGATTAGAAAAATATAACTTACAAGATAATATGAAGGAATAATTTAAAGATTAGATTTTCATAAATGCAATTTATGAATCTAATTTTTATGAACCATTAATTTTCACAGATGTGGATATTGATAATCCAGACAAGAAATCCATTATGATGTACCTGATGTGTTTCTTCCAAGTTTTACCTCACACAAACATTGTACAGACCGAGAAAAAAGACCCTGTGTCACCCAGAACTAAAGCCGCCAATATCAAAAACAACAACGTTCATGGTGTCAAAGAATCCAAGGTAAGATAACTCTAATTTTAGTTTTGATACCACCCCTCGACTGTCTTAGAATTAGAGTTATCTCCCCGAATCTAGATTGGGAAGGCATGTGAAGTTCCAAAATGTGTTTGAGGGGTGGAGGTAAGTTAACATTATGTGTATGTTGTAGGTCTCGGATTCTGTGTTTGGTATTTGAGGTATTCTATAAAGAAGTGTATTCTCCAAAGTCAAGTTTTGGACGTGCACATCTATCTATTCTGTAAGTTTGAAATATTTCATGTATATTTACTATATGCAGAATATGTTACTGCACAGAATTGTATTCATTAAATGTAAACATTGCTTGGGGATGTATATGTGTTACAAATGTGCAAAAAAGAATTGATGAGTATTTTAGCTAAGTTTTTAGCTGTACATGTATTGTAGAAGGATACCATAATATAGACTATATTGAAATAGTTAATAAATAAATTATAGTACATCAAACAATTTAATAGAAATTAAGAACTGAAAAATACTTGCTTATTGCAACATACATGTACATAGTATTAGTCTACTGGAAAATTTTGAGATTTTTTTATGAGTATAAGGCTATGACTCATAGAAAAAACTTCAGTCGCTAATATTGTCCATTAGACGTCAGTAACATATAAACCATAGTCTATGGTCTATGAATACACTACAATTGTTCTATTTGGGTGGCAGGATTTTTCTCCATTATGATCATGATGATATTCAGCTCTACATATTGCCTGTAGGCTGAAAGAAGATGGTAGCCTGCACTAAATACTCCCAGTTTAAATTCTTATTCAAATATAGAGGAAGTTGCTGCATCTGGCATCCAATTACCAAAATTTTCTCTGGTAAAGAACCTAACCCCCCCCCCCCCTCCCCCCAATTTGCAGAGAGTATCTTTTCCTTTCATTACATGATTTCTAGTTTCTATCTTTCTAAATGTATACATCTGAAGACAATATTTACCCTATCTGCATACCAAAATCAGCATCAAAACAATTTATATTATACTTTAGGAGGTTAAATTCAGTCTGCATGTGAAGTTTTAAGTACCTATTTGATTCTGTTATTGAAACAATGGTTTTATGCTGACAACAACATTTGTTGAATATGTTTTATTTGGTTCTCATAACTAATAAAAGAGAAAAACTAAAATATGAGAATATAAGGCAAGACCAAAAGTCTCCGCAGTCTGAGGTCAAAGCACATACAGCATCTTGGAAATAACAGAGTTAAAGAGGGGAAGTAAAACTTGCAAAATTACACCTTTTCAAAGATTTCATGATCACTTTATGCATTATGCATAAAACACCCAGCCTCTTTCAGAAATCATGCAATGAATACAAAAACTTTAAAAAGTGTTAAACATGGTAGATTAAGTTAAGAGTCACAATTATCTGGGAGTAAACTAGATGATCTTTAAATGTCATGTTGGAGGTGCATAAAAAGTGCCCCAAATTTTTGTGGTCGTGTGGATCTTTTTATATTGAATAACGCAACACAAGCAAAAAATAAACCCATTGATCAGAATCTCTGTAATTGTTCATAGTGGAAAGATATGGCAGATAGATATATAAATAGGATGGGTTTGGAAGTGAAAAGTTTACTTGTAGATGCCCTTAATTTTTCACCTTTAATGATAGTTGATCATAAATATGTAACATCGTAATTAACGTTTGGCAGTAATTTAGGAGGTTATGCCTTCCGTATAGTGAATAATTTATCATCCATAAAACACTTTAAGTGATTATTTAGGAACACTATTGATACCACAGGGTATTGAGAGTTAACATAGAGGCCTAATGATTCTATTTAAACTGCAAAAGAACACCCAAAGCGACCAACAAAGGGTACCTTGTACTTAATCACCAATGTCACCGATATATTAGTGTAGTGTAATGAAGTCGGGAGTTAATCGGTTTTCCTAATCCAATATCCATGTAATGGTCAAGACAAAACGTCTCCACTGACCAATATGGTATTTACTGTATTGAGCTATTGACTAGGAATGATAGAAAATGGTTAGGAGGGTGGGTGACGTGGGGTTGTTGGATGCGTTGATCCGTTGATCAAGATGATCAAGAAAGATATTAATCAGACAATCTAATTAGACGATTGAAAAAAAGGTTTAGGGTTAGGAAAAATGGTTAGGTGGGTAGGTTTGAAACGAAAAAAAAAGGGGGGGGGGGTGTTGGAGGGGTAATTGTTGAGATTTATGAGGAAAAGTGATTTACAGCATAATTACACTATAGACATGATGACAATGACATGACAATTTCAAAGCACATAAAGTTTTAATTTATGTAATAACTGACTGTGTTGAAATTGAAACATATTTAAAAGATCTTTGAAATGCTATGTCTATGAGTGCTTTTTGTATAAACTAGTACATGAAGTAGAGATTTGGGCTTGTGGAGCGAAGATTTTGATTGCAAAATTACATGACTTAGATCATCTATTGTTTTGAAGATGCAAAAATTTCATAATCATCCGTAAGCCAGATAAAATATTTCTTGGAATATTTTTCTAATTTCAATATATGTGCACCCTAAATCCTTGTTTTGTCTGATTTCCATGGGATTGTTTCATTGAGTAATTCGTGTTTGTTTTTTATCGATCAGTATAATGCCATCAAGTGGACTCTTACTGGATATTACACGGACAGGAAGAACACGAGTGTGTATTGATCGTAACTCATTACCAAGGAATGAGTCAAATTTTCGACAAAATGAATGTCCTCTTAACTTTATCATGTTCGTTATTTGCAATGAGCCGACAATAGCTTTTCAGTTTGATATGCCACTTAAGACTATTAGTAAGGAATTTTAGTATTGCTTTATACCGGATCCTAATCCTTGTTGCTTGATTCACAATTTGCAACTGAATCCTCACGTTTTATGTAATTGTGCAGAATTTACAGAGGATAATTACTGCTTTATGGATTTTGCATTCTTCTAAAATTATGCATAAAACTGTGCATTGACGAATTTAGCCTCTAGGGTTTGTTTAATCGGAATTGAATTGATCATCTGATGTGAAGAATGATCTATACTTTACACATATTATAGTGATTAATGTAGAAAGAATCCCAGACGTAAATCAAAATTTCCAAGGACAGAGAGGGGAATCCAGTTTGCCTGGGGATGTCTTTCTTTTATATTTGGCAATAATCGGCATACTATGCATCTTTAACCAATACAAAGACTTAAAATGTTGAAAGGTGGCGAACAGACCCCATTCCACCCCTGTACACCCGCACATGTTTTGCGTTTTATGCATGAGGATTAAAGAAGTTTTAGGAGGTGAATTAATTTTGTTTCTAAAGGTATACACACCTGTGGATGTTGACTTGGTAGAATTTGATTTCCCTAACTTTGGCCTTGCATAAAATCAAATGATAGTGATTCTATTTAGAAATTTGTACCTTTACACGAAAGTGATAAAATCTTATCTTGGCGAAATAACTGTCATTTAGTAAATGATCAAACGACAGGGTTCTGGTTACGTAATTAGGTTCTAAAGGTCTAGGCGATCCAGAACAGTTACCTTATTGTGAGCAAGGAAATGTGCCAGACTTTGTAGTACGTTGCTTAGTTTTGCATTGAAGTAGTTTTTGAGGTATTTTTTTTAGACTTTCATGCGCGTAGCTAGGGTACGATTCTGTGTGAAAACACACTGTAGCATTCCTAACAATTTTCGATAATCTTTCATACAACATTTTATGAACAATTATTTTGTTGAGTAGAATCAAGAAAGAGGGGATGGGGGTGGTAGAGTGCGTCCATACACCCTTCAGGTACGCGCATGAATTTGGTCCGAACTTGATGCCTCTTCATCTGGCTTTAGAAACGATCTTGGTATTTATCGTTCAACTAATCTGTAACGATGTCGTTAGGAAAATCACCTCGGACTTCCGTCTGTCGATTGCTACTCAAACTAAGCAGAAGTAATGTATGACGATGTACTTTCTGGCAGACGACTTAATGACTTTATGTGTATTCATCCCGTGGTTAGCCATTGTTCATGTTTATCGTACCTTTGGTTTGTATCTTGTTGTAATTATACACACGGGTTACGTCTAGTCAATAGTTATTCCCCCTTGCCCGTTGCCCCTCATCAGACAGTGTAGAACGTAGCACATTTTCGACAAGACGTTTCATATAGATACCGAACACTACCTGTCCGAACTCTTATGTTTATAGTGGGATTATCTAACAAGTTTGAGCTAATTCTATACTCTTTATGTTTACATTGCAGGTCGTAAGTGGTCTTTAATTCAGTGCACATTGTTTACCCCCTCTGAAATACTCAGTGAGTTTACCAGTTACTCGGCCTCTATAGTTCCAAGTGAAAAAATATGAATCTGTGGAACGCACTCATTATTAAACTAGCAAAAGAATTTGTTTGGGGAAGAGTGTAGCGTATTGTTAGCCTGTTGAATTGGAAGACCGATCCGGCGATTCTATACGCTCAAGACACCCATTGGTGTGTTTTATTTGGCTGGAATCAGATATATTCCTCGCCAGAATGTGATATTGTTTTATCTCTGTGTGATTATGGAATGTTAAACAGATCTAAAGCTTTTGTTTTTCGATTTCACATGGGTAAGTGGGTTAGACATATACGTTGTAGGTATTAGTTTACAAATTATTTTTTGTTATCACCTGTGCGTTCATTATCATGGCGAGATGTAGGTCATGCAGCGATATCCAAAACTCGTCAAAATTGGCAGCTCGGATCAGAACCAAATTATAATATTGTTTCCTCTATGAATCATTTTCAGACGCATGTAGCTTTTAGAGAACATTTTTCGATCATTGATTGGGAAACGTGTCGTCTGAACTTATCTAATGTTAACTCGTTGAGTGTATAATTTTCCCCAAATCACAAATTGACACCCTACCCTCACAAATTGATACTTGACCCATGCTTGCAACTGTAGACTCAAAAAAGCAACTGTAGACTTGATTTAGTTTATGAAAAGTGCATTACAAGAGGAAAGTATTAACCTGTTAAACATTTACTGCACTTAGATCTCGAACGACTGTTTGTCCGTCTCCTAGACCATGTATCCGTCATTTATGGATAGACAATGCTTAGACACTACCAGATCTGATTATAAAGATATTAATAAAGCAAATCTAATTAGCAAAAGAATTCAGAAGAGCAAACTTAAGATGAAGAAACAACTTGTTTCCGCTACCTTATTTGATTTTATGAAAAAAGGTGTGTCATAAATATAAAAATCGACAGCTAGCCTATCGAAGGCTAGTAAATACAGAACGCTGGTTGTTTGTTCCTTGTAAACATAACGCCGGAAAAAACATAAAATAGTTTTATCAATACCTCAGTTTGTCTTTTTGATAATGCTTTTTTTCGATCAAAAAGATATTTGATATAAAACACATAAGAGGCTTTTTAGACGGATAAGTGAACTGTAACATGCAATATCGTGTTCCTGCAGCGTACGATTTAGACAACCTTGTAAGGTCGTTTTCATTCGTAAGAAGATCAAGGTCAGCATAGAGGTCATTCAGTCATGTCATGACCTTGTTGCTAGTAAATTGTGAATGTCCATCGGTCTTGATAGACATGGACAGTTTCAGTACGTTCGTCTGTCTATATGTACCTTTATCTGTCACGCATGCATCCGTTTATGCGAAAACAGCAACATATTTATATACATGTATTTCATGATTTTTGTCTACAGTCAAGAGATAAAAAATCACAAAGTCATTTTATTTGTCAGAAAATAGAAATACAAATTTACCCATCCATTCCTTTTGAATTAAATTTTGAGATGAACATAACGATGAATCCAGAGCATGCCTAAATGTAGGTAATATTTTTCAATGATGGCGGTAAATAGTCTGTGAAGTGTTTGTGTAAATTTATGTATCGCATGCAGCATTCCAATGATAGCATTATGTTCATCACAAAAATTTCCAGTCAATTCCACAAAATAGAAAACCTATTTTTACCTGCCAGCGAATCAAATGGTCGTCTGAATGCAGACAAACGTTTATGTAGTGTTGAGATTAGTTTCAAACTAAGAAGAAGCCATTTCAATTTTATATGGTTTGTTATTTATGGATGATTGATGCATTTATCTGATTTATTGCACCTTCTTCTAGCATGAAAGGTATGAAAATAGCAAAAGGATATATCATAGAGAAGTAACTTGTGCTGAGTTTTAAGAGTTTAAAAGCAACCGACGATCGAAGAAAAAGAAAGTGCAAATGCAGATGACAATTTAAGAAAAAAAAAAACTTCTTTAGCAAAAGCAGACGACATCCGTAAAATACAAGGCGCAAAAATTCATTCATCTTTGGAATTTTTATGTTTCGCTGAGGACTTGAAGCTAAATAGTGTAATTTACATGCACATTAATTCCATTTATTTCAAACAAACGGTTATAGACCTCCATCAAATCTTGTGATTGTTCTGGTCTGCCTTACAGGGTGTGATGTCCCTAAGTAGCTCGTCCAGTCAGCAGAGCGGGATGAGTGTAAGTTCTGTGGATCTAGCAACATACCAGGAGGATCTAGAAAATGTCCTGGCATGGCTCCTGGAAGCAGAGGAAATTGTGGAGAAACAGGAAGCCATTGGAACTGAGGTCAAAAAGGTCAAGGAACAGTTCAACCAGCATGAGGTAAAGACATCTTTAGTTTTTGTTCCAGACTTCTTAATGAGGCACAAATACATTGGTGAATGTAATAACAATCCTTTCTTTACATTGTGTTTTTCTGCATCTGAAGCTTGTTTAGCATTTCCTCTGCTTTGCTTCAATTGAGGACTTCATATAAAAGAATCAGAAAGGAAAATTTTAATACGCTCTCTCAAATCTTTTCATGATCTGTACATTAGCGTAGTTTAATATATGGTGCATAGGTCTTAAGATGAAAAGGTCACAGCCACAAAGGTCAAGGTTGCACTTTGGAAAACATTTAATATGGAGTTGATATATTGTTTTTCCGATAGGTTGCGGAATTTGCTGTGTATTAAGATTTTACTTTCAGGGGGTAAAAATAATGTGACAGTAAAACTTCATTCATTCATAATTCGCAGTTCATTGTGAATCCTGAACATGCAAATCCAGATTTTGACGTTATGAACTATTGAACGTAAACTCTTGTAGAGATGTTGAGTATATATATCATGTATTCTGGAATGATATACAAACTCCTAGATAAGCCCGTCAAATCATCACAGATAAGATGAAACGTTGTTGAAAGGAGCAATCTAAATGAAAATCATCAAAAGTAGGATTTTTTTGTTCAAGGATCCTTTCTATTACACAGAAACTTTATTAGTCTGAAATCATCAGAAGAAGGAATCAAGCCCTTTTTCTTTGCAAATATAAGCTGATTATTTGGGGAATAATGGTTCCCGTTTATTATACAAAAGGTGGGATTTATCCTTACTTCAAAGGCAATTTCTATTTTTCTGTGAATTTTGAATACTTGAGTTGATATCTTATTGGTCGATGATCAGTTGGTCAAACGACTCAGAAATTGCAGGTCCCATTCGACCCTGCGAATCTCGCAATGTGACATCTAAGTACACATACGAGTTTAATAGATTATATTCATATAGACAGATTGTATTGATATAGAAAACATATGCTATGGAATGTAATACGAATTTGTCAGAAGTTTCTATCTGATATCTGTATGCTAAACATCTACGGCCAGATGGCTTTTCCATGTATGTTTGGAGGTTTTTGTCGCAACTTATGGAGAAATAACAACAAATTTCGTAATCTAGTTTTAATCAAGCTGTCGGGGGATGAAAGACGTTCGCCTTTTGGTTTTCAAAATATAAAG
Source organism: Pinctada imbricata (assembly GCA_033119305.1). Taxonomy (NCBI): domain Eukaryota; kingdom Metazoa; phylum Mollusca; class Bivalvia; order Pterioida; family Pteriidae; genus Pinctada; species Pinctada imbricata. The sequence continues at coordinate 25,957,447 of VSWD01000010.1, read as the reverse complement.
AGTTTCTGCAGCTGATGTATATTTCGTAAAATAATTTCTGAATGCAGAGAAACCTGGCAGCATCACATGTGATATAGTATGCATGTTACAGGTATTGGAAGCGATCCATCGGTTTCCCAGCAGTGATACTTAGTACACCTGGTAGTTCTACCTTAAAGCAAACAAACTTATAGATGTTGCTTTCATAAGATATCATCTTTTGATATTAACTATTAAACACATCTTGTAACACTTCAATTATGATATTCAATAATTTTTGCATTTTCTGTAAATTCATTAATAATAGGAGTATTTACACAGTCAAGTTTGTAAACTCAATGAGATGATGGATTAGACACGACTTCGAAAAGACGTTGCAGAGTGGGGCAGGGGGTGGGGGTAGGGATGATTCAGGGACATTACAGCTTTCAAGACATTGTGATATTTCTTAAGTTAGGAAGATTCACATAAAGACTGTTTGAATCTATGTTAGTCACACTCTTTCCAAAACTGCATTTACTCTAAGGACTGTGTCTCCATCCGACAAAGCACACTGTCTCTTCATCCAAAATACATATACATGTATACTGTATATTTAGTTGTTTACAACGTAAAAGGTTTTATACCTCGAAACCTTAAAACAAAAGGTTACACTGAAGGTAAAGATCACGACTGTGATATATTTAAAAGCCTCTTGACATGCCTCGACCCTCCCTTCTAAATTACATAAATCAAATATGACAAGTTAAAGGCGCTGAAGCGGTGCCTGTCCGAAATAGACCTCATGCACGTACGATCATTGCAGATATATTTTGATAAATAGCGTTGTTCAAAGTTCAATCACTCCCTATTCAAAACATTACAAATCAGGATGCAGTACCTTGGTATAGTGTTTTGAATTGACATCACGCTGGGCAGGATATGCTTTAGACGATTATAAAACTAAGCTATTGTACAGGTAAACAGAAAACTCAGGAATCGCAAGTTTACATCCCGAAAACAGAACCACCTAATCAGGCTACATGGTACAGGGCTGATAGTTCACGAAGAAAGACCCTTCAAGTTGTTTCCTTTTAGCTGTTCCTTGTAAGGCTTATAAGAACTTTTGAAGGACAAGCATACCTAAAATAAAAAGAAGTATGACAATAGTTCATAGCAAATTCTTTTGCGGACACATGATGCATTGTTTTAAGTAAATTTAGTTCTGTTCAAAAAATTGTATTAATCTTGATTATTGTACGTGTATGTCTTAGGTCAAGGTCACTTAGAGAAAGGTCATCTGTAGAAAAAGTTACTTCAGTAATGTCCTTGTCTTTAAGGAGTTGATGTTAGAGCTGACCAAACACCAGGACAGTATAGGCGTGGTCGTGAAGGAGGGAAATGACCTCATCATGGAGAAGAGGGTGGGGGAGGAGGAGGCTAACGAGATCCGTGTCCAGATGGGGCTCCTCAACAACAGGTGGGAGGAGCTTAGACTGGCCATGATTGACAGGCAGTCAAAGTAAGTATCGCTGAACCTTAATTTTCCGCTAGAAAGTCGGGCAATCAAAGTTTCTGTCGCTGTAGCAATACTTTGTTTGTTCGAAGTTGAGTGAAGTTATTTGAGTACTTCATATAATATTTGTGATTGTAGGGAATCCTTCTCAATTTCTATGTCAATTCCTAGAAATATTAAATAATATATGATGATTCTGGTTTACGTTTTCTTGTTCGCAGTTCCTCATCTACATGAGTCGGAAAACACATATTTGATTCAGGTGCACCTCTTTTTCGTTTCCCTGCCCCTTTTCGTGGAAACCCCTCGTTTCTTGTCTGGAAAGTTGCTCATTAAGACGGCTCTAAACTCTTCAGTCGACCCGAGACAGATTTTATGAACCATTTTGTTGACATTTTCATTTTTCTCACACTTTTTAGCCAACTTTTTGTAGACATAACGTTAGGTTATTATCTGGCCCTTAATGAGTTAATGAACATGAATGATTTACTACGAACCCCGTTATCTAGACCTACTGATGAGGCAGACAGGAAAAGAATCATTTCTCTCACAATTTTTATCTTTCTTGACTAATGCCTCCTTTACTTTATATTTTCTAAGAAGAACTATTTCAAAAGTGCTTGGACCTACATGTAAGTGCGATGTGTTACTAGGGCACGCGCACTCTAAACAAAAAGATCATAGATAAATTTTTCTCTTAACTTTGATTGTTTTCTGAAGAATGAGCTCCCTGTAACTTTAGAATTTCTTTTAGTACTGAAGTACCCCTGACAGACACGACGATTACTTCTGGTATTGTGGTAGAACTATTAACTCCCCCTTAACGTCTTCTGTAACGATTTTTGGGGGTCAAAAATGCTAAATTTTGTTTATTTGTAATACATTTAAATTCTATTCGAAATACTAGTTTTATTTGATACTAAGTAATAATCTATTGTTGTTCAGTGCCAAGAGAAAACGGCTACTCCGACATGTTTTATTGTTATTGTTTTGGGGGATTAAGAGATTAAGTACTTAGATAAGTGTTAGGCATGGCAGTCGAGCCCACTGCTTCTGTTTGGATAAGTTCTATTCTTAGTAAAAATGGACACATCTATCGGGTCAATCGGACAGGGGAGAGTGACGAGTTAAACATCTTAACGCCCGCGCGGGTCGCTCTCTATTTGGTATTTCCGGGGAGGGTTTTCAGGAACTGGGAAATTATTGACAAGCAAAAAGGGGGATATCTTTCGAATCAAGGCGTGATCATCGGAATCAAGGGCGTAGCTTCTTCCAAATTTAGGGCCAGTATAAAAAGGGGGATCACGTCAAATTTCGGTACTTAACTTCTAGACTTAACTTCTTTTAGCACTTCTTACTTTTAGACGGATCTTTTTAGCGTACTCTTTTATGTACATTTAATTTCGGAATCGCAGTTATTTTAGTAGATTTGTATAGTGTAAGTGCGTGGAGCAGCCGCATCTATATTGTGGAATCGAGAATTAGAATAAATTGTAGAAACTTATAGAACTCTACCGTTTAGGTTAGTGTTTTCCGTAATTTATGTTAATTACGACTTCCGTTTTAAAAATTTTTCGTCATATTGGTGTACAGCGGTGGGATATGAACTTACACACGCGCCTTTGTACTTTATTTTTGGATTAACTATTTTAAACATTTCATTTCATTGGATATGAACTTACACACGCGCCTTTGTGCTTTATTTTTGGATTAACTATTTTTAAAAATTCATTTCATTGGATATGGACTTACACACGCGCCTTTCGTGTTCAAAATCGAATTTTATTTTCTAAAATTGTGGATTTTATTGATATGGAATTATACAATCGCCTTTGTCGTTCAACGTTGGATTTTATATTATAGAAATTTGGATTGTACGAAAATGGTAGAAATGTTGAACTTTATGTTTTTGTTATCCTCTCTTTCCTTGATTGGATCTTCGGTTCCTGGTCATGTGAACGATTTAATTACGGATTGCCCAACTGCAAATGATGCTCAAAGAAGTGATTTAAGGTATCCATGTGATAATGGAAAGGATTTTGATACACTGTTTTGTAATAGGACAATGGATTTAAAATTAAGAAAATTTGGCATTACAGAAAGTCTTGTTGCGACCGGAGATACTTAATTCATACCATACCTATGTTGCAATTTTGATGTGCAATTAATCAGAAATGTGTATATTTTTCTTTGGAGTTTTGTGTGTTTGACGGTAGTGTAGAAATTGGACTTCGATCGTACCATTATGTTATCACAGATTAGTTTGGAATTTTGGAATTCGATCATGTCTTTTTGGAATCTTTAAACAAAAACGTTGTTGTTAAGTTTATCTTTTTGGTTCGCAGCATTGGCAAAGTGTTTTTGAAAATTGAAATATATATTAGATTGGTTTGCGAGGAATTGTCAAGAAAAATGAAAACATGGTGTCCTCAATGTTTGATTTAGAAGAATCTATTTGGATTTACGCTTTTGAAGATTCGTTCATGGTACCTAGGGAGTTGAAGAAAGGGAGTCGTTGTCGCATTCCTGGAGATTGTGATTTGCAGACGTATCGTGTGATTCGTCCTCGAGGAGATACGGAATTGGAGGATATGAAGTTTCGGGGAATACTTCTATTTTTCCGTAGAGGAGCATCACAGTCCGTTTTTCTCACGTCAGCGGGATAGATGGGAAGTCCAAAGAGGTTGAATTGGATTATGACGGATGTGCAGAGACTGGATGAAGCAATGGGAGGCTTTCCAGGCACCGATACATTGGCTGGGCCACTGCAGGAGATTTCACAATAGGATCGACGTCGGTTTTGCGATTCTCGTAACTCAAGATGACGTGTGGAGAATTTTCGAAGCGTTGGTTTTGTTGTTTTGGAGTTTATTTGGAGACATCCGATTAATTTGAAAATATCTCTAAATCTGAATTTGGGGAATTTAAAAGTCATTGCCAGTGTCTGCAGCAAAATATTGAAATTTGGAATTTACTATTTCGTTCTTTGGATGCTTGATTAAGTGTTTTGGATTTAGTCATTTTTGGAATTTTAACAACGCTAATGACCATACCGATACATTCCTATCTTGGTTTTATCGAGTAAGCGGGTCCATGACCAGTCTCTTGGACATGAGGGACTGAACAGACCTGGCCTTAGACCCCAAACATGCGCATCCGTTTGAGGGTAGGTCGGCAGGAAAGGAACGACTATACTGGTGATCAAGATAATCTGGCGCCTGTCTTGTTCACCAGGTTTGGGTCGCCACACCTTTTGGCTTGACCCGGCCGTTGACCTGGTTTTCTGTGTTACCAGCGAGGTCGCCATTCCATTTGTGCTTTGGACAATACAAAATTTGGACAATGTTCCGTGGAACCTCAACAGAAAAAAAACTGAACATAACGAAGTGTATTTAAGTGCAACAAACTGTAATGTTTTTTTTTTCTCTTATGGAATTTAAAGTTTTTATTTTGCATTTAAAGTGGACAATTGAAAGTGAGAGCGTATACCATACAAACTTTAATCTTGTGATAACTATATATGATCATTATGCATAACTCTACTCGTTTAATATTCCTATTTCATTTTAGTCTGATATTTCATTTGTGAACAACCAGGAGTTTGTTCCTTGGTGGGAGATAGTGTAACGATTTTTGGGGGTCAAAAATGCTAAATTTTGTTTATTTGTAATACATTTAAATTCTATTCGAAATACTAGTTTTATTTGATACTAAGTAATAATCTATTGTTGTTCAGTGCCAAGAGAAAACGGCTACTCCGACATGTTTTATTGTTATTGTTTTGGGGGATTAAGAGATTAAGTACTTAGATAAGTGTTAGGCATGGCAGTCGAGCCCACTGCTTCTGTTTGGATAAGTTCTATTCTTAGTAAAAATGGACACATCTATCGGGTCAATCGGACAGGGGAGAGTGACGAGTTAAACATCTTAACGCCCGCGCGGGTCGCTCTCTATTTGGTATTTCCGGGGAGGGTTTTCAGGAACTGGGAAATTATTGACAAGCAAAAAGGGGGATATCTTTCGAATCAAGGCGTGATCATCGGAATCAAGGGCGTAGCTTCTTCCAAATTTAGGGCCAGTATAAAAAGGGGGATCACGTCAAATTTCGGTACTTAACTTCTAGACTTAACTTCTTTTAGCACTTCTTACTTTTAGACGGATCTTTTTAGCGTACTCTTTTATGTACATTTAATTTCGGAATCGCAGTTATTTTAGTAGATTTGTATAGTGTAAGTGCGTGGAGCAGCCGCATCTATATTGTGGAATCGAGAATTAGAATAAATTGTAGAAACTTATAGAACTCTACCGTTTAGGTTAGTGTTTTCCGTAATTTATGTTAATTACGGCCCCGTTTAAATTTTTAGGCGAGTTTCGCGTAGCGATCTCGGCTATAGTGATCGCAGGATTTTCATGACGTCACATCACTTCCGTGACATCCCCACGCCCGTAAAATGTATAAATTGTATATTCACAGTTTTTCTCAACTCCGATCCTGTGGCCCGATGACCCTGGACCTCATTATTCACCATATTTATTTAAGACAGCGTACATTGCATTCCGGGTTTCAACAGTTGTTTCATAATGTTTAAAAGACTTAAAAGTTAGAGATTATGTTAAAAAGGATACTGGATGCAGTAAACATCAACTGTCTCGTGTGCACGTGTGTTGAAATTGCTTATAAGTTTATCGGCTATACTGCGAATTACCGAAAAGACAGCATTTACAGAAACGACAGTGATATTTACCGAATAGACCACAGGGAGCAAGCTCAGTGTGCGTGTGGAATTTTATAGCCTAAGAAAAAAGGCTATAAAATTCCACACGCACACTGAGCTTGCTCCCTGTGGAATAGACAGATATATTTATTTTTGGTTTTGGTGATTTTATAAACACATTTCCAATCATAGAATGTGTTTAGTTTTGAAATTTAAGTGTCTTTTCGGTGCAATTTGGGGTCTTTTCGGGAAATACCACGTCTTTTCGGTAAATGCTGTCTTTTCGGTAATTCCTACTGCCCTCTATACTGTACCACGTGACACTATGTAAATAAAATGGAAGGCGCTGATGTTCAAGTCGTAGCAGTTCGAGTGTTTAAGCGATTAACGAGGAGTTACGGTCATACATTACACTTCTAGGTATAGAAATCAATTTAGAATTCACAGACAATCAAGCGTTCATAGCGCATTGGTCTGTCGCATCTCGCAAATAGAATGCACTGACTCACTGAACACCGAGCCAGGGCTGGAACGGACACGCTGAACAGCTAAATTCGAGTAAATAATTGGCAAGGGGTCTGGGGACTTCCTAGATCCCCAGCAGGTCCAGGGGTCCCCAGACCCCTTGCCAATTATTTATGTCCCCTCCTAAATAATAAGGTGGATCCGCACTGATTCTGATAGTACAGACGTTTATTTTTTCTTCAAGTATAGCACAGGGGTGAGGTATCATCGCTTGGTCACAAACCCTTTCCTTTTAACGTACCCTTTCTTCTTTATGTCTACAGGTATATTAAAAAAGTTTTATATACAGGTATATAGACAGAAGGGTTTGTATTTAGGAAAGGGTTTGTGACCAAGCGATGATACCTCACCCCTGTGGTGTATTAGATCTGCATATCTGTTCCACAGGCCGTAAAAGTGCCTGGTATGTGTACGACCTGTGTATATATTATTTAAGGCTAGTATCTTTCTGTGGGTTGTGACACCCATTCCAAACGCTTGCCTATTGTTTTTGTTTTATTTTTTTTGGGGGGGGGGGGGGGGGTCTTTAGTGATGTAACGATTATCGCCGACAATCGATTGTCGGTCGCTGAATGGCCAACGATGTTACTAATCGATGTTGAAAATCAAACTCGATTGTCGCCGACATCGCCAATTTCCGAATTTTCCGTATTTTCCTTTCCGTTTCGGTATTTTGGTTTTAGAAATAGTGCAATGCGAAAGTCATTTACGGATGCAAGTGCAGGTTACATGACCCTCCCGAGGACAAAAATAACAATAACACCTTCAAAAACTTATATTCCTCCCTCCTCAAACACCAAATTTCCTCTGTCCCGAACCCTATTTAACCCAGGCGTGTCGTGGACTACCTTCTATCTTTATTGCATCAAGTAATTTTTCATATTCTATCAATCGAATTTACATTTATATCAGACATTTATAAATATTTAATCATAATAAATGAAATGTCATCGGGTAGGGGGGGGGGGTTAATTATGCCATATTGTCATATGAACATTAATTTGTCTCATCAGTGATGTTCATATCCTTGTAGAGGCAATGTAAAGGTGTAAAATACTAGTAAACTCTTTAAGATGATATACAAAACATGCAAAAAGTAGAACACTCAAATTTAATTATTTGGTCCTAATTTCAATTAATTTTGGACTGAAAATTAAAAGGATAGGAATATTTCGAATTTTCGATTATAATCGATTAATAATCGATTATGCCCTTCCGATTATTTCCGATTATCGATTATGATTTAGTTTCCGATTGCCCAACACTAGGGGTCTTTTTAATCCGACAGGTTTCTACTGAATAGAACGTCACTTTAGTATCGTACAGTCTCACGTTTCACACTTATGGATGTACGTAACTTATCAACGACAAAATGAGAGAGAGAAAAAGAGAGAGAGAGAGAGAGGGGGGGGGCTAGAACAATACACAGTTCGCATAGATATTTTAAAAACTTCAAAAGAGAGAGAGATGTAAAAAGTGAGTTTCTGGTCGGCACATTCATTACATATATTCGCGCCGTTATGCCGTCCCCTATGGCATGGATTGAATCAGTTGAAATGAGATTTTGGGCGTAAATTTGGCGAACGACTTTAAAAAGATTTTCGATAAATGAATTAAGAAAATTAGTTTTGATGTCGGCCGTGCAAAGTACCGCTACCTTTCAATGAATCAGTAAAAGTGTACACGAATGCTTTCGAAAACATGTACATGCAATAAGGCTGTGTCGTGCGAAGAACATGCGGTAATCCAAATTCCAATTTTCTTAATAGCAACTTTGAACGAGGGCTTCGCACAGTGACACGTGAGAAAACGTAAATTTCGCGTATGTAAACAGGTATGTACATGTATTAATATAAGCCCCTGATTTTAAAAGAGCTTCATTGACGAAGTATGGGGCCTAACATAGAAGCGAAAGAAATTCCTTTTTTTTTATAATTAAATATGGACTATGTATTTTTATTTTCATTCGCCAAATGGGCGAGTTGGACATGATGTTTTGGGGGCCCAGCTAAAAATTTGGTCGCCATGGGCGACTGGGCGACCGCCAATTAATTTCTGTCCCTGGGTTCATAAATGTTTTATTTCCGAACATTGGAAAATGGATTTGTTCTATCTGCTAATACAATATTTAAAAATCCCATAAAATAGTTTGATATCATTCTAAAATGAATAAATGAAACTCGCCATCAATTCCTTCAGAGCTTTGATTTCGTCATACTTCATGCATGCCAAGATTAATTATTGTTATATCCTGATTCATGAACGATTTTTTTCACTTCTTTATCATGTTTAAATCTCGTTCACAAATTTGTCATAGGGTTGGACATGCGACTTTATATGGATTTGGGTACGACAGTGATGCACAGGTAAAAGTTGAAAATATATTTCTGGTTTAGTAACGTATGTCGAAAAAAAATGCACCACCAAGAGAAGTTTGGGATCCCAATTCTCAGTGTTTGCCTATGCCTTACTGTTATATCCACAATCTGTATTATGGAATAATAATGATAAAGGTAGCCACGTTGGCATACAGTTCTGTGTTTTATCCAGTAATGAAGTACACAGTTATTTTTACACATTTTTTTGTGACAGTTGTGGGTGTATTATAATAACCAGAACTATTGTAATAGCGCTGTTTTCACCATAATTACATGCTTTTGCCATAAAAAAGAACATAACAGAATCTAGACAGAAACATGGTAAACTAGACACTAATTCCAGGAAATCATTTCTCCACCAACGTCTTCCTCATATATCACAAATTAGACGTGTTTCATTAATGCAAGTTTCAATGTTTGCACCCCTCAATATCGGGGGTGAGTGGGTTGACGGATGGGCATGTGACAGGCAATGAAAGCTTATTGGATAATATTTGCATACCAAATATCTGGAATTCATGTAATCCCTGTAATCCAGATAACCACAGCATCTGTTATTTACGTAGCAGATGACCGTCCAAAGGGGGTCCAGTGGACAAATTGGTCTCCTTTCTTTTTGTGTTTACATTCATGTTTACATCTTTTCTTCACTTTTTTGGTTGGTCATTTTGGTGTCAGTAGGTGTTGGTCTCCTTTCCTTTTGTGATTGCATTCGTGTTTACATCTTTTCTTCACTTTTTTGGTTGGTCATTTTGGTGTCAGTGGGTGTTGTTGTTTGTCCCGTTGTCTCCAAATGTTTGTCAGTGGGATTGTTTAGTGATTATTAGCTGAGATTGTGTGCGAGTGTGTTTGTCAGTGGGATTGTTTTACGTGGTGCCCATTATTTGCTGAGATTGTGTACTAGTGTGTTTGTCAGTGGGATTGTTTTACGTGGTGTCAATTATTTGCTGAGATTGTGTGCGAGTGTGTTTGTCAGTGGGATTGTTTTACGCGGTGTCAATTATTTGCTGAGATTGTGTGCAAGTGTGTTTGTCAGTGGGATTGTTTTGCGTGGTGCCCATTATTTGCTGAGATTGTGTGCGAGTGTGTTTGTCAGTGGGATTGTTTTACGTGGTGTCAATTATTTGCTGCGATTTTGCGCGAGTGTGTTGTGCTGTTTTCACTGCCACTTCGTCTTGTTGGAGATATTCTCCGTCTTCATGTACAGATGTAGAGACACACAATTTTCCCTGACATTTCGGAGGAAAGGTCAAGATCAAGCATTTATCTCAAGGCCCTTACCTCCGAAAAAAAAAGTTTCTGGCTGTGTAGATGTCGCACCTATTCAAAGGTCCCAGATAATAATTTAGGGTTCAAAATTTGGAATTTTCAGGGAACTTGAGATAAGGAAATTATGTCGAAGGGATAAAAAATGATACATTCTAGACATAGCGCTAGCTGGAGTAATTACGTTAATGTACCGTTTGAGTGAGCTGCATCCTTTGATTATTATGATTAAATAATTGAATCATTGTTTAAAAGAGATGCATTCCCTCGATGTTTTTCAAATTTGTTTCATTCGTTCTGAATCTAATAGAGTTGTGCCGGGGATGGTTTTCTAATTCCACCACATGAAACGAATCCATTAAAGATGCGCGGCAATTTATTCCCGCCGAGTTATGTAATAAACTTCTCGAGGTATTTCTTTTCTTCAAAATCTGAACTGATACTTCTCCATGGCAACTGCATCAATCGTCTTTAAAGTTGAAATAAATTGCATCTTCAGCCCTCTCTGATGTTACTCAAGTGATGATTCCCTTCTTTGAACTTTTCGCCTCAACACAATATCGTATTGTGCATCATCAAAAGCGAATCTACCTTACTTAATTTCAAATGCACTTCTCCTAATTCTCATAAAACATGAAGTGTATAGAGGCTATTTTGTCATTGAAACGTTTCATCTTCGTAATTCGGTCTCCAGATTAAAGTACAGGTGTGGGGTGCTTTTTAATATGCAGGATTTCACCGGAGTGTTTATCCCATTGCCTCACCGTATTAAAAGAGTTATGTTACAAATTTGCATCTTGACAGAATGGCACCGCTTTGTTTTGGTAAACAAAATATGGTAGAAACATCTCCTCCCCAAAAAACTCTGATCTCCGAGGAGGAACCGAATAATTGAGATGGCAAAATTTGCTCTTCCTTCCTCCCACTGTGCGCCAAGAAGAGAAGAAGTTCATGTGGTTTAAGTTTTGTTCGCGGATAAGTAATTATTGTTTAAGGTGGGATGTGTTTATACATACGATCCCAACGTAGATCAGAGGAACACACTACCTTCGTGTGCATACACTGAATTGATGTAAGGATAATTACATATACTGTATTTATAAGCTTTATAGGTAAAAGATGTGGTCATACACGATCTCATAAACACCAAGATCAACCACCTTGTTGTGTATTGCATTGTTGTCTGTAGTCACGGTCCGTGCGGTATAGATGTTCTAGAAATCAAAACAGCTGATTTTGCATCGGTTTGGAGAAAAGGGAGAAGTTACCAATCGAAAATTTGGACGCACGCGTCCATTATGAATTATTTCCTATATTGAGAGCATTGGGGGGGGGGGGGGGGGGGGGGGGTCGATAGAAAAAAAAACATGGTTTTGGAAACTACTTATGACAAATTCGTCAATGTCGAGCGAAATTTGACTATTTTTACTACATGAGCATATTTGACAAAACCTAGAAAATTTCATCTCCTCATATCCCTTTTCTAACATCAAAAATACGCCACTTAGTACCACCAGACAAACTGATTTTAAAAATCTTGAACTTGTAAAGTGGTTTCAAACCCTATGCATTAACTGAATATCCCTTGATATTGAGGTGAACTTAACAATTTTCCATGTCACTCGGTCAGAATCGAGTTACTGAAATCACACGAGAAGTAGATCAAAACCATGTACAGGTCATAAAAATAAAAACAATTCAATGTCCGTAGAATTAGTATAAGGAGACCTGACAGGTAGTTTTCAGGTAATTAGGTCAAAGGTCACCATCAATATAAACTTTTGACCGAAAGGTAAGAACTTTATAATCGTGTAGACTTTCGCTTGTTACGAAATTTTACTTGCTACCTCGACTCTAAATAGTCAAACATATATAACTTAAAGGCCATGGAGAAAATCTTTTGAACACATTTACATCTCCTGATACACATAAATATGATTAGGTTTTCGATTACTTTTTGAGAGTATTGATATTCAATTTGATATTTTAATGGTGAAGATTTTTATTTTCTAACATATTTGCTTTTTCGTTTCAGATTACAGAAAAAGTTGATGCTCCTACAACAGAAACAGTTGGATGAACTGGCCGAGTGGATGGCCAACATGGAGGAAGAAATCAGGAACCAGGAATCTATAGGATCTGACCTTGAGGCTATCCAAGGTCAGGTCAACAAACACAAGGTCAGTAGAGAAGGTAGAATACAATGCTGTGGTTTTCATTGTTGAATGGAAAAATACTTTAAAAAAAAAATCAAAAGAAAGTTTGTTGAACAAAATGCTTCACTGTTGATATTTCAAGTATTATTTATACTCTGAAAATTAAAAATTCTTTGTAGAGAGTTATCAATATTTTTCTTTATTTTGCCAATAGACTGTAAAGAAAAAAAAAGTTAAACGAGTTCTTTAAAGAAGTAGCTACATGTGTTTGTCAAATAGTGTTTTTTTTTTAAATATAGAAAATTCAAGAAGAGTTGGAGGTACAACAGAAGAAAGTAGACAGTTTACATGACATGGTGGTTATAGTGGACGATGCCAACACAGAATCAGGTAGGGGTTTATGTCCGTTAGTGCTAAAGCAAACAGAAGTGATACATAGTTAGGAATTTATTGTAATAATTATTAAAAGTTCTTGCTGTAATGTATAATTGCAAGGAGCTATTTTAAAACGTTGAAATTCAGAGCTGCCTGGATGTAAAAAAAATGTGGTTACCTAGATTGAATACACATATAACATCCCGATGAATATACTATTGTAGGGGAGGAGGTGCAGCAGGTGTGCTTCCTCTAAAATCAAATCCTGGATCTGGGTTTGATACAAGATTTATCGAAATACATGTATGCAATTGTTATAAGAATGAAAGACCATTGCTTGAACATATCAAATAAACATTATAACTATCAGCATGAATACAATATTCATTAATCTCTGTTTCAGCATGTGAAGCGTTAGAGACCCAATTACAACATTTAGGGAAGAAGTGGGCGGCCATTTGTAACTGGACAGAACAGAAATGGCTGATGTTACAGGATCTCCTCCTTAAATGGCAACATTTCTCAGAGGAACAGCACAAGTTCTCTGATTGGTTAGCTGAAAAAGAGGCTGTACTTGGTCACATGATCAAATGTGACCTGTCTGATCCTGACAATGTGATAAAACAAGTCAAAGACTTAAAAGTAAGTCATCTGATAAAACAAGACCACAACTTGTATTGAAAAATTTTGTAATTGCATACCCTTAAACATACATTTGTACGGTATATATTGTTCTTCAAGATTTCCAAGTATGTCATGGACAAACAGAAGAGTCTTCAAAAATTGTTGCAAGTTACAAAAATTTTGAAGACTTTTGAAACCAAAATCCTACTGAGAATTGGAGATGATCTCCAACAAGATTCCACCTGTAACACCCACAGCAATAGATCTTTTTCCAATCTTGTTAGAAAGCACAAAATGTCCAAGTTAGCATCTTTTGGCATTGTTTTACATAATGACTTCACTGTTTAAAGATGCAATTCCATTGAGACGTAACATTGAAAAAGTGCACAAAATTGCCTACCTCGGACATTTTTCGTCTTTTTGTCGGCCATTATAAATTTTGGCAAGTAGCCTTTTAAAAGACACATCAAAAGCATAAAATGTATTGAATACAAAATACATTTTAAGTTTTCATCTCACTTTGTGTAGGTCTATTGCAGTGCAACTGCATGAAAAACAATGGTTCCAGCTCTAGTGTGCGAGTTTTCCTTAACCAACAAAAAAAAAAAATTAATTCAGATGACATCCTGTTTATTTTTACTTAACTTTTTAGCTCGCCGGGACGAAAAAGTCCAGAGAGCTAATGCCATACCCTTGGCGTCGTGTCGTCGTCCGTAGACAAAGCTTTAACCTGGGCTATATCTCTTGAACTATAAGGGGTAGGGCTTTGATATTTCACATGTAGATACCTTGTGACGAGACCTCTCATTTGAGACCATGACCTTTGACCTAGTGACCTTGACCTTGGACTTTGACCTACTTTTCAAAAACTTTAACCTGGTTTCTGACAAAAACCTGTATAGGCGAGCTATGTAATCTTTGATTACCCTATGTTTAAATAGGCAATAGAGACGGACATGGTTGTCCAGGTCCAGCGTTTTGATGAACTGACCGAGTGTGGTCAACAGATTGTCCAGTACGTGGATAATGAAGAGGCGGTGCAGAAAATTACCTCACAATTAGAGGGCTTCCAGGAAAGGTGGGAACGGCTAGTACAACAGATGGAGCATCAAAGTAAAAAGGTTTGTAATAATGTCTGTCTGTCTGTATGTTTCAAAGTCCTCTTTTCCATGTGTGCATCCTTGAATCTGTCGCAGATCTGTAACTGTTACAAAAGATCATGACTGTTTAACATGTCATATCAAATTTAAGGATCTATTTGAGTTACACTATGATCCCCATCCTTTTAGAGACTTATTACCAGCATTTATGATTAAAATTCAGAACTTTCTGAATGTACTACCATGTGATACTCACTGACCAAATTTTTACTTAGATTGCCAATTCTGGGGTAGAGCTGAGCAAGGTTTCTGAAGAAATGATGTCAGAGTTTTCGGAAGAGGGACGGTTACGTCAGCCGCCAAACACAGCCAAAAAACGGAAGGTCAGCTCTGCTGCTAGATCAGAATTTGAATTAGAATTACAGAAACTGAGGGAGTGGTTTGATAAAGTGGAATCTACCCTGGATTTATTAACAAAGGACGAGGAGTGTGAGCAGTTTACAATTGAAGAACAATTAGTTCTAATTCAGGTAAACTATTTGAAAAATTTTTGTACTTGATCATGTAATATTTTTATTCTTTCAGAATTTTGAAAAAAAGGTTACTTTCTGTATTCTGCTCAATTAAGTTTTAATAGAGTAGTAGCATCAGATATGAATTTCTTGAAATTTAACATCTGAATTTCTTGATAATGTTGGTTGTTTTTTTTCTTCAGGATACTGAAAATGAAATCCATAAAGAGAAGAATTTATATAAAAGAGTTATATCCCTCGGACAGGTTGTAGTGAAGGAGCTAAAAGATTGTAAGTTTATTTTATCAATTTAAAACTTTCGTCATCACACTGTTAAAGAAAACTAGAAAGGTTTCTTGTTGCGGTTGCAACAAGAGTGTCTTCCTCCTATACAATTTTTGGTTTGGAAATATGAAGGACGTCACATTACATGTATTTATATTATATATTTAAGTTTTCAAATAGCAGTAACATTAAATTTTCAAACCGATAATTGTTGGTGAGCAACCATTTGATTTTGGGGGGGGGGGGGGGGGGGGCAGGAATTCTATTGCCAGCCGGTAAAATTTTTTCAGCAATTTTCTGAGCAGGCCATTTTTTTTCAGCCATTACCAGAGTCGGAGAAAAATTTTCGCCGGTTCTTCTGGCCGGATTTAAACAAATTGTCAAATGTTGTGAATGTCTGTGTAAGTTAAACTCCCCGCTGTTACAGAGTATGAGTTAATAACCGTTCCTTCAGATGTCTCTTTGCAATTAGCGAATTTCAGACAGATTGTATGATGTTTAAATAGAACCTTTTCTAGATTTTTGTGCCTATGCGTATTAGGTCTCTGGTAGATACAGCTATGTGAACAGTTTGTATTTATATTACTTAATTTTTTGACTTTAAATTGTCTGGCACAAAGGGCCAGCAAAAATTTCCATATCATGCAATGTATCCTTACTTTTGCATGGTCCGGGAAAAAAAAATTGCCGGCCCTTTGGGCCGGAATATTTTTTTCAGCATTTTTCAGAGCCGGGATTTTTTTTTTGCAAATTCTTCCTGCCCCCTTCCCCCATAAAAAAGGCGAGCTCGTAGCTGTAGAACCAATTTTCTTGAGAAGAGAAATGGTAATAACAAGTTACGTTCAATATATATATATAAATACCATGAGGTACTCGCTGTGCAGGTTCAAATTTGGATCCCCCCCTTCCCTTTTTTCAAAGTTTATTTTGAATTTCCATCATGGCGACATCGTTCAATATAAACAGAACTGTTTTCGAAAAACGAGGGGAGGGAAGAATGTTGGAGAAATTGTTCATCAATTTGTAAATAAACCAACCGAAAATTATGTTCGAACGTTTGCTAGAATTAGAAATTAAACTTGATGTTCAAAATATAGTTATTGAAGTTTAGAAACAGGTTTGTAGGTTAGAAATCGGAATCAAACTACCACTTTTTGTGTGTAAATTTTGGTTTGTAGCTGATCTCTTCTAAATTAATCAACTGTTTTAAAATCAAATTGTGTATATCGAAATGTATTTATGAAATGCATATTCATCAATGCCGTGAAATCGGTATTTGAAAATCTCAACACTGCTTTTCTCGAGTCGGACTCGGACTACCAATTTTAGTGTGCGCCCGATCTGTTGGCGTGAAGGTGTATCGAAATACCCAACTCAAAATTTCGATGCTCATATCTTTTCAACAGTAAGAGATAGGAAAAATCAGATAGACTAAATAAGACAGATATATGGATAAAAAATAATAATATTGAAATTTTTAGGAAACTTCATAAGCTTAATTTTTGTTTACTATTATAAGCAAAAAAGTGTCTTCCTCCTATGAACTTCTGAATTTGGAAATATGAAGGACGGTGAAGGACGTCATCGTAATAAATCGTTACAGTGTGCATCTAGCATTTCATATCTTGCATGGCTGTCGACTTTCAAAAAGAATGGAAATTGTAGATAGCAAAATACGAGATAAAATTTTAAGCTTACAAATAGCAAAACATGAAATTTTCGGTCCTTTTGAGTAATTCGACGCTCCCGTCAAATATTTGAATCTACTAAAAAACATGATAAAAAAATAACAGAGACCAAAAATAAAAAAGACCAATCTAGCTTTTACTCCAAACGTAACGTTGGAGAACTTTCATTGTCCTAGCTTACAGGGTTCTTGAGAAATCGCTGATCCAATTTTCCACGGTTACGAAAACAATAGGTCTTCCGACGGAAGTCGGAAGACCTAATAAGCATAGTTTGATTTACTTATGATGGTTGGTAGTTTCTTGTCTTTTCTTGTCTTTTCATTGTACACATCTGTTATGTGGAAATTCATAATTTGAAGTCTGATACATATGGTCCTGCAAATAAATTGTGACTTTAAGGTATCAAAGGTCAATGTAACCTCCTTGCAAAAAAAAAAAATAGATTTAATGCATTTACTGAATCCATGTAAACTGCCATGTACTGAGATGTCAGGGAAAGGAAGAGATGTTTAATTGCCATGTGTTTGATCATTGTCTCACAGTACATTATATAAACAAAAAATTACGCTATAGATTTTTGTATCATAGAAAAGGAAACAACCTTGAAGATTTTGAAGCATGTAGATTTGATTTTCATATTTTATATCAATTTATAATTAATTTGTTGATTAATATTATGATTTTGAAATGAAATGTGTAAAATCTTGTTTAAGCTGAGGAGAGTTCAGAGGATGTAGAGCATTGTATCACAGAACTAGAGACTCGCTGGGAGCAGTTAAACAGCTTACTATCAGCCACACAAATCACAGTCACCAATAACATGCAGACCAAGAGTTTCTACAATGAGCTCCATACGCTCAAAGAGCTCGTAGTGAGCTATGAGAGATGGACAAACTCTGCAGAAAGCATTGCTGATGAGGCAATGGAGATATCCAAACAACTGGAACAATGCAGAGTAAGTATACATGTTCTAGTTATTATCATTTACTTACATATGCTCAAAGAGCTTGTAGTGAGCTATGAGAGATGGACAAACTCTGCAGAAAACATTGCTGATGAGGCAGTGGAGATATCTAAACAACTGGAACAATGCAGGGTAGGGTTACCGCAATGTGATAATTTACTTTGAAGGAATTGTGTAATTTATCTATGGATTTGAAAAAAATTTCAGTTATTTTTGCTTAATCATCTTAAAAAGTTTCTACTCATGACACTTCATATTATCATTATCAAATTTTTACCTTGTATTTTGCCTTGTAATGATGTGGGCATAAAGAGTTGCTAGATCAATCAGTTCTTCATTCTGTCTTTCTATCTTTACATAGCCCTTTATATTTTTACACTTTCAGTTGTGTATATTAGATAAATCTAGATCTGCTGATATTTGGATATATGAATACTTATCAAAAGGGTCTGACACTTGTAGATTTGGGATTGCAATGTCAAGTGTCAAGGTCAATAGAAGACTTCAGAAAAGGTTACTATATTGTAAATCAAGAATTAAGATCAGGAAGGGAAGGGATCTAATTATTTTGGGTCAAAGGGTCATATGTCAATATCACATTTCTTCCTTGGTTCAAGCGTAAATGTTGTTGGAAACAGAGGATGAACTTCATCGTATAGGTACAGTAACTGTTACTAGTAGAATCAAATCTGGTGGTTTCATCTCTGCATGCATTGTTACAAAAAAAAAGGCTTGTGAATAGATAGAAAGGAATAATGTATAAAGAAATATCAAATATTGCCCGTGAAATTTTCATCTCAATTTGCTCAGAAAACTTAGATTTATGTGTTTTCATGTTAGATAAAGCTGAAGGCTATGAAGTCACATGAGGATAGACTAGAACAACTAAATAAGGATGCTGCTACATTACTGATGGGCGATACCTCCTCCTCTTCACAGATAAAGACAGATCTAGAGGACTTCACACATAGGTGGCAGGCTACATACAATAAAATATGTAAGTGTTTATACACTGTACAGAAATGAAACGCATAGGTGGCAGGCTACATACAATAAAATATGTAAGTGTTTATACACTGTACAGAAATAAAACACATAGATGGCAGGCTACGTACAATAAAATATGTAAGTGTTTATACACTGTACAGAAATGAAACACATACATGTAGGTGGCAGGCTACATACAATAAAATATGTAAGTGTTTATACACTGTACAGAAATGAAACACATACACATAGGTGGCAGGCTACATACAATAAAATATGTAAGTGTACAGAAATGAAACACATAGGTGGCAGGCTACGTACAATAAAATATGTAAGTGTTTATACACTGTACAGAAATGAAACACATAGGTGGCAGGCTACATACAATAAAATATGTAAGTGTACAGAAATGAAACACATAGGTGGCAGGCTACATACAATAAAATATGTAAGTGTTTATACACTGTACAGAAATGAAACACATAGGTGGCAGGCTACATACAATAAAATATGTAAGTGTTTATACACTGTACAGAAATGAAACACATAGGTGGCAGGCTACATACAATAAAATATGTAAGTGTTTATACACTGTACAGAAATGAAACACATAGGTGGCAGGCTACATACATCAAAATATGTAAGTGTTTATACACTGTACAGAAATGAAACACATAGGTGGCAGGCTACATACATCAAAATATGTAAGTGTTTATACACTGTACAGAAATGAAACACATAGGTGGCAGGCTACATACAATAAAATATGTAAGTGTACAGAAATGAAACACATAGGTGGCAGGCTACATACAATAAAATATGTAAGTGTTTATACACTGTACAGAAATGAAACACATAGGTGGCAGGCTACGTACAACAAAATATGTAAGTGTTTATACACTGTACAGAAATGAAACACATAGGTGGCAGGCTACATACATCAAAATATGTAAGTGTTTATACACTGTACAGAAATGAAACACATAGGTGGCAGGCTACATACAATAAAATATGTAAGTGTACAGAAATGAAACACATAGGTGGCAGGCTACATACAATAAAATATGTAAGTGTTTATACACTGTACAGAAATGAAACACATAGGTGGCAGGCTACATACAACAAAATATGTAAGTGTTTATACACTGTACAGAAATGAAACACATAGGTGGCAGCTACATACAATAAAATATGTAAGTGTACAGAAATGAAACACATAGGTGGCAGGCTACATACAATAAAATATGTAAGTGTACAGAAATGAAACACATAGGTGGCAGGCTACATACAATAAAATATGTAAGTGTTTATACACTGTACAGAAATGAAACACATAGGTGGCAGGCTACATACAACAAAATATGTAAGTGTTTATACACTGTACAGAAATGAAACACATAGGTGGCAGGCTACGTACAATAAAATATGTAAGTGTACAGAAATGAAACACATAGGTGGCAGGCTACATACAATAAAATATGTAAGTGTTTATACACTGTACAGAAATGAAACACATAGGTGGCAGGCTACATACAACAAAATATGTAAGTGTTTATACACTGTACAGAAATGAAACACATAGGTGGCAGGCTACATACAACAAAATATGTAAGTGTTTATACACTGTACAGAAATGAAACACATAGGTGGCAGGCTACATACAATAAAATATGTAAGTGTACAGAAATGAAACACATAGGTGGCAGGCTACATACAATAAAATATGTAAGTGTTTATACACTGTACAGAAATGAAACACATAGGTGGCAGGCTACATACAATAAAATATGTAAGTGTACAGAAATGAAACACATAGGTGGCAGGCTACATACAATAAAATATGTAAGTGTTTATACACTGTACAGAAATGAAACACATAGGTGGCAGGCTACATACAATAAAATATGTAAGTGTACAGAAATGAAACACATAGGTGGCAGGCTACGTACAACAAAATATGTAAGTGTTTATACACTGTACAGAAATGAAACACATAGGTGGCAGGCTACATACAATAAAATATGTAAGTGTTTATACACTGTACAGAAATGAAACACATAGGTTGCAGGCTACATACAATAAAATATGTAAGTGTTTATACACTGTACAAAAATGAAACACATAGGTGGCAGGATACGTACAATAAAATATGTAAGTGTTTATACACTGTACAGAAATGAAACACATAGGTGGCAGGCTACATACAATAAAATATGTAAGTGTTTATACACTGTACAGAAATGAAACACATAGGTGGCAGGCTACATACAATAAAATATGTAAGTGTTTATACACTGTACAGAAATGAAACACATAGGTGGCAGGCTACGTACAACAAAATATGTAAGTGTTTATACACTGTACAGAAATGAAACACATAGGTGGCAGGATACGTACAATTAAATATGTAAGTGTTTATACACTGTACAGAAATGAAACACATAGGTGGCAGGCTACGTACAATAAAATATGTAAGTGTTTATACACTGTACAGAAATGAAACACATAGGTGGCAGGCTACATACAATAAAATATGTAAGTGTTTATACACTGTACAGAAATGAAACACATAGGTGGCAGGCTACATACAATAAAATATGTAAGTGTTTATACACTGTACAGAAATGAAACACATAGGTGGCAGGCTACGTACAACAAAATATGTAAGTGTTTATACACTGTACAGAAATGAAACACATAGGTGGCAGGCTACATACAATAAAATATGTAAGTGTACAGAAATGAAACACATAGGTGGCAGGCTACGTACAACAAAATATGTAAGTGTTTATACACTGTACAGAAATGAAACACATAGGTGGCAGGCTACATACAATAAAATATGTAAGTGTTTATACACTGTACAGAAATGAAACACATAGGTGGCAGGCTACATACAATAAAATATGTAAGTGTTTATACACTGTACAGAAATGAAACACATAGGTGGCAGGCTACGTACAACAAAATATGTAAGTGTTTATACACTGTACAGAAATGAAACACATAGGTGGCAGGCTACATACAATAAAATATGTAAGTGTTTATACACTGTACAGAAATGAAACACATAGGTGGCAGACTACGTACAACAAAATATGTAAGTGTTTATACACTGTACAGAAATGAAACACATAGGTGGCAGGCTACATACAATAAAATATGTAAGTGTTTATACACTGTACAGAAATGAAACACATAGGTGGCAGGCTACATACAATAAAATATGTAAGTGTTTATACACTGTACAGAAATGAAACACATAGGTTGCAGGCTACGTACAATAAAATATGTAAGTGTACAGAAATGAAACACATAGGTGGCAGGCTATGTACAACAAAATATGTAAGTGTTTATACACTGTACAGAAATGAAACACATAGGTGGCAGGCTACATACAATAAAATATGTAAGTGTTTATACACTGTACAGAAATGAAACACTTAGGTTGCAGGCTACGTACAATAAAATATGTAAGTGTTTATACACTGTACAGAAATGAAACACATAGGTGGCAGGCTACGTACAACAAAATATGTAAGTGTTTATACACTGTACAGAAATGAAACACATAGGTGGCAGGCTACATACAATAAAATATGTAAGTGTTTATACACTGTACAGAAATGAAACACATAGGTGGCAGGCTACATACAATAAAATATGTAAGTGTACAGAAATGAAACACATAGGTGGCAGGCTACATACAATAAAATATGTAAGTGTTTATACACTGTACAGAAATGAAACACATAGGTGGCAGGCTACATACAATAAAATATGTAAGTGTTTATACACTGTACAGAAATGAAACACATAGGTGGCAGGCTACATACAATAAAATATGTAAGTGTTTATACACTGTACAGAAATGAAACACATAGGTGGCAGGCTACGTACAATAAAATATGTAAGTGTTTATACACTGTACAGAAATGAAACACATAGGTGGCAGGCTACGTACAATAAAATATGTAAGTGTTTATACACTGTACAGAAATGAAACACATAGGTGGCAGGCTACATACAATAAAATATGTAAGTGTTTATACACTGTACAGAAATGAAACACATACATGTAGGTGGCAGGCTACATACAACAAAATATGTAAGTGTTTATACACTGTACAGAAATGAAACACATACACATAGGTGGCAGGCTACATACAATAAAATATGTAAGTGTTTATACACTGTACAGAAATGAAACACATAGGTGGCAGGCTACGTACAATAAAATATGTAAGTGTTTATACACTGTACAGAAATGAAACACATAGGTGGCAGGCTACATACAATAAAATATGTAAGTGTACAGAAATGAAACACATAGGTGGCAGGCTACGTACAACAAAATATGTAAAAGTTTATACACTGTACAGAAATGAAACACATAGGTGGCAGGCTACATACAACAAAATATGTAAGTGTTTATACACTGTACAGAAATGAAACACATAGGTGGCAGGCTACGTGCAATAAAATATGTAAGTGTTTATACACTGTACAGAAATGAAACACATAGGTGGCAGGCTACGTACAATAAAATATGTAAGTGTTTATACACTGTACAGAAATGAAACACATAGGTGGCAGGCTACATACAATAAAATATGTAAGTGTTTATACACTGTACAGAAATGAAACACATAGGTGGCAGGCTACATACAATAAAATATGTAAGTGTACAGAAATGAAACACATAGGTGGCAGGCTACATACAATAAAATATGTACGTGTTTATACACTGTACAGAAATGAAACACATACACATAGGTGGCAGGCTACATACAATAAAATATGTAAGTGTTTATACACTGTACAGAAATGAAACACATACACATAGGTGGCAGGCTACATACAATAAAATATGTAAGTGTTTATACACTGTACAGAAATGAAACACATAGGTGGCAGGCTACATACAATAAAATATGTAAGTGTTTATACACTGTACAGAAATGAAACACATAGGTGGCAGGCTACATACAATAAAATATGTAAGTGTACAGAAATGAAACACATAGGTGGCAGGCTACATACAATAAAATATGTAAGTGTACAGAAATGAAACACATAGGTGGCAGGCTACATACAATAAAATATGTAAGTGTTTATACACTGTACAGAAATTTCAAAGTTTATTATTATTCATCTTTGCAAACTCTGGACTTGCTTTGTTAAGGTTTGTTAAGACTTCAGAGGGGCTAAATTAGTCTTGAGCCTATTTTCTGATTATAGATAAGAGACAGCAGGACTTGGTAGAGGCCCTGGAGAAGGCTCCACCTAAGACGTACCTCGAGGCGATGGGGGCGTTGATGAAGTGGATCAGTGACATGGAGAGGGTGTTAGACACGGAGGAGTTTGTAGTGGTGGGATGCGACGTCATGGAGGAACAACTCACACAGTATAGGGTAGGATACTTTGATCATTACGATATTTGATTTAAACTTCGTTTCGAATGCAAATAAGCATGACATGATTTAACAACGCCGCTTACAGTACATTCTTCACTTGCAGTGGACTCTTGAGATTGTTCATTACATTATGTTATCCTTTGTGTTTTTAAAGAGCTGTGTCATTGTCTCCGTCTGTTTGTCCAATTTTTTTTTCACATGAGAAAATTCTTTTTTATAATTTTTTTTTCAAGAATTTGTAAGCCTTTCAATTTTGATTTTTGAAATTTGATTTCGGCCTTTGTGTTCAACTTTGATTCACTGATTGATTATAATTTATAGACCCTATTAGCATTATCTGTGTAACTGAAGTTGAAAAAAGAATAGGATATTGATGCCATGCTGCTATTATAATGTACATTGCAAAAAAAAAAAGAAAAAAATTGTCTTATAACAATCGAATGATGTAATTAGTGCATGGGCAATTTGTGTAATGAATTTCAAATTTAGTACCACAAATAATGGGAAGGGGGTGAGCAATTTATGTCTTACAGGCAGATACATGTAGGATCTTGTTCATAAAACTTTTGTACATGTATTACTTATCTAACGACCAAAGCATAAAAATTGGATTAATCTTCATAGACTTAGTGTACATACAGACATGACTCAACATTACCTTACACGCCCACAGAAACAACATAGCATCAGAGGCTTAAACCTTAAGGAGATGTAACTCTTGCAGAATCTAGGAAATTGCATCCCTCTCAAGTAGGTATAATGTTTGTGTTAAATGCTCTGCAGTCATAAGGCTTAAGCAGGCATCCTTATAAGAACTTGTTGAGAAGAATCAACTCTTTCTTATCTCAGAGTTTACAAGCGGACTTACAGGAACATCAAAGCAGTCTCAAGTATATTAATACCACGGGCCAAGAACTTCTCAGCAAAGCCTCTGGAGAAAAGGCAGATACCCTCGACAAAGATCTCAGAAATATCAATGCCAGGTGGCAGCACGTGTCAGATGTCATCGACCAACGACTCGATAAAATCGAAAAGGCTGTGGGCCAGATAAAGCAATATCAGGTAACACTTTACGTATGTGTATTGTACTTATAGTTTTAATTTATTTGTAAAGATAAACATGTACGTGTATGCATTTAGGAGGTGCATGATATATATTCAGTTTCATAACCCTGTGTGTACATGTAGAAAAGTATTTTGTGCACAAGATATGTCTATTTCGTCTTTTGTGTTTGTTTGTCAAAGTAGACGTTTTTATTTGCTTGTCCAAATTCTTATTGGATTTTGAACGTGGAAAATAATTCATAAATGTGTAATAGAGAAGTCCATGACTTCTAGTATGTAAAATACTAAGTTGCAAAATTTAACCTGGGAAGTTGATGTTTTATCTAAGTAAATATTAGCTTTATCCCAAATGTGTTTTTAGAAAAATAACTTTTTGCTTTCAGTCCAACGTTTTCTATTCATTTGTATTCGACAATAGAACAATTTAGTGTTTAGGTAAAATTTCATGTTTATGATTTTAATTTTTGTCTTCAGAATTTTTTTCTAGTGATCTTTGTTCCTACTTTCATTTTCTTGTTGAATTTCTCTTTTATGTTTTAAAGTTTTGCCTTTTTGTTTCTTTCTAATACTTCCTAGCTTTTTATCAAATCATGTTTCAGAAGCATGAGTATTTCTTTTACTCATTTTTTGAAATAAGAAAAATCTCAATCAATTACTAATCGAATCAAGAGAAACATAAAGTTGGTTAATGTTTTTATTCTTGACAACTATTAAAATTTGATGATGCTATTTTCTTGTAAAATATTTCTTAATGTTTCTTGGATTTCTTAGATAAGTAAAGTTTTGAATGGCATACATGTAATTCCACCTTCATAGAAAAACTTTTGGTGCAATATTTGTTGAATTCTTGCAAGTTTATATGGAAGCATAGAAAGTTCAACGTCTGACAGAGATGTTTGATACAGTGTGATATGGAGTTGTTTTCATTCAGAACCAAAAGATTGGAATAGAGCGTTGGATGGAGGAACTTGATGTATTTCTGCATGCTCCTGACCCGGCCCAGGGGGATATAGCCAATCTCACTGCACATTTGAGCGAAAGTAACGTAAGACAGCTAATGCCCACTCACGTTCAATCCAACTTCACTCTCACTACTCGCACGTCACTTTACACACACTCTCACGTCATAAGTACTAACTTTACTAGTTTGGTAAGATCACTTGGGTTTTGATGAGCCTGTCTCACTTGGTGGAAGGTAGGTGTACGGATGCATGCCAATGCATAGATGTTATATGAATTAGTTTTATAGAATTGCAATTCTAGAGTACAAATGTACTGTATGGTGGATTATTTTGATTTTATGTTGATAAAATGTGAAAATGCAGGCATTTTAGACATTTATTTCGAGTGCTGGAAAGAAATTTGATACAAAATCTGCCAAAATGAAAGATAATAAAAGAATGACCCCCCAAATAAAGTGAAATTTTAGGGGAAAAGATATTCAGCCAACTGGTATTTCTAAAGTGCATAAACAACAATCATTGAGTAAACTAGATTGTCAGGTTTACTTAAGTCTGTGTAAAAAGATTCTGTGCTTTATTTTCATGATGAAAAATAAATGTCATTTTAGTAAGTACACATATAGCACATGTTAGACCAGTCAATTATTTTCAGAGAAATTACAAAGTACAGCCTTTGCTTTGTAGTAGTCTTTAGTATGCATCATAGTGTTTTAGTAATTTGTTGACTGTTTACTTACAATTATGATTTTTTTCTAGTCTAAACTGCAAAAATAAATTTGATAGATTTGACTTTGTAGATTTAGAAATCAGAGTCTTGCAAGATTTATGTTTACTAGATCACATAACGCAGATCAAGGAAAAATTTTGTGTTCGGAATCTTGAGGCTCAACAAACATTTAGCTTATGACAGCTTACTTTTTCTGAAAGCTTCACTAACTTTTAATCTACTAGATGCTTATAATACTATCGATTGATGATTTATCCTCATCAGAATATATTTTAAAGAAATGAAAATGCTATTGGAAAAAAATGTACATAAATGAATGATTTATACATCACATGTATGTGCATGTATAGACATTTTCCATAGATGAGTGTGCCTAATTTGAGTTTATAGGTTCCTTCAGTTTCAGATGGGAATACATGTTCAACACTTATGAATCATATCATATGCAATTTTGATATCCTTGTATTTCTTGAATTTAAAACATTTTACAGGGAGTGAAAGACGACATAAAGACTCTCCAGAAAAACGTAGACAATGTAAATAGCCTGAGTGAGAAGTTAACGGAGAATGCTGAACCTCAGTTTGCTAAGACCTTGGCTACGGAGGTGTCAACACTCAACAAGAAATGGGACAATGTTGTTACACTGGCAGAGGAGCAAAATAAGAGACTCAAAGTATGTGTTCTTTATTAGCTCACCTAGATGAAGTTGAGATGAGATGGGCTTATGCTATACCCCTGGTGCCCTTTTCTCTGTCCACGTCAGGTTAAAATTTTTGGAGTAGCTCAGTACTGATGCTACTGTAACCAAACTTGTTCAAGTGATTCATCTTGGGATGTTGAGATGAACCCATATATCAGATGCAGCATCTGACCTACTTTTTCCACTTGAATGATTTTGCTTAAAAAAGCCAATATTGAGCAAAGTATACATGCTACATGTACCAAACTTGCATATTGGATGTATCTTTGATCAAACTTTCATAAATTTACCTTGACCTACTTTTTCTGCATTAGTGATTTTGTTTTAAAATACCATATTTAGCAAAGTATTATATACTTATCCCACCTCTGGCAAATTTCTCGCAATCTGATTGGTCAAGAAGAACCGAATATTATGCTGTATTATTTTACTGACATGATATTATTTTAACATCCTGCTTCCACTAAGACGCTTTACGATATTGACGTCACCGAAATGCTTTTAAATATGTTGACGTTACATACACAAGCCAAAAGCCATCGGTGGGATAAATTCGTTATACAGTGTTTTACAGGGGGGATACAAAAATATATTGGGTCGATGAAAAAAGTTGTATTGGGCTCGGCTTTGCCTCGCCCAATACAACTTTTTTCATCGACCCAATATATTTCTGTATCCCCCTTGTAAAACACTGTATAACTAATAATATACATATAAATACATGTACATGTACATGTATCATACTTTGCATATGAATGCATATACATTGTATAATCAAAATGTCATAAAATGACCTTGTCCTACATTTTCCACTTGTGTGATTTTGATTTTAAAAGCCAATATACATAGAAAAAGTATATTTAAATTGAATTTTACTGCCATGATAATTTGCTGCTGCAAGGTGAGCTCTGTAATCAGGGATTACCTATGGGTTTTTTTTCTATCAATATATTTCTGTACTAAAAGATTCATCTAAGATCAGTTGGAATATATCAAAATTGATTAAAGAAATACAACAAAATTTGCATCAGTAAAATATTAATCTGTTACTGGTTGAAAAGACAAAGAAGTATATTCATCAGAAGAGAATCATTAATATACATGTACATGTATATGCAATTTACATATTTTATTGCAGTATGAATTAACAATAAAACTAGAAAAATTATATTTATTCATGAAATTAAAGAAAATGATTGCATGAATATGCTGAAATGGTGAAAATTGATTCATACACAAATACATGAAAGT
This sequence comes from Pinctada imbricata, assembly GCA_033119305.1. Classification (NCBI taxonomy): domain Eukaryota; kingdom Metazoa; phylum Mollusca; class Bivalvia; order Pterioida; family Pteriidae; genus Pinctada; species Pinctada imbricata. Next base: position 25,928,275 of record VSWD01000010.1, on the reverse strand, counting down.
AATTATGCAAAACATACGGAAATCTTATGAAATACCTCTGTACTTTTATACTAGGATGCTTTAAAATCTAGTGAAGAGATCTATGAGAGGATGAAAGCTATAACAGACTGGCTGGAGCCAATCAAGGAGGACCTGGTCAACAAAGACTATGCTGTAGACAGCCCTAATGACCTCTCTGTCAAGTGCAAAAAGTTCAAGGTATAGTCTACAAGTACATTGATTTATATAATTTAATCAATGGTATTGATATTTGGTGAACAATTTCCTTAATATGTATGCATGGTGGAGAAAACACTCACCCTCATATTCGATAAAGGATTATGAAAAGAAAAAAAATCATGAAAAATTTCGTAATTTATTACCCTAAGTTACATGTACATGTATTACTTTTATTTACCATCCAAGTGTGAGGCCTTGTCAGGAGTTCTTTCATGATGTAGTTTATCTAAATACATGGGCTACATTTTTAAAAATCACCAAAAAGGGGGAAAAGGACAAGTCTTTGAATTTACTATTGCATAATCCTTTACAGTTTTATAGTTCAAGTTTCATTTGTCTTTTGATCCACAGGCACTGAAAGGTGATGTGTCAGACAAAGAGGAAGAAGTGAACAAGTTAAACGAGGACACCAATGAGATGTTAAACAGTGCTCCAGCAGGTTCCCTACAGGACCTGGCCAGATCTCTGATGAAGCTTAATACACTGTGGACAGAGGTGTACAACAGGGTGGATCACTATCACCAGATCTATTCTACATCAGAAAGACAATGGAAACAATACTCAAGTAAAATACACTAGTGACTTCTACTTTCCTACCTCGTATAACTGGAGATAGGTTCTATATAAATCTTACCCTCCCTTCATCCTAACCTTTTTCTCATTGGATTTTGATTTTTTTGAACACATTATCTATTGTAGCTGTTTTGTTTCAAGTTTTATCTACAAATAATCTCATGTAAATTTTCAAGAACTTTGCAGTCATCGCAAATGTTCCTATTCAAATGTCCTTGTTTTCTTTAGATTTGTTGGTTTCATTTTGACAAGAGTTATTATTAATGATTACAGCTCATATGGACGAGGAAAATCGTCATCTGACAAGTTTGGAGAGGAAGATCAGTCGATCGAGTTTATCAGCGAGTTCAGATGCCGAGGATATATCAGAGGATCTGGATGTAGGTTTCATTTGTTTTAAAAACATTGACTTCTGTAGAATTCAGAAATGAAGAATAATAGCAGTCCATAATAATTGGAACTTGATATTCATCTTGTTAACTTATCATTGAAGAAATTCTTAAATTTTCATGAAAAAATCAACTATAACATACATGTATATACATGTACATGTATATAATGTTAGAATTATTTAGTTTTCCTGCTTTCCTTTTATTGAAACTCTAAAAGGAAAGAAAAAAAGAACAAAAAAATGAACAAATGCCCAAATACGCGTAATTGGATGAAGAAGAAACAGGGAAAAAATTTTGATAAAGAAACAGAGAAATTAATTTAATAAAGGGAAAGTCAAAACTACATATTTATGTATATTGAACAGGACCTTGAGACGTGTTTAAGGGACCATACCCTGGAGAGGAAAAACCGTGTCCAAGATCTGGGACGGGAACTGATGGCAAACTCTATCATGGAAGTTAAAATTAAAGATGAACTTGAGACTTATAGTAATAAATGGAACATACTGGACTGTCAGGTAAACTATGCTTGGATATAGTTAATATTGTTACAACATTATAAAGCTCATTTCGATATTTGAGCAGATGGCCCGTTCAATTTTGATACCCATGGTACACGTATAATTCAAGGATGTGACACGTCAGTGTCATTGCTTATGATACCAGTTATTAGGTTTTCTTCTGTACAAAAATTTCTTACATACAAATTCAGGTAGTTCAACTGGTGTCTGGAAGATTAAGCAATTACTGTATTCACTTTTGTGCTTTTATACAAACTTTATATTTATACATGTATACTGAATGAATATACTGATGAAATACTACTGTTACTGTTACTGTTTATGGTAATTCCCTCCTTTGACTAAGGAGCACCCATTTTAAAATACTACTTCTACTATTGTTACTCCCCTCAGGCTAGAGAGAAGATTCACAATTTAGAGAGGAGTATTAACCAAGCACAGACAACAGAGCGTCAGATGTTGGACATGTCAACATGGATGAGTGACGTAACGGAAGTGTTACAGGCACGACTTGATGCCGATATACTGGCTGGGGATGTACCAAAAGAATTTGAGGTGAGTGTACTAGTATTAGTGGATGAGTGACGCAAAGGAAGTGTTTCAAGCTCGGCTTGATGACGATATACTGGCAGGAGATGTGCCAAAGGTTTTTGAGATTGAGTATATTACCAACCAAAGTACAGTGTTTAAGAAAAGTACGTGTATGTTGGAGCCTAGGTATAGTAGTAATAACTAATACTCAAATCAAAATTAATGAGGATGGCTTTAAATAAATGTGATGTTTATGAACATCATGAACATTACTTATCCCCATGCTTCACTCTGGAAAATCTATTTCTTTTAAAAGTACATGAACATAGATGTTTGAAGAAAAAATATACAATTTTGATTGGTTGATTTTGTTCAGATAATTGGTGCTAAATGTATGAGCATTTTCATCTACTTTAAAGATTTGTTAGTCCCCTACCTGCAACGCCGAAGGGGACTCTTAGTTTCCTCTCGGACTGTCTGACTGTCCGTCTGTCCCTACGTCTGTCCGAATATCAGTTTTCCGGACTTTTTTCTGCAACAAATAGAGATATTCAAATGAAATTGATACACAGCTTGGTCTTGGATAGTTACAGAGCAAGTTTGACTTTCGTCACGCTTGACCTATTTTTCAAGGGGTTATGCCCCTTGATGACTTGGAAAATTCAGTTTTTGTCAGTTTTCCAGACTTCGTCCTGCAACAAAGAGAAATATTCAGGTGAAATTTGATACTCAGCATATTCTTGGATAGTTACAGGGCAAGTTCGACTTTTGTCATGCTTGACCTATTTTTCGAGGGGTTATGCCCCTTGATGACTTGGAAAATTCAGTTTTTGTCAGTTTTCCAGACTTACTCCTGCAACAAAGAGAAATATTCAGGTGAAATTTGATACTCAGCTTAGTCTTGGATAGTTACAGGGCAAGTTCGACTTTTGTCATGCTTGACCTATTTTTCGAGGAGTTATGCCCCTTGATGACTTGGAAAATTCAGTTTTTGTCAGTTTTCCAGACTTACTCCTGCAACAAAGAGAAATATTCAGGTGAAATTTGATACTCAGCTTTTCTTGGATAGTTACAGGGCAAGTTCGACTTTTGTCACGCTTGACCTATTTTTCGAGGGGTTATGCCCCTTGATGACTTGGAAAATTCAGTTTTTGTCAGTTTTCCAGACTTCGTCCTGCAACAAAGAGAAATATTCAGGTAAAATTTGATACTCAGCATAGTCTTGGATAGTTACAGGGCAAGTTCGACTTTTGTCATGCTTGACCTATTTTTCGAGGGGTTATGCCCCCTGATGACTTGGAAAATTCAGTTTTTGTCAGTTTTCCAGACTTACTCCTGCAACAAAGAGAAATATTCAGGTGAAATTTGATACTCAGCTTAGTCTTGGATAGTTACAGGACAAGTTCGACTTTTGTCATGCTTGACCTATTTTTCGAGGAGTTATGCCCCTTGATGAGTTGGAAAATTCAGTTTTTGTCAGTTTTCCAGACTTTTTTCTGCAACAAAAAGAGATATTCAGGTAAAATTTTTTACTCAGCCTAGTCTTGCATAGTTACAGAGCAAGTTCAACTTTCCTCAAGCTTGACCTCTTTTTCCAATCGATAAAGCAGATAAAACCTCAGAACTGAGCTGCACAGACAGTAGGTTTATCTAAAACTCATGTTTAATTGAAGAGTAATTCATAGGCAGAGTCACAGGACATAAATTTATGCCGCTGGTAGGGGACTTATATCGCTCAGCAATCATTACATTTTTCTATCTACAGTCATTGAAGGAGGAGTTTCAGCAGTATGAGAATATTCTGGCAGAATTAGATAAGAACGTCGTAGAACTGGAATCTCAGGGAAATATGGAAGCCAGTGTCAGACTCAAGGACCAAGTACATCTACTAAAGGTTAGAATCTAGCACGTAGCTCCATAAGAGAAGGAAACATCACATTTATGACAAGAAAATGCTCTTTTTGCGAGGGAAGGCAGATACACATATGTTTGACTATAGATGAAAAAATGCTTTTTGTTGGCGCTTTCTCAAATTTTCATAGAAAAGTAAATTGTATTTCTATGCATATTCTTATACATGACTTACACCTGAAAGGTCCTGAGATTCAATACATGTGTGTTTGCGTGTACCGTATCAATTTCTTGAGCAACTGAATGTCAAAGGATGAATTTTTTCTGTCTTTTTTGCAGAAGCATTTTTCAGATGTGTCCATCAAGTTTCGGAAATTCCAAAGACCAGTTGATTTGAGCCAAAGTTCAGTAGAGTAAAGAGAGAGCTCGACAGCATTGGGGAGAGAATTCATCTGTTAGAAGTTAGGACAGAAAACTACGAAACTCTTCATGAAAAACAAGAGCAAGGAATGGTAAGACTTAGTGTATTGGGAGTATGAACGGTACTTATGAAAATGGTTAAAGCTGATCATGTAAAATCACACAGATTCTTTCATCAATAGTGCATGAAATGGAAAATCATTTTAAGATCCTCTTATCCATTTTTCTGTAGCTATAAATTCTGCATAATGTACATGAATATGTATTCACTGAATCGTAAAATTTTGCTAGGAGGACAAATGCATGTTTCACATCTGCTTTAAGTACATGATAGATATAACTAGATTAACAGAATGAAAAATAATACATAGAAAAAAAAACCTGCAAATTTCCCTACATGTATATGCCTAGAGAGGTAGCTTTGCAACATTTATTTTCATGTACTGTAGAAATTCTACAAAATGATGAGTGAGCTGAAACCAGAGGTAGAATATGTGATCAAAACGGGACGACAGATTGTGGAGAAGAAACAAGTAGAATTCCCAGGACAAACTAAACCAGCAGCTAGACGCCATCAAACAGCAATATAATGATCTGGGTGCTCAGGTAGGGCTGTACATGTAAATGTAATGGCAGTCAGGTTTCAAAGAAATTTAAAGCAGACCTTTATAGCATATTGGAAAAAATTGTTCTCCCAACCAATTTTTATTAGTTTTGCCATGTACCGTTCACATGTATTGACATAATGTATGTTCTTGTTTGTAAATAAATATAAGACTGGTTTTCTTCATTATTGATTTTCCCATTGTTAACTTTGTCAAAATTCTGCTGAAAAATCTTAATCAGTCTGCTAATTCTAATTTCTGATTAAATTTGCAAATATATGAATTCATTAGTAGACTTAATGTGTAAGCTCTAAAATTTTGGAATTGATTATTCAGGTAACAGAGGCTAAGTCCCTCCTGGATAAGGGAGTAAAGCTGTCTAAGAAGTTACATAAGTGCTGTAGGGGACTTCCTTAAAACTGTTAACAAGTATCACTGTGTTATTGTTTATATAGGTAACAGAGGCTAAGTCCCTCCTGGATAAGGGAGTGAAGCTATCTAAGAAGTTACATAAGTGCTGTAGGGGACTTCCTTAAAACTGTTAACAAGTATCACTGTGTTATTGTTTATATAGGTAACAGAGGCTAAGTCCCTCCTGGATAAGGGAGTAAAGCTGTCTAAGAAGTTACATAAAGAGATCAGTGCCGTAGGGGACTTCCTTAAAACTGTAAACAAGGAACTGGATGAAAGGGAGGCAACTAGGGCCAGCCAGAATCTTGATGCTGATCTCACATACATCAAGGTTCGTCCTATATAGACATGTCACTTTATAAGATTTAAAGGGGTTTATGCGCTGAAGATGTACCATTTTAATATTATCATAAAGAAATTCCACGTTTTGTGCTAATGTGTTGTGTTTCTTTCTGTTACTTTGGTATAGTTAGTATTAAATGCTTAATTATGTGGATGAAATTTATATTTATTTATTCATTTTTTTCATTTACAGAGAAATCCAAGAGGCTAGAATTTGTTTATGCTGCCATTTTTCACTTGACTCTGCTAAGATTTGCTTGCACTAAGAAAAAAGAAAAAAATGTTCAGAGAAATTTCATAACATTAAATGAAAAATTATTTATTTACTTAGTATGTTACATTGTCTATAACAGAGTGTACAGGAGGAAATGGAGAATAGATCCTCTATGGTGACCACCATGAATAACCTGGTCCAACAAATCCAGGAATTAGCCGAAGACAAGGTCCTCACAGAGGCGGGGACTGATGTTAAAAAGATCGGTGAGGACTGGGCCTCGCTTACAAAGAGACTGGCTGTCAAACGAGAACTACTTCAGGTAAAAATACATGTAGTAAACCGGAATTAGCAGAAAATAAGGTCCTCACTGAGGCAGGGTCTGATGTCAAGAAAATCTATGAGGACTGGGCCTCACAAAGAGGCTGAGTGTTGTATGAGAACACCTTCAGTTAAAAATAGTAATGATAGATAAATCTCTGACCAGCATGTCATGAAAGGGAAATCTTCTGTTTGTTCAACATACTGTCAGTTCATCTGTCCAGCTAAGGGTTTCTTGTACAATATTTTCATGATATGAATAGTGGATATACCATTTTTGCAGCAGGCATGTGTATCCAAATGAGAAACATCTCTAGTGTTTTGTTTTGAATACCCAATATAAAACAGATTTCTTCGCCTGCAGAAAATTGATTAGGTTTGAATTCTTCTACTGATAGGGGACTTTGTACATAAACATGTAGATCTGCATGACATTGACTTTTCTTTCAGGATGAGATATCGTCCTTGGAGATCCTGTTTGTAGATTTTCAGACGACTTTAATGAAAGTGAAAGAATGGCTGGGTGCGGCAGAAACAACTCTCTCTGCTCACGAAAAACTGCCGGTATATCAGCAAGTGTCTGATGTACAAAAACAGGCAATAAACGTAAGGGTTCCTGAAAATCTTAATTCTTAATTTGATTGGTTAAATTTGATTTGAGGTTTACTTTTGAATGTTTGATGTCGCAACAAATTAGCATTTTTGACTTAATTATGAATTATTTCATAACTTATTAACTTTATGCTTACTTTGTACTTTATGGCATCTAAATAAATTCTTTATTGTACAAAACATAGAAATGCCAATATTGACATTGACAGTCATAGAAAGATTTTGACTTAATTTCTTTGTAGAGCTTAGAAGGTGAGCTAGATGATACAGAAAAACAGGTCAAGGAAATTCGAGAGTTTGCGGTCAGTCTTATGAGTAAAAGTGACCGATACAGTTCCATGGTGGATCCAGAAGTTAACCACCTAAATCAGAGGTGGGAGGAAGTCAGGGACCGTATCAAGGTTTGTACATACAGTAACTCCTTATTGTTTATAGCATATTCCCATTTCAAGTTGAAACAAATAGAATAAAGAGTACATGTAAAGTTTTGTTCCTGTTTCCTTGTACATGTATTTGCACTTTTTGTCCTATGACCGGTGATCATAAACTTTGAAATAGAAAACATTGCACCTCATTTGTGCTTTCAGCATAATCTTAAAGGTGAAATGAATAAAAGTGTATATATTGAAAATAAAACGTATTTCAAACCATTGCTATGTGAAGTAAGTATTTCAATGATATTTTATCTTGTAATTCAAAAATTATTAATAGAATCAGCAGAACCAGATAGTGGAATCCCCTATGGAGGTTACCGTGACAACCAGCGTTCACTCCTCCTTTGAATCCAGACGCAGTCCCAGTAAAGGTAAAGAAATCAACGTAGACGACACGGCATTCCAAGCTAAGTATGACGAGGTGATGAAGGACATAATGGTACTGGATAACAGTCTTATTAACAAGGGATTGGTTTATAAGGAGGACCTTACCAGCAATGTGGAAGATAGGGCCATCGTAAGTTGTTTATTCGAAATTTTTCTTTAAAAGATTTGAGATTAAAAAAACAACGGATTTCTTTGATTTGATCATTTGCATATACGACCAATCTTCTGTTGATTTTTAAGGATGATTCCAAATGAAAGGAAGGAGAAAAGAGAATATAGTGAAAATCATGTTGTTTAATGAATGAATAGTGATGATATTAATTTGTCACACTTTTTAGTATTCCAAGACAGGTTACAAAAAAATTGAATTTCTTTTAAAACTTTGATTTATCAAATACATGTATTTCAGATTTAAAAATATCTTTAGAAATTATAACATAATAATATGTTTTTTTTTGTGTATTCCATTTTTTCCCATATATTGATATTAATGTTCATGATGATTGAAATAGATTGCATGTGTCCTTTTCCAGGCGCTGGAATTAGAGGTCACCAGAGTTCAGGTCAAGGTCACAGAGGTCACTGACGAGGGGAGGCAACTAGCCCATGAGATAGATTTGGCAGATCATGATAAGGCTATAAGGATTTACAGACAAGTAGAGGATATGAAGGTAATATATTATTTAGAATGAGCTACATGTTATAAATCATCTAAGATCAGTGAGAATATTTACATGCGTGTTGATTTATACAGTACCACAGCATCATTAATACATGTACATGATGAAACAAAATATCTTGCCTCTGTAAATACAGCTACAGATATATATATTTACATGTACATGTATTTGCAAAACCAAATATTATTCAATGGTGACATATTTTCAAACAGTTTTGAACTAAAATCCTAGCAGAATTGTTAGTGAAATTCTAATAGTGTATTGGAAGCCAAGCTAAAAGTAGATTCTTAAGTATTGAATGCTAGAATAGATATAAAAATATTTGAACTGTCAATTAAAAAAAAAATTTATTGTCTTTGGCGCATTCAGTAATTTTATTCTCTTGTGTCTGTTTACAGTCACGGTGGAACAATATCAAGACCAATGCAGAGACCAAGAAGAGGACGTTAGTGTCGGTGGCGCCTAAATACCACCGTCTCCAGCATGAGTTACAGGACCTTAGTGTATGGCTCGACAATATGGACAGAGTACTTACTGACGGAAAGATAGAGAATATTACGGTAAGTTACATGATTTAATAAATTATTTTGTATCTGTGTATTTATATACATGTATAATGATTCCATGTATGTAGAATCTGCCTTTAGAGTGTTGGGAGAGAGATGGCCCAGCAATTTATTCAATAAAAATGGGAGGTGATGAAGGCCATATCCATAAAATTACCAAAAATTCTAATCTATGAAAATGCTTCACCGTCCCTTGCTGAAACCCCTTACATTTTTCATTGAATGTTGGTTAATGGTTCCTTTGTGCATGTTTCTTTTGTTTCTGACAAAGATTTAAATTATGTGATCTAGTACTCCATTTCTCTTTGTCCAGAAAGGAGTTCTAGTACCTACCATTACACTGACAGTCTCTATTTTGCAAAACTATCTGCATGTAATGCTGCTGTGTAACGTAACGTTATAGGGTTCTAGCCTAGGATGGGCTCTCTCCCGTGAACCTCTATTACTCCGAGAAAGAAGTTGGCTTGAAAGATGAGGTACATATATTTATCATGACAGAGATGAATGAAATATCAACATTGAAGATACTTTTCTACCTATTAATTTTGATTGAAAAGAAAAACATGGGGAGGAAAACTTGAAATTTAAAAAGTACATGTACCTCTCTTTCATTTCTATGCACAAGATAATTTGTGGAAAGGCACAGTTTTTCATCAAATCACAGAATCGCTATCATTTACAATATGACCTTAGGTTGCCATAGAAGGGATGCCACTTTTTCTTAAGAATTACATGTATCTAACTACATGTATAGCAAGAGTTGCATTTCTTTGTCTTCCTTTACTACTTGTGAAAAATGAGTTTTATCTTTCTATTTACATGTATTGATTTTTATATTAATGCAGTTTGTGGTAATGAAAGTTGAAACAAAAAAGCATTTTACATGGAAATATTTACAGAGAGACCCAATCAAAATCTGTTTTAAGTAATTAATGAGGTCATAAAGAACAAAATCCTCATTAGATCAATATGACAAATAAAGTAAGAGCTCAGACAGAGTATAATCAGTGCCCAGTAATGATCTATTACAAAAGGCTATTGACCTGTTGTCTAATGTTATACTATTACAGAAGGCTATTGACCTATTGTCTAAATGTTATATATACTGTTACATGTACTTGGCTAACAGAGGTGTCTCTATTGGAATAATAAAGCCAGGCCAACTGTTTTCAGATGTTGTTAATGAATGAAGCAATTATTCTCTTTCATGAGAAATATGCCACTTAATTATTAGGAAATTAATGAGTTTCTTTGTGAGATGATAGCATAACTTAATCAGTTCCTTTTGTGAGATACTGGTATACTCGATCAACATTGAAAGATTCCATTGACCTTTTCATAATTTATATTGGATTTCCTATATTGCAAAGTACTAGTATGTCATAGCTCTTGGGAATTTATTAACACATATCAATATTTTATGTTTATAGTGCATATGAAGACAAGATATAATGATTTCTGTACATCATCTTGTTTAACATGAAAACCAATGTTAATGGTTGAAGGAAAATGATTTCCTGTAACTCAATTTGTTTTATGGAATGCTGTATTCTTATGCCTAGATATTTGTGAAGGAATGTTATTCCTAGCATATAGAGAATTGAAATTGCTTGTTTTCAAAAATTCATAGATGACTCAAATATGCTTCAGTAAATAAAACATTTAGTATTAACCATGACAAGAAAGGATAATTGTTTGATGACTTCAATCCAGAAATATGAATAGAATTGAGAATCTGTAAAAGACTGGAAGTTTTAATTTTATTGTGCACTTCTGCTACTTTCCTAACCTTGAATCTTCAATGGTTATGATTTGTCAACCAAAAAAAAAAAATTACATCAAAATTTGTTTTAAAATCTCAAAATGAGAAAGAAGTTTTATATCTTGAAATATTTCTTTTCATAGAATTCTGTGATGTAAAAAAAAATTAGACTTGAGAGTTTTATCACTTATTTCCTTACAATTCCAGGAACTTGATTTTCAAAAATATTATATTCTTCAGTTCTGCAGAAGTGTGGGTGTAGCATTAAACGTGTCATCACATTTACGTACTGTAAATAATCTAATCACTTTAACTTACCGTAAATAATCCAATAAATGTGTTTTGGGGGAGATGGGTTAAGAGGTAGGGCAATCTTAGACAAAGGGGGATTCTGAGCTATAATGAGAATCACAGAACGGTAAAGATAGAATGTTTTGGCTTTCAAAATAATGAAGGAGCCCCTGCTGTTACAAAATGAGGAGAAACAGTAAATAGGGAGGAAGTTGCCAAAACTAAAGGGTCCTACACAATAGGAGGATAAGCAGTTGTCTCCCTTGGGAAGGAGTAATAAGAACAAAGTCATATGTTCCTATTGTTCTGCCATATGGTGCTTACTTGTTGAAGGGCAGGTAGCGGTAAATTAGTTTTGTTTCTCTTCATTAATGTTGATAGCTGGTGATGTGTAGTGAAAAAATATGCACCACCAACCCCATTCCTCTCACCACTGTCAAGATTACTACAGGGTGTCTCCAAATGTGTCTGCAATGTCGGCTGTCATTGGTAGAAAAAAATCCTAATAGAAATATACAAACCAAGGACTCATTAAAAAACGTTCTTGATTAGATATTTAAAAGCATTTCAAATGCATGTACATATATGTAAAATGAAATTGATTTGACTTGGGAAAAAAATCATGTAATTTTTTTTATCAAAATCTGATTTTTGCTAAATTCTTCATACTTGATTATTTTGATGGAACTTTTTTAATGCAAGACAACAAAAACTTTTATGTGTTATCAAATATTATTTTCAATAATTTTTTTTGCTTTGTTGAAAACATAGTTGTCAGATTTGGAAATTTTTCTATTATATGGGTTTTCTTTATCAAAGTTTTAGAAAATATACAAAAGTTCCAATTTTACAGCAGTATATCTCACTACGTCTTGCGCATGTCTAAATCGTCATTGAAATTTTGCAGTTATAACCATTTCTATCATCGTATGTTCAAACTTTCCTCAAGACACTCAGCATCAAAAGAAAGCAAAACTAACTAGAAATAGATACGATCTAATCTGGAAACCGTGACGTAATTTTTGTAGCACACTGTAGGTTTATGAGGGAACTCCCCTGGTAGGCATATGAAAAAGTAATTCCACGGTGAATTCGAGTTTTGTCCCGGTGGTGACTCTCTGTGGCCGACCGGTTACAGGTGATGCCACAGTGTACCTGTTTTAAGTCGGCATACACGGGATTCCTGGAGCTGAATCAGCCGCCCTGCTGGTCTAAAATCAACCGAAATTCTTTATCTTGTGAAACTAATTTACATCTTAATGGATAATGAGGCAAAGATCCATAGGGATATTATGTACCTTCTTTCCCGGATCAAAAACGCGCGAAGGATTTTATTGTAATGTGCACTTGTTTTAATATAATGTTATGAAACTTTATTGGTGCATACTGAAAGAGTGCGCACTTTGTTGATTAGAAACTCTGCAACTGGGGAATATATACATATTGAATCAGCATTCATAGGAACCACATACAGAGATTATCAGAATTCTGAGAACTGTGATTTCTAAAGTTTGATGGAATTTCACTTTTGAAGTTGGAATTTATTTTGAAAATTCGAAGAGGTTTGGAAATGACATAATTGTTAAGAAAAGGTTCGCTTTTAATTTATTTGACTGTTCATTAAAAGCCAGAGCCTTCGCTGTAAATGTGGGAAAAGTGAAAAGACAAGGAAATGATTCTGTACAAAGCGGAAGATCTATCTATTTCATGTACTGATATGCCAAGATAGTTTATCTCTGTGAGTAAACGTCTACTCCTACATATGAATCTGCCAGTCTATTTCAGATGCTTGACGGAAGACACCGAATCTAATCTATTAAATCACGTAAAAAAAGGGACGAAATTAGAGTGCTTTGTGAACAGAAATACACCGGGCACCTGCATCATTCACGTCCGCTCATAATTGCTAATGAATGTCATTATCAGTGCAATACCTCCCCAACATTTGATGAGAGCTGGATTGACTTCGTTAAAAGCCTTATTTCTTGGCACTTGAAAAGAACGATGCAACCTCTCGTGCCCTGTTATGATATCATCCTTAACAAATATTGATAGCTCCTTAATAAATTAGCTTTCTCTAACTCGTTTAATTGCTGTGATGGTGATAGACCATGTGTTACGCCATGAAACCTTCTTTTTGCTCGCTAAATAGATGGTTCATGCAGCCATCGCCCTCTTTAATTACCGTTAAGAAGTTCTAAATGTTTTGCAATTTCGGAGACATTTCACTGTGGTTTGACAGAGATAAGAAATCACTTGCAAACTGCATGTTATGACGAACTATCAGCGCGTGCCACCATCAAGATTTACTCGGCAGTGATAAGGAGGTTGCATACGACCGTTTCCATGTTGTGACGTCTGCTTGATTTATCGTCTGGTGGTTCTTTCTGTGGTTTGGCAGACGACAAGTGTCCAATATGGCGGATGTCATACTATATTTTGCTCATCTACTGTGACGACATGGTGTCTAGATGAACGTACTGAACTCGACTGGAGATGTGTGGGTGATCTTTTTCTTCTAATAAAAATGGCAGAATATGAACAGCTACCAAAAAAAAAAAAAAACATAATATGAACAAATTGAAGTCCGAAAATTTACTTGCAGCTCCTGTATGATTTGAAAAAGTCTCGCCGACATGTCATTCTATAATGCAAATGTATGTCACATAATTTCATTGAGAAGAGAAATGGGCAGATAGGCAGAGATTAAACTAGAGCACAAACCAGAAGTCTTTATATCAGAGACCACGATGGCAGACGACGGGTTGGTCCACGTGCTGTCCTTGGTCGTTATCTGCGTCGCCCTCGTTCTCTTGGGATTTATGGCAGCGGCTTTCGCTGTAGCCATATGGATGCTCAAAAATGTACGTCTGTCTGGTGGTTTATTTATCCTTGAAATAAATACTATTCGTGTCAATTAAGCCAAATTACACGTAAGATATTGATTCCTCCGACATAGACTAAGACAACCAAGATCATATTTGATGCGTGGATTGGGAGGACAGTCTTATAATATTATGTAAAAAAATCTGATTTCTTATCTCAAAGCATTACTTAAAAAATAGAAAAAAAGATATATTTCTGTATATTCTGTATTACATAAGAAATGATTTCCAACATATTTCTTCATGGGAAACACTCAACAAAAATACATATACGCAATTTGTGTGGCATCTTTAGGCTGAAAGCGAGTAGTAACTCGATAGGATAATGTAACATAAACAAAAAAATAGTTCAACAGACATCAGCTTATTGAAGGTGTTCATATTTGCCAAGATAAATATTTAGGATTTATTTTGAGACGAAATATTCAGAAATAATCATGATAATCGGAAAGATGTCCCGTCTCCTTAACGCTGATAATTGTTTCTGCTGAAAACAATAGTCAGACCATTTGGTAATTGGGATGACAGATTTTGTAATTGCTAAAAGTTTGCTCTATCAATTTGTTCTTATCTTGAGAGAGTGTTCGCGTAGACAATTGGCGCGATCAGCCGAGCAAATTGATCCGCGACTTGGGGAAAACAATACACCTCATCACCGTTAAGCACCATGCACGAAAATAGAGATTGGGGAATTTCTGATCACGGATTAACGATTTACGCATCTGACTTATTAACATTTCTGTTTGGGGATCTCCGATTTCCAGAATTGCTGATGTTTGCTGAATGCTAAAAGGCTATTTTCAGAATTCTGAGTGTTTTGTTGGGCTCTGGGAGTAATTTTAGAATATGTTTACGTAGAAACACGCTAAAATGTTGCAAGCAATCCACTCACCCAACTCCACATTTATATAAGTCCCTGCTTTTTGTAACCAATTTTTTCCCATTCTGTTTGTATTTAATCACGAGAACCACAATTTTTGCAGTAAAGGCTCACCCTACACTGTGCATCACGTGATTGTTGTAGCCTAACAGGAGAAAACTTTCAATAAATAAATCAAAATTACAATGATTTACTCATTCCGCTTTATCGTCCAATTTGTTTTGAAAATTAATTTTTATCACTTCTTTGCCACACTTTTCATTTGACGCGGACTCGTTGCCTTTTCAAACATTGCATATTCCAACTGACTTGATATGTAGAAAAGGAAAATAGGAAATTGCATTTTGTTGTTACATGTATGCATGACATGGGGTTTGTAGATCGATCCTTCCTGTACTTTCCTCGACACACAGAGGGATCCGACACGATGGGTCGAGGATATGATTTCTTTTCAGCACATTTTGTCCCATTACGGAAGCTAAGTACATTGTTACCGGCAGTCATGACTGCCGGTATACTGTAATCAATCGTGACATACTTGCACGGATAAAATAACTCTTGGCAATATAATTGGTGGACAACTACAAAATATGCAAATATTCGTCAAGGTTATTCTGAATCTGTACATAAGATGCTTCCATCAGGTCGGCTGAAGAGTCTAGATGACTTGACAAATGAAAGTCATATCGTATCAGTGCATTTTCTTCCGAAAGATGCATCGAAAAGTCTTTGTACCGATACGTCCTACAACAAATCACAGATCCTCGGAAATTTCCGTAGCTTGAATCGGAAATAAAAACGGAAAAGCCCGGAAATGTGCGATTGGCCTAACAAGAATAAAATCGTTTATAAATTCCATTTTTTTCCTTACTAGAATTTTACAACATTTTAAAATGTCAGCTAACTGCCGGCAAGCTTTTTGTAAAAGCTAATACTTGTACATTGTAATTCTTCAATCCCATTTTGCAGCCTCCGTATCTAGTATCAATTGATTTGACATAATCCCTCCATCAGGAAGCTATCTATCAGCGAGTGGACGCCTCGTGTTCTGTAAAACACCATTTAGTTATGCTACTGATTTATTTTGGATATAGATGCTTGCTGTCGCCGACTCGTAATAGATCTTAATGGAGGTATACTAGATGCATCACGTACGTCCTAATTTTACTAACCAGTATCAAGTGGAATTGTGGTCCCAAGATACAACAATATATGTTTCCAAGATTGATTCTTGATTCTGAGCTATAAATATCATAATTGTTTTGATTTTTGACATTGTCAGGCATTCGAGGAGGAGTTGGCCCGGCGTCAGACCAGATACGATGCTGTTGTACAGCAGGCCAAGGAGGTCAAGAAGGAGGGTGCTGGCCCTGCCATAGAACCCGATATGGCCTCCTTACAGAGGCGCTGGGAGGACATCAGTAACCGAGTAGTCAGCTTCTCTGATGTAGGTCAAATGGAACCCAGCTCTGTTACCAGGACTATGGTTGTCACGGTAACCAGAGGGTCAGAGGTCAGGGGTTCACCTGTAGAGAATGGCGGTTCACCCTCAGTGTACCTCACAGATCTACAGAGGCTTTTAGAGGACCTGGGCACGATACAAGGACTACTACAGTCCCCAGAGATGTATGGACTGGAGTATGAAGATATGGATAAAAGGAGAGAAATTATACAGGTCAGTAATATTGCTATAAAAGTATTTATTAACTTATCAACTGGTATTATTATTCTTACGATTTATACATATATAGGATGTCTATGCATCTGATTCAGAATTTTGACATTCTTAAAGCAGACTTCTCTCGCAATAGTAGAGATTGGGAGTTTAAATTCCACACACACATTCACTATAAAATGTACTAGATTTTGATGCCAAGACATTTGACCTTGTGAATATGACCTTGAATTCTTACCATATAATGCTCTTTTGGTTAAGGACTTCTGTTGGTTTCTTGCAGTATCTAGGAAAGGGTATTCATACTTCATATTTAAATTTACTGTAACATGTAATACATTTTAATTTTAAAACTTTAAATCACATTTGGTCTTATGATCTTGACCTTGTTCTCTGACTTTGTCATAATTACTTGATTAAGCAGTTCTGAGAGCAGATTTCTTACACAGTATAGAGTATAGTGCATTATTCAGGTCATACATTTACCATATCAAGTACTACATTTCGATTTCCCTTGGTATAATTCATCCCACAATGATATTGGTAAACATATTATTAAATGGTTGCAGTTGCATAAATTATAAACAATTTATCATAATTATGGTCAAGACATGATTTACATAAACTGCATTGTAAAGTCTTTCAGTAATCAACTAGATAACATCATTCCCTCAGCATGCACTACAACTCTCAGAATCCTTGTGCCTACACCAGTACATGTATACCTACCTCGTGCATTTGTTTACATTTGTACATACATGCATCAGTCAAGTCTACATGATGTAGCACGGCTGTATGTATCCCCAGACATAAGTAAAAAACAAAGTATTCTGATTTTACAGAGTGTCAAGGAGAAGATGGACGATGCTCAGCCGAGAGTTGAGTCGTTAGAGAGACAGCGACAAGATGTCTTCCCTCAGTGTAGCGGGTCTGAGATAGGGCGGGTCAGGGTGATGTTGGAACAACTCAGGGCGGACTGGAGGCAGATAAACGAGGAGTACGTTACTGTAAACAGGTATGAAAAATTAAATTTTATTTTAAAAGGAAAAGAATTTAGAATTTATTTTCTCAGACTTCTTGTACATGTAGGGATCAGGCCCCATGTTTTGCCAGTCAGCACAACATGTATTTGCTCATGCTGCAACTCTTTGTTTTATTACGCTATTCAAGCATTCTGTTTTCAATTAATGTTATCTCAAGTGAAAGTGATATTGAGTGATGGGTTTCACTACACGTTTATCTATTTGCTTGTTGTGAAATTAAGTTTTTATTGGAAAGTTCTCGAATGAATCTCCCTATCTGATCTCGGTATAGAGTCCATGTATCTGTAAATACATAGAATGATTTGGAATATGAAGCTGATTTTATCCCACTTCTTCATCAGAGGTTTTATGTCAGCTTCAAATTATATGTTTCTAATTCCTCAAAAGAAGAATTTTCTGCTAATATCCAATTTCAATGCCCCTTGCTAAAAAAAGGAGGTAGGGATGGAAATTATACTGGTCTCACCATATGGGATGTTATTATCATGTATTGCTGTGCATGCATATTATCTACGTTTAATATCTAAAGAAAAATTCTTACATGATGGTTTATGTTCAATTAAGGTGTTTGAATCATGCCACAGACCAGTGGGAGCAGCTCTAGAGGGATCTGTCCGAGATATCAGTCTGGCTGGACAGGATAAAATCATTGGTTAAAGACGACCAATCAGAAGCTACATATCTTTATTGTTATTTACATTTTAGGCGTTTGAATCATGCTACTGACCAGTGGGAGCAGCTCCAGAGAGATCTGTCTGAGATGTCAGTTTGGCTGGACAGGACAGAATCATTGGTTAAAGACGACCAATCAGAGGCAACTTACAAAGTATATCACTATTTAAAGACTTATCTGCTTCTTCAAGTGGAAATTTATTCCTGAATGTTATATTTGTAGAACTTGCATAATTTTCCTCTTGAATAATCAATATTAAATATTTTTCTTTTAAACAAGTTGATTTCAAGTTGTTCTATACTGTTTGTGAACTCAATTAAGCACTACCAAATTTTTAATCAGAAAAAAGGAGAAAAGGGACAAATTGGCATAAAAGCCTTATTCGCTATTTTCGAAAACCAGAGTTACTTCCCATTTGAGACGGTATCTGACTTATACTGATTATGACGTCATAAAATTCTATGGAAACAGTCCTAGAAGTCTGGGAAATGGGGGTATAAAAGCGATGTTACCATTTCATGACGTCACAATGGTTTTACGTCAGATACTGTCTCTAAGGGGAAAAAACTCTGTATTCTGCAAAGACTCAAAAAGGAATAAGTGCAGATGTCCTGTTTCTCTAAATCTTTATATTGTATGTATTATTACAATGTCAGGAATTGGCACTATATACATGGATATCTATTATTTTTTGTACATAGTACTATGTATAGGACTGATTTTCTCATATACAGTAGACTAAGTAAGTTAATCATTTTTGCATGAAAGGAATTGGAATCCAAGATAAAGATACAGCAGGGTATGGTTAACAGTGTAAATGCCGCGGGTAACGAGATCGTACACGAGTCAGCTGACAAAGAGGCCACGGAACTCAGAGAGAGGCTGGATGCCCTGAACACTCGGTGGAAATCACTTTGTGTGGCTGTAGCCGACGGCAGAGACCAGTATGTATATTTTCTGCAGTGTCGTTTTGTAACCCAAAGTTTTAAGCCACAACCCTCCTTTTATAAGTTGTTATGCATATTTGGATATCTGTGTTATGCATTCAGTCTTTGTGATGTACATTTCAACTGTTACCGTTTCTAGTTTCCTGATTTATAGATACAATTCATACCATATCCTACAAATTCAGAACCAAACAAATAAGTTTGTGTGACGAAATAAGAATTTAGCAAATTTCAATAACATAACATTTCTTTTGATCAAAGGTTCGTAGAACATAATATTGGATGTCTTTATACATGCATGAATAGTGCATTTATTACATGTATAGCTCACATTAGTTTAATCATATTTTATTTCAAATAGCAGAAAAAGGATTGGGCAAAAGTTTTCACAACATTACAAATGCCCTCTCCTAAGCTCACATATTTTCAAAATGCTTGTTTCAATGTGATACTTGGCTTCACATTGAATGAAAATGTGTAATATATTTCCTGTCATAAACTTTTTTATAGATCGGATGCCACAAGTGTTCAAACCTCCTCAGAGTTTACTGAGGACATGGACGACCTGTTTTTCTGGATAGATGAAACAGAGAATATTCTCTCCAGCTTTGTCACCATGGAAGAGGAAGCTCTAGATGATATATTGGATAAGATGAAGGTACATGTTAGGTCAAACTAATCTATAGATATGGCACATACATGTACAAATTGAAATCTTGACATGAACTAAATTGAAGGTGAAGGAAATTAGCATTTACATGTATTTCTTGTACATGTATATGGATATGTCTCTGCTGTCAGATAAAAATAACTAACTTGAAATTTATTAAAAAGCTACTTGTACAATTAAGAATTCATGGCAGCATTTCAAAAACTTTTGATATACATGTAGATCTGTAGGGAATCATGTTTTAGTGGAATCAGTATTCATAACAGTGCAGTAATTAACTACTATGCCACATGTAACATACATGTGTATTTCAAATAGATTTTGATAGAAAAGTTAATGACTCATATGCCTATTCCTGATTGTGTTATATTTTGTCCTTTTGTCTATTTCCAATAAATTTGGTCATGCTAGAATACATGTAAGTACAAATGTTGTAACTTACTGTAACCAATGTTCATTTAGGACAGAGAAGAAGAGATTTCATCAAAGAAGTTAGTCCTGGCCACGTTAAACAGGAATGGGGATAAGTTACAGACAGATACAGGGCTGTCATCACAAGATAAAGATAATATAAAGAAGGATTTAGAGAACCTCAATGACAGATTTTCGAAGGTACGTATGTAAGATTTCTTTTCTATGTCCTGTGGTTATAATTGATTTGTCATGAACAAGTATGTCTGTTTGTCTGTGCAAAACTGTGACATTGCTGATGTTTTTTGAACGTTTATTGATAGGACTTTCATATTATACATTTACCTTATGACGAGCCCTTTCTTTTCATATGAAACTTGAGTTGCAGTTTGACTAGGCCTAAGTGCAATGTACAAAAGATAGCTTTGAATGTTGTTTCACAAATTAATCCTTGACATTTTATTTTCTAAAGATAATTTTGTAAGACCTAAAGTAACAATTTTGATTAAAAGGAGAATCTTTTGTTGGCAAATGGTATTATCTCTTTTAGTTGAGTGCTGAGGTACCAGTTCAGATACGTTCCCTCACCGAGCGTCTCCATCGGTTACGTTCGTTCCAACTGGAGGTAGATGAGGTACAGTCGTGGTTATCGGCAACACGTACAGTGTTAGAAAGTCAGCATCTCACTCAGGAGGCGTGGAACGTAAGTTAAAAATAGTTTACTCTCTCAATTTGTCTATAATATCTCTAAAATAATTATTTTGTGGAATTTATTTAAGAAATTCAGTATGAACCATGTAAAAAAAAAAATGAATAAAAGATCAGATTGATAGAAGCTATGATAAAAAATAACTCATAACGATCACTTCGTCTGTGTGTCCATCAGTTTGTCATAATGGCCATCCATCTGTTTGGGATCATTCCTTTAAATAAAGGCAATAGTATGAATCTTTTACAAAGTATAGATCTCATATTATCAAATTTATTCAACTTGACAATAGTAATCAGTTATGAAAAAAATATTAAATGCCATTGTTATTAAGTAAAATTTAGCTTTATACAATGTAGTTTGAAAATGTCCAATTTTCTTTCAACAGGCTGCCAAAGAGGAGGCAAAGAAAAAACAGAGCAGCATTGATAGTGTAAATGCTGGTTATAGTCAACTGATGGAAGACTGTGCTGAACAGGAAGTGGTTGTTCCAGACTCTATTCAGCAGCAAATACAAACTCTGAATTCTGATTGGCTGTTGGTGAAGAGGCTCCTTGAGCAGTCTCCATCCTTCCCAGATAAACCTGTGGAGGAGGTGGTAACACAAGGTGAGAGAAGCATTGTAGTGAATAAGAAGTCTTCAAAAAAGAAGACACATTTTTTAAAAGCACATTCAAGAGAGGAAACAATTCATGATCATTATGTACATTTATTAAGCAATGTTGGTGGACAATATGACCATAATGATGAGAATTAATATTTTGTATCTTTCAGTAACTGTCACTACTGTATCAGTAGAGAATAAAGCTGATGATCAGAGCATTGTCCAGGATCTTGACCGGTGTGTTGCTGGGCTCACTGATTGGCTGACCTTACTTGACCGCATGCTTAGGTCACAAAGGGTCACAGTGGGTGACCTTCAAGACATAGAGCAAATGAAGAATAAACAACAGGTAGTGTTAACAGACTAAAATTATAGTCAAGTTTAATGTATATTTATGTACTTACATGTTTGTTAAGAAGTTAACGCTAAGAAGTTAAAGCTAAGATGATTTCCTGTTCAAAATCTTGTTGTCTATCTCTCCAAATAACTCAATATTCACACGAAGGAGTGACTGAGTCAAAAATTAACGTCAGAATCAACAGAAAACACACATTTATCAGAAAAATATTGATACAATGTACATGTATTTTCAATGTACATGTATATACATATAAAGTCAGGGACGTACATGTATATACATGTATACATGTACGTCCCTGATAAAGTGTATGTTGAATTAAAGTTAAATCTGTCTTTCCTAGAACATGCTGCAAGAAATGGATGGAAAGAGAGTTCAGCTTGATAGAGTACTTGCTACAGTAGAACGGCCACAGTTTCATGATTCACACAATACATTAAGGGACAGGGGTAAGAAGACAAATTAATTTTAAGGAAAATTTGTCCTAGAATAATGTATAAAATTAAATGAAAGTTCACTAGTAATTTGAAAATTTGGTTGTTTATCTTTGAATTCTTTGATCTTGCAATCATAAAAAGGTGCTTCAAGTGAATCAAATTCATTTTAGCTGAGAAGCTCCGTACACAATGGGAAGATGCAGTTCGCCATGTGACAGATCGTAAAAACGAGTTAGATGACATGCTGCTGGAATGCCGTCAATTAGAGGAGATGTATGCAGAATTCGAGCGTTGGCTTGGACAGATTGAGGAAGATGTTGCTCTACATCCAGTGAAACCAACGGCAGCTAATATCGATCAACAGATAGCCAAGCAGAAGGTGTGGTATTCATAACACTCCTCCCCCTCTTATTCCGTTGTCATTGAGCTTCCTCTGAGTACTAATACATGTATATATGTATTTGGATTAAACAAAGGCATCATTATTTCAATTTTACTATCTGCAAACATTATGCTATATACATGTATAAAGTGTATTTCTAGGCAGTATCTTCGAACTCCAAAAGATTTCATAACATAACAAGCAGTCTAAATTATGAACTTAAAATTTTCAATTTATTGTGATATACATGTACAAGTGTATTTGACAATTTACAAACAATTCAAAATTTTGTTTTGCAGAAAATTCAGTCTGAGGTGGATGATAGACAGAAGATGATGGACAAAATCAAACAGTTAGCTCACAAGCTGATAGAGGACTACAGCCAAGATGACACTAGCTACATAAAGCTACAAGTGGAGAAAACCATGAATAGGTGGTCAGCTCTATTACACAGGTATGGTATAACTAATACAGGATAAATTTAGCTATATAGAGCTACAAACAGCTAGCTCACAAGCTAATTGAGGACTACAGCCAAGATGACACTAGCTACCTAAAGCTACAAGTGGAGAAAACCATGAATAGGTGGTCAGCTCTATTACACAGGTATGGTATAACTAATACAGGATAATTCTAGCTATATATAGCTACAATTTCAGATTGTTCTGAGAAGAAATCAAATCATACTTTATTTGTATCTTTAAGGTTGGCCTTCAACATTAAGTCGTTACAAAGTAACCGTAATTCCATCGAGCACATAGACTCCACACTGGACGGCTTTATACACTGGATGGCGGAGATGGAGAAGAGCTTTACACGTCTTATTGACGAGACTTCCAAGGAGGAGGTACGGCATAACGAGGACCTCTGTAACGAGTATCTCACTCAATTTAAGGTAAGGAGACAGTGTAATGTGGGCAATTTGTATGTACTTTAAGAGAATCGATGGTTTTGGCTGTAGATTGTAGAATATAAATAGTTATGGATTTACCTTGATAGATCATTCCAAGAGTGCGTAAAGATACTAAAATTAACATCAAGAATGCTACTTTGCTTTATTTTAAGTGGTCTGGTGATCTATCAACTTTTAAAAATACCAAGTTTTGATTTTTTTAGAGACGTTAGGGAAATGATGATGCATTATGAAGTTATCTGTCAGTCTTATTTCCCTTTTGCAATAGCCAATGCAATATGACAACTTTCTATAATGATCCATGTTATATAAATGTATTTCTCTTTTCAGGACCTACAGACAGAGGTTGACTCAAACAAGACCACCTATGACTCACTGAGTAGCTCAGGAGCTCAGTTAGCTCATACCATGGTGAACAGTAACTCAGAGATGCTCAAAAATAGACTTGAGGAGATGAATCTGGGCTGGACTCGACTCATCTCAAAATCCATGGAAATAAGGTTAGCTATATTGATTAAATGTTTTATGTTTTCATTATGACAGAGGTGGGATTTCAGGAAAAATTAGTATATAAAATACATGTACAGAAAGATCTTTTGGTGAACTCTTTTGTGCCCTGGTTTGTTGACTTTCTTTGAGTCACTTTCATAGGCAGATTTCATAGTTTGTTGGATGATGAACGTAGAGAGAGCATTTTATGTTTCCCTGCACTCAAAGATGACTTGAAGGCATACCTGTCAACTTCTTAAATCTTAAAAAGAGGGAGATCTTGGACTTTGACCTACTTAAAGATTTTGGTTAAAGTTTCTGGTTGAAGCAAAATCTATGGAACTGTTTGCAATAGAAACCTTATATTAGACATTTAGGTTGCCCATGACGAGACCTTTCAATTTATGCTGTAACATTTGACCTAGTGACCTTGACCTTGGACTTTGACCTAATTAAAGATTTTGGTTAAAGTTCCTGGTTGAGGCAAAATCTAAGGAACTATATGCAGTAGAAACTTAATATTATGCATGAAGCTTGCCCATCACAAGACCTTTCAATATATGCTGTAACATTTGACCTAGTGACCTTGACCTTGGACTTTGACCTAGTTAAAGATTTTGGTTAGAGTTTCTGGTTTGAGCAAAATCTAAGGAACTGTATGCAGTAGAAACTTTATATTATACATGTACATGTAGGTTGCCTCTGACAAGACTTCTTAATGTATGCTGTAATATTTGACCTATTGACCTTGACCCAGTTGTTGACAAAAACTTACTTTGCAATCCGGCCATACCGTCTTTAGCGGTGTTTTATTAATGAATCACAACATTCTGCAAAAAAAAAAAACGATTTTCAAATCATTTCATTGTGCTGACATTTAAATGCAAAAACATTTATAAACTATGAAACATGTATCAATAGTTTATTGTATTCCATACATCTTTCCTTGCATTTTGTCATGCGATTTCTCATGAAATGCTCTGAAAGTTACTTTCTGTGGTAAATATGCCTTTGATAAAAGGGAGAAAGAGGGTGATTGTGTTTTGGTCTCCCTCGAGGGAGAAATGCCAAGGAGGGAGATGAGGTCAAAAAGAGGGAGTCTCCCTCCAAAAGAGGGAGAGTTGACAGGTATGTTGTAGGGGTCACTCTGTCAGGCAACTATCTGTCCGTCTATCTTGGTGTCACACTTTCTTATAAATGACTATGACTTACTAGATATACAGTGTACATTTACTTCTACCAAACTTACTGTCTTCCTTACTGAATTGAAATGTTTTATCTGTCTGTAGCAAGATGATTTCATGTAGAACTGTATCACAGTATTCCAGAAATAATGATGCACCTGAAACATGGAAGGGAAATAGTTCATACCATGGTCCAAGTCCTACACCTGACCTTGACCTTGGCATCTTCCTTGATCTTCGTAGTACATGTCACATAGTTAAAGTATAAATGCTGGAGACTGAAAGATTGATGTTCGATGGAGAATGTTTGAAATGCAATAAAATTGATCTAAGGATGCTCACTACAGTGCATGGTATGGATGCTGCATCTGACCCACATTTTACGCTTGAGCTCTGTCATCTCTGATTAAAAGTTTAAAAACGGGTGATAGATTAATAAGTTTGTACAAGGTGATGTCATTTAATGTTCAAACTACAAAACTACACTTGCACAACCTTAAAAGTGGTGTTTGGGGACTGGAGGGCAATGTTGGCGTTTTAATGAGCTAGTTTTATAGATTTAACGCTTTATCAAACGTTTATAGAAGTATCCAGACCCTATTTATAGGCGTGGACCACATAATGTGTCGTCTAGACGCTGGGCTAGTCTCAGATGGCACGTTTATGTAATAATTATCAGCGTGCTGTTAAGAATTACTGCCATATCACTCCATTATTATTATTATGACTTTATTTAATCTGTACATTGCATGAGTAAAACTATAATAAAAAGAAACTGAATCTGAATAGAGCGGGCTAAAATAATAATTGTATCATGTAAGAGATTATAGTATTCCGCAGAATTCTCAAAATTGGTATTCATTATTTCTCGACTGTACCTTTGGAACCGGTAAAATAACTAAATATATATTACATAAATGTTGTTAAACAAATGGATATAAGAATAAGAACCCCCGCCTTAAAACTGTAGAAAGTCCTCCCCCGACGAGACCCCCTCCCTCCCAAGGAAAAAAGTTTAAGATTGAGAATGCCATTTAAATCAACTTTATTATATTTGCTATTTTATGTAATTTTATACGCCTGGTAAATTAACAGGTGTGCGCAATTTTAAAATCACAATAAATACGTTAAATTGAGCGGATGGGGAACACAGAATATGAGTTGGGTGCACTCGGGAAAATTATTTGGGTAATAGCTGGAATACATGTAAAACTTAAAGAATGAAAAATAATATGAAATATTCTTCTTTGAAACAAGGGGAAAAAGAGATGAGAGGCTGCTGATTTTAAAATGTGCGGAAAATTGAAAAACGACGGAATTAAAAAAAACCAGTTGAAATACAATTATTGTACATTTGCTAGACTCTGTTTAGATTTTTAGAAATGTCCATTTTTGTTGATTTCATCCTAGCTAAGAAGATTTAAGATCGTAAATTTCACAAAGAAAGCTTAATAGGTAAGAATGCCGTAATGGTTTGCTATAAAACAATTCAAAGCATGTCAATTTATCCGGCAAATTTTACACGTGGGTGTATTTTGTTTGTGAAAGGCATTTTCCGTATACAGAGATTATTACCTGTAAAATTTGACGAAGGAGAGAGAAACTTGTATTTATTTGTATTGATTTTTCTCTGAGTCATGGTTTAAAATCTCCTCATTTTCCCCACATTAAAGACATCATACGGAAAATAGCTTTTAATTTCATTATTCATTCATATCGGAAAAGTACACGAATAAAGTTATTAGATTTGATAGATAAATCTACTTTTGGAATGAAATGATTGTATTTAGTGATAAAAAAGGGACCATGTTACAATCTTTTAACTTTCCCAATCGAAATCGATGTGTATCGACAATGCAGTGTTCAAAAGAAGGGGATTTATTGCAACGCTTTTCTTATCACCCGGTGTGCATACATAATTAATAGACTTTTATGTATTCGGGGACGACCTGATAATATAATGTGACTAATTTTGACTATGCCAAGATCAAACGTTCAAAGCTTATCTCTGGGTGAACGTACGCGTGCTAGAATTAAGATTCTGGACGTTACCTATCCGTGTATGTATACATGTATATTATTGTGGAGCTTGGTGAAAGCCGTGTGGATGTAATTTTCATGTCGTGTGATGTAAAGTTGTCAAGATACGACCATAGAAAGGAGAATGTTGATTTCTGTGGCGAAATTACACAGTGTAAACGTGACCAGGAACTAATTTTTGCTACCAGATAAAACGTCAATGGAAATGCTACTTTAAATGAAATAGACTTCAGAAGTATAGCTTACTGAAATATAGCTTAGCTCTGGATTTTAGCTTTGAAAATGCGGTATATTGCAGTAGTGGGACATCGTAGAACGGACGGAAGTGAAAGTCCTTATTCCGCCAGGATTTTCTCCTTGGTGGGACAGCGCACTCAGAATGGACCAAAAGTAACTAAAAGAAAACGCGTTCATTGGTAAATGTTCATTTTGACTTGTATTTTTAGCAAAAGGTGCTGTATTTGTACTAAACGGCAATCTTATGTCAGATCAAAGAAACGTTAAAATCTGTTCGTCGTAAATAGATCGAATGACTAAGTGTGCTAAACATAAATGGACATTCGAATTTAATGATTTGACAGGTTTGTTCGCCTACATTACGATTTCATATCTGTCTGTCTTGAAGTCACACACTCGCGTAAATGGTTATTACGTAACGTAACACACATTATTAGCTCTACTGGTCAAAGACTAGTCGAGCTTATGCGATCGCCATGTGTCTGGCGTCCGTATGTCTGTCTGACTGTCCGTTAAACTTTTCTTGTGAACGCGAATCCTGTGAATAGCTTTTTGCTTTATAATGGGCCTGTGATCTAGTTGTGCACCTGGTATTTTGTTTGAGCCCTGACCCCTAGGGTCTTGGACAAGCGGTGTGGTCATTTTCTCCTATATAACTCCATGCAATCTTGTGAGTACTAATTCTCAGAAAGTATAATTGATAGAAGGATAATTCTTTTAGCATTATTCTTAGTCTGTGGTCTAGTTGTGCACCTGATATTTTGTTTGAACCCCTGGTCCCTAGGGTCTTGTGAAAATGGGTGTGGTCATTTTCTCCCATATAACTCTATGCAATCTTGTGAGCACCAATTCTCACATAGTATGATTTATATAAAGATAATTATTTTAGCATTATTCTCATGTGGTCTAGTTGTGCACCTGATATTTTGTTTGAGCCCCTGACCTCAAGGGTCTTGGAAAATGGGTAGACGTGGTCATATTCTCTTATATAACTATGTGATCTTGTGAACACTAATTCTCAGAAAATATAATTGATAGAACGATAATTCTTTTAGTATTATTCTCAAGTCTGTGGTCTAGATGTCCACCTTTTATTTTGTTTGAACCCCTGACCCCCAGGGTCTTGGAAAATGGGTGTGGTCATTTTCTCCTGTATAACTTCCATGTAATCTTATGAACACCAATTCTCTGAAAGTATTATTGTTAGAGAGTTTATTCTTTTTGCATTATATTTATCATTCTTTGGTCTTGTATTTTACTTTAGACCCTGATCCCAAGAGTCTCAGAAAATGGGTGTGTCACTTAGATTAATTTAAGCAAACAACCAGGAGAGCTTCTGTTTCATCAGAGACTTCGAGGTCTGGTACTTTGAACTTACTGGAAGAGCAAACATGATCAGGCACAACACTGAATAAGGGGCTAAGGTCATCTTCATATTAATGGTCAATCTTCGACACTGAGGCAAAGAACCTGTTCTTGAAAAGACAAATATTTGCCATGAATTTTCATGTTATATCGCCTGGGAAACAACATGAGCTAAGCAGGGAAGGGCACATTTTGTATGAACATGTACAGTATGTCTGTTTGTCTGTCTGCATGTTCGTTCAAACATAAAAAAATCACATTTTCACATTGCTGTTGCTAGTTTCTTTTGTGAATTCATTTGAGGAAGGCTAGGGAATTCGTGTTTCATCGAAGAAAAACTATTGCAAAAGTTTGAAATTAAATCGGTATAGTCCAAGTAATTAGTTCAATGTCTTGTTGAGAGATGTATATACAGTCATGTACCTTTAAACGGTGGTCTTTATGTGTCTCAGCACAAGGTCATTTCTTAGAGATCACTTTTAAAAATGAGAACACTGCCTCTCAATGAATCAGTCACTAATAGAAGACTTGATATACACATATAGAGGGATAATTTAATTTAAGGAGTGATTGATGTAGGGTTTATTGCAGTGTAAAATATATTTTACTATATTTCTGAAAAAAAATCTTCGACATTGCAGATGAAAGTACATGTACATACAGACTCCCTTCAGCAACTTAAAGCTCATCATTTTGTTTTATAGGGGTCGTTTGGAGACTAATACTGACCAGGGCTTACATTTAGTATCCACTCTACAGGAGCTGATTGGATGGATGGTTGCCAAGCAACAAGAACTAGTCAAACAGCGACCTCTAGGAGGGGATCTGGAAAAACTCAAAAGCCAAAGTGCCCAAAGCCAAGTATGTAATTGATACTGTTAAAATTGTTAAAAGACCTGTTTTGCCAAATGGTTGTTTTGATAATACATATGATATGATATATAAACATACTTAGAAAGTTTTCACAGAAATATTATTAAAATCTTCATCTTCAAGCTAGTATGAACATACAAAAAACTAGACAAAGTACTTAGTTTACTACAGTCTTTATGGGAACTAACTAGACAAAGTACTTTGTTTACTACAGTCTTTATGGGAACTAACTAGACAAAGTACTTTGTTTACTAACAGTCTTAATGGGAACTAACTAGACAAAGTACTTAGTTTACTAACAGTCTTTACGGAAACTATCTAGACAAAGTACTTAGTTTACCACAGTCTTTATGGGAACTAACTAGACAAAGTACTTAGTTTACTACAGTCTTTATGGGAACTAACTAGACAAAGTACTTTGTTTACTAACAGTCTTAATGGGAACTAACTAGACAAAGTACTTAGTTTACCAACAGTCTTTATGGAAACTATCTAGACAAAGAACTTTGTTTACCACAGTCTTAATGGGAACTAACTAGACAAAGTACTTTGTTTACTACAGTCTTTATGGAAACTAACTAGACAAAGTACTTAGTTTACTAACAGTCTTAATGGGAACTAAGTAGACAAAGTACTTAGTTTACTAACAGTCTTTACGGAAACTATCTAGACAAAGTACTTAGTTTACCACAGTCTTTATGGGAACTAACTAGACAAAGTACTTAGTTTACTACAGTCTTTATGGGAACTAACTAGACAAAGTACTTTGTTTACTAACAGTCTTAATGGGAACTAACTAGACAAAGTACTTAGTTTACCAACAGTCTTTATGGAAACTATCTAGACAAAGAACTTAGTTTACCACAGTCTTAATGGGAACTAACTAGACAAAGTACTTAGTTTACCACAGTCTTAATGGGAACTAACTAGACAAAGTACTTTGTTTACTAACAGTCTTAATGGGAACTAACTAGACAAAGTACTTTGTTTACTACAGTCTTTATGGAAACTAACTAGACAAAGTACTTAGTTTACTAACAGTCTTAATGGGAACTAAGTAGACAAAGTACTTTGTTTACTAACAGTCTTTATGGGAACTAACTAGACAAAGTACTTTGTTTACTAACAGTCTTAATGGGAACTAACTAGACAAAGTACTTAGTTTACTACAGTCTTTATGGGAACTAACTAGACAAAGTACTTTGTTTACTAACAGTCTTAATGGGAACTAACTAGACAAAGTACTTAGTTTACTGACAGTCGTTATGGGAACTGATTTCACTTCACCTATTTGATTTTAGGCTATATGGAGCAGTTTGGAGAGTAAGCGCCCCCTGGTGGAGCAGAGCCTCCAATACGGCAGTTCTTACTTGGGGGAGGAGGCAAACGAGGAAAAGAGGAAGAGCACTGGTAGCAATGAGGGAAGTGATCTAGGTATGTTTATTGGTACAGAATTAAGTGAAGGAGGTTACAATGTGCTATTTAGCTTGGGCATCTTTCATTGGAAATCATTCATGGAAAAAGTTTTTTGTAGGTGTTTGGTAAATTTTCCCTCTTTCTTTTAGGGAGGTATTTCCATTTATGCCAACAATGATGAAGTTTAATGCATTTGAAATGTGTATATATGATTGGGATAAGGTTAAGATCAACCATTTTCTGTGTTTACCCCTGATATATCAACAAGATAGATGCAACCTAGGATGTATATACTGTATATATACATGTATATGTCCCTGGCACAACATAGGTGATATAATTCTCTGAATAACTCAATACAATACCATCACATTTCAATAATACTTATTACTGTACTCTAGATGACTCCTTTACGCTGTCTGAGTCTCCTCCCGATGTAAAGCACGTAAAGACGAAGTTAAAACGGCAGCTACGACTGATTAAGAGGAAGTGGGGTGACCTATGTCAAGGTTCCCAGGAATGGCAGAGTAGGATCGATCAAGCCATTGAGGTATCTTAATATAGACAATTGGTATTTTTCCAATATAAATTAAGTTAACTTGTTCATACATTAACTTACCTTTGTACATGTTATTCTCCTTAATTTGAATCTCAGAGTGAAAGTTCTGCTTGTATGAATTTTGCACCCTTGATGTGTTATTAATCCCAACTTCCGGTAATGACCTTGACCTACATTTTCTACATAAATGACCTGTTTACATGTATTTTCAATGAATATTGAGCTGTTGAAGAGATTGCTTGTCTTAAAGTGATTTATCAATGTTACAGAAAATGAATTCCTTACATAGAGGCCTTGAGGATCTGGAATCAAGGCTGAAGGACGCTGAAAAGGTCCGTAACCAATGGCAACCTGTACCAGAGATTGTAATTGACAATCTACAGAGAAATATTGATGATTTGAAGGTACAACTACTTGCTTAATCACTATTATTGAAATATCATATGTCAAAGAGACTTTGCATGCCCAGATCTAAAAACAAAAATATTAAAAGGGGTGGGATTGTTCATAATTTTCAGGGGAGTAGGGCTGGGACGATTCAGGTATCCTTCGATTCGGTTCGGTTTCGATTCACAAGGCCTCGGTTCGGTTAATTTTGATTCGGTTCATTTGAATGAGATAAAGTACAAAATAATGTAAAAATGGATAAAATTCACAGAAAAATGAAGATTAAAATCTCAATTGATTTTACCATCACTTTAGTCTACTGTCCTGTTCACTAATTCCAGAGCACCCTGTTTTCCCGGTTTTCTCTAAAATATGATAATGTCATCTTCCAAAAAAATATCAATTTTATAGTACTCCTTTAGTCGTAACAGAAAGTACCATTGTTTTGGCTGTGCGTCAGTTAAGTTAGAAATAGGACGGAAAATAAAAAGTCTATGGGGATTTTCTATAGTAAAATCGCTGAAAATGTGTGACGTCGGAGACTTTGACGTCACTGTTTACTATTGTTGACACGGAGAACAAGATGACGGCGGCTTGAAATTAACATGGGAATTTCCCGTCCCCCGCTTTCGCGAAAGCGCGAGGACATTAAAACCGGTTCGTCCGTCTGTCCGTCTGTCTGTCCGTCAGTCACAAAAACTTTAACCTTGTGCAGAACTTTTGAATGGAAAGTGATAGGGCTTTGATATTTCACATGTGTATTCCTTGTGACAAGACCTTTCCATGGATACCAAAATTTTTGACATTGTGACCTTGACCTTGGACTTTGACCTACTTATTAAGAACTATAACCTTGACCATAACTTTTGAATGGAAAGTGATAGGGCTTTGATATTTCACATGTGTATTCCTTGTGACAAGACCTTTCCATTGATACCAAAATTTTTGACCTTTTGACCTTGACCTTGGACTTTGACCTTCTTATTAAAAACTTAAACCTTGACCATAACTTTTGAATGGAAAGTGATAGGGCTTTGATATTTCACATGTGTATTCCTTGTGACAAGACCTTTCCATGGATACCAAATATTTTGACCTTGTGACCTTGACCTTTTGAGTTCGACCTACTTTGCAAAAAACTATAACCTTGTCCATAACTTTTTAGCTCACCTGAGCCATAGGCTCAAGTGAGCTATTGTCATAGTGTTGCGTCCGTCGTCCGTCGTCCGTCGTCGTCGTCGTCGTCGTCCGTCGTCGTCCGTCGTCGTCCGTCGTCGTCCGTCGTCGTAAACTTTTCACATTTTAAACTTCTTCTCCAGAACGGCTGAAGGGATTTTGATGAAACTTGGTAGGTATGAAGTACTCATGGTCCCCTACAAGTGTTGTTGTTTTTCGTCCGGATCTGTCAACAGGTGGCGCCACCACAGCCAAAAGTAGGTCACGGGGGGTACCCTCCTTTGACAAACTTCTTCTTCAGAACCGAAGCATGTATCGACAAACCGAAAGCATCAGGATGATCTAGAGAGATGTCTTAAGAAGTGTTGTTATTTTTGGTTCCACTTCGAAGTCAAATTTTTGACGCGTTTTTGACGTCTTTTCGGACTTTGTCAGAAATGCACATTTTTGCACTATTTCTTTAAATAACTCAATAAGTGTATGATTTTACACACTCATTTACTACATATTTATCATATTTAACTTACTTAATGCTTTGATATGTATTTTATGCTTAAAATTTATTTTTTTGATTTTTTATGAATTTTTTTCTTATGTAAAAAGGAAGGGGGGGGGGGGGGGTTGATTTTCATACATTTTCTGCTTCTTTTCTATAACCACTCTTCAGATTGTCATGACAATTTGTAGGTATGAGGTACTCATGCATGGTACCCTACAAGTGAAAGAATTTTGTCAAGATATCTACTTTTGGATTTTTAAGGAATATTTTTTAAGATTGTACATAGGTATAATGTATGTTTTCCATGCCAAATGGACCCATGGGGAGTAGCTTCAAACCCCGGCGGGACCCCAACAATTTTTTTTTCCCTTTTTCAGTTTTTTTTCTCTTTTTATTTTTATATTTATCGCTAGAAATGAAACTGTGAAAGAATTTTGTCAAAATATCAACTTTTAGATTTTTAATGATTTTTTAAATAAGACAAGCTATAGCTAGTTTGGCTTTGTGTACTTATTTTCATACTTCGAATTAACTTGGCCACATACGCTATCAAATATACGCTGAATTTATTTTTTAGATGTTGACTTTTTGTGTCGCCTGCGAAGCACAGCGACACTTAGGGATCACTTTGTCTGTTGTTCGTCTGTCCGTCCATCCGTCCCTCCGTCTGTCTGTCACACTTGGGTGTCACACCCCATAACTTTTGATTGGTAAGTGATAGGGCTTTGATATTTCACATGTGTATTCCTTGTGACAAGACCTTTATACACATTTCATAATTTTTGACCTTTTGACCTTGACCTAGATATTTGACCTACTTTTCTAAAAATCTAATATTGGCTATATCTCTTGATTGATTAGTCCAAGTGGCTTCACTGGGTCATGAGGTTTGATACACCGTACACTGCTGTTTGGAAAATAAATTGGCTCAATTTCTGCACAACTCACTTGAATTGATATTGTCCGCTAACAACTTGTCTGTGTTAATTGGATTAACACGATTTTGACTGTACGTTACATGTATTAAGATGAAATCAATACTATTCAAAAGCTCTCATTCATAGATTTCTGTATAATTTCATATGAATAAAGGCAAAACCGAAAAGTCTTTGTTTTTTATGCTTCCGGAATCAAAGATACGGGGGCATATAGTTTTTGGCCTGTCCGTTTGTCCGAAAAACTTTACATTGGGCATAACTTTTGATAGGAAGGTGATAGAGCTTTCATATTTCACATGTGTATTCCTTGTGACAATACCTTTCCATTGATACCAAAATTTTTGACCTCGTGACCTTGACCTTGACCTTTGACCTACTTTTCAAAAACTTTAACATTGGGCATAACTTTTGAATGGTTAGTGATAGGGCTTTCATATTGTACATGTGTATTCTTTGTGACAAGATCTTTCCATTGATACCAACATTACTCTGACCCTGACCTCTCACATACTTAACAGAAAATGGTGTTTATACCAACAAAGATGCCACCGCGGGGCATTCGTGTTTCACAAACACAGGCTTTATTATTTTCTGGCATACTAGCTATTAATAATGAAAGGTTTGGTGTTCAATTTTAAATAAACTTAATTTATGAAATCATTTCATTGTTTTATTCTGTTTCTGTTGCACATTAATGTGGAATTTTACAAAATGATTTTATTTTTGATGTTGCATAATCGAACTATACTAGCTGGGCATATGACTTTGGATTGCATAATCCATCTTTTCAAATCAGTAAAAAAGTTGTTGTTTTGAAATGTGACTATTTTCTCTTGTTTGTACTTTTAAAGGTTGTCTGAAAAAAAAACTTGTCTGCATCCGGCAAAAATCTTGTTAGAAAGGTTGTGGGCTAAAATCCTGGTACTGGCACTATCAGTATTCAATGTCAGTATGTCAATTAGAGCGTGCATGGGTATCAGGTGAGCGTTGTGCCCCCTGGGGCTCTTGTTAATGGAAAATGATAGGGCTTTCACATTTCACATGTGTATTCCTTGTGATGAGACCTTTCTGTTGGTAACAACATTCTGACCTTGTGACCTTGTCCATGGAGGTTGACCCACATTTAAAAACTTCAACCTCGACCATAAATGTTTGATTTTAATTTTAATCATAGGTCTTAAATATTTCACATGTGCATACCTTTTCATAAGCCCTGTCCCTTGGAAACAAAACAAAAGTTTGTACCTTTTGACCTTTTCTTGGAGTTAATCTTTCATATTTAGAATGTTGATAATATATGAGATATATTATTAAAACTTAAGAATGGGGGGATGTCTGTAAGGATTTCTTTAAAGACAAACACCCAAAAGCGGGGGACCACAATTCCTTGAATTTGATTTTTCATATTGCGGTTTGAAGGCAGCTGATAGGGTAAGTTGAAGTTAATTTCCAGTTACGACTAAAGGAGGTCAATGCTCGGAAACAATAATTTATAGCAAAATTCTTCAGACGACAGAATAAATCGCCAAAACAGGGTGCTCTGGATTTGGTGAACAGGACAGTAACCTTATACAGCATAATAGTTTGCATAATAATCTGAAGTATGTGTGGGGTTTCATCAGTTTTACATCCATAATTATGGTGAATGCATGTGCTCTAACACAACAGCATGTACTGTGAGAAATTTTGAAAATATAATACAAATTTCAACACCTCATTTTTCAACAACCAAGAAGTGACAGGTTTCACAGTATATATTTCAGTGGACATAGCTTTCCTTACATGATATTTGGCAACTTCTGTCCCGTTTATTCTTGTTGCTGCTTGTACAAAGCTTCCTTTGACCAGTTCACGGAAAGCGAAAGTAGAGCTACTGTCCTGTTCACCAAATCCAGAGCACCCTGTTTTGGCGATTTATTCTGTCGTCTGAAGAATTTTGCTATAAATTATTGTTTCCGAGCATTGACCTCCTTTAGTCGTAACTGGAAATTAACTTCAACTTACCCTATCAGCTGCCTTCAAACCGCAATATGAAAAATAAAATGTCTACGGGAAATTCCCATGTTAATTTCAAGCCGCCGCCATCTTGTTCTCCGTGTCAACAATAGTAAACAGTGACGTCAAAGTCTCCGACGTCACACATTTTCAGCGATTTTACTATAGAAAATCCCCGTAGACTTTTTATTTTCCGTCCTATTTCTAACA
Source organism: Pinctada imbricata (assembly GCA_033119305.1). Lineage (NCBI taxonomy): Eukaryota > Metazoa > Mollusca > Bivalvia > Pterioida > Pteriidae > Pinctada > Pinctada imbricata. Next base: position 25,891,188 of record VSWD01000010.1, on the reverse strand, counting down.
TAACTGACGCACAGCCAAAACAATGGTATTTTCTGTTACGACTAAAGGAGTACTATAAAATTGATATTTTTTTGGAAGATGACATTATCATATTTTAGAGAAAACCGGGAAAACAGGGTGCTCTGGAATTAGTGAACAGGACAGTACTTTCACTTTCCTTTTCATGGGAGGTCTGCAAGTGGGGGGAACTACACGTAAATCGGAGCAATAAGTGAATGTTCGCTCTTTTCTTACATTTTGGCCTTCTTAGATATAATTTCTAAGCAATTTCAAGCATCTTCTGGTCACTATTTGACTTTGGTTTACTTTGATAAATTACGTCTGAACCGAATCGAAATCTGGAATTCTATGTCGGTGCATCGAACCGACACTTCTAATTTCGAAGCACCAAAATTTTCGGTGCACTGCCCAGCCCTACAGGGGAGACCCCAATCCTTCCTCCTCTACATCTGTGCATGCCTTCTGTTGCGAAAAAAAGTCATCCAAATAGGCCAGGCCATTACTTTTGAAAAAAATAAAGCTTTGTTGTGCAGTAGTTTAATTGGCAGCCCTTTTTGGGGCATGTTACCTCTTGAAAATGACTGCAACAGAGTATTTGATTATGTTGCATAACTTTTGAGCTACATGTACATGTAAGTGTTCCTTTTCTCTTTTAGACTTTCCAGAATGAAGTACTGCCCATCCAGGGTTATGTTGACATTGTCAATGACTATGCAGAACAATTGAAGAACTTCCATGTAGCAATTTCTACTGCTAACATACACCGCATTAACGAAGATGTTACCAGGTAAAGATAAGTAGACTATACTGCATTAACGAAAATGTTACCAGGTAAAGATAAGTAGACTATACCGCATTAACGTAGATGTTACCAGGTAAAGATAAGTAGACTATACCGCATTAACGAAGATGTTACCAGGTAGAGATAAGTAGACTATACCGCATTAACAAAGATGTTATCAGGTAAAGATAAGTAGACTATACCGCATTAACGAAGATGTTACCAGGTAAAGATAAGTAGACTAAGACTGCAAAGAAATAATACTAAAATACTGACAGGGAGTTAAGAAAATAGAAATTTTGATTTTACTCGAAAATGCTTTTTACATGTGAATATCGAGGGAAATGTTCAACTATGAGAGCACTATTCAGAAAATTTTTCAGGTATCGTTTTTGCGTTTTCCCTCCACACATATGAAACAACACGGAAAATAATTTTTTTCATGCACAAAGTCTGTAAAACATACACTGGTCAAGTTTGAATGATACATAGCCGTAATCTAGATGCAACACATAAATTTATTCCTGATCTACCTATATGAAAGGAATCGCTGTTATATATAACATACTCAACCCTTGTCAACAAAAATGACTTGGTCAATTTTTAAGTGTAAAATATTGCTATTTTCCAATGAGTACACAAAAAAATGATGTCTTATAAGATTTGAAAAGCCAAGTTTTTGGGTAGTGCTATTCCTTCTATATTAGCATTTCAATTTTCTAATGATTCTATTTTACCGTTCGTAAATAGAAGGGAAATAATTCTTTTCTTAACTCGCTGTTAGTACTTTAAATATGTTTAGAAGTTGTCATTTCTGAATTTAAATTTATTGAAGTTGTTTTAGATTTCTTAGAATTGATGAATTTTAAACAAAAAGCAATTACAATGAATGTTATTTAAAAAATATGTTTTCTAACTTACATGTCATTCTTATAGGTGGAATGAGCTACAAATCTCTATAGATGATCGACTTAAAGCTTTACAGGAAGCTTTGAGGGACTTTGGTCCTGACTCACAACACTACCTCTCAGGTAAGTAGAATGAGCTACAAGTATCGATAGATAACCGACTTAAAGCTTTGGTCCTGACTCACAATACTACCTCTCAGGTATACAAACATTTATCGGCTTTTCCCATTTATTGGTACATTGTAAAAGATTTATCAAATTATCATTTCTTATATTTCATACCTAGAAAATTTAACATGGTTTGAGGTCACTTTTTACCACATTCACTATGATAGATTTATAATATGATAGATAACGTAAGAATTTACCCTCCAAAAAATCATTTTTATGATGATCCAACGTTATCTATAATATTTTGATGTCATGATAGATTTTGAGCTTGACATATGACAGACATTATATGACATGTATCATATGACAAACATTATATGGCATGTATCATATGACAAACATTATATGACATGTATCATATGACAAACATTATATGGCATGTTTCATATGAACAAAGATCTCTGGGCTTGAATATTTTTCTATTGAGATATCTGTTATGAGTATATCTGTTTTTACAGCATCTATAGATCATCCTTGGGAAAGAGCTGTATCAGGAAACAAAGTGCCTTATTACATTAAGTAATTATGAATTTTTTCTTCACATTTTCCATTTCTATATAATTTGTGTAAATTTGCAATTATAAGTTACATGTAGATTTCATAATTTCCTTTGTAAAATTACACTTAATTGTATCAACAATAGTTATGTTTTACCAAAGCATTAAAATTTACTGAAAATGCAAGTAAATGTGCATAGATGTTTTGACTTTCATTTTCATTGTGAATTCAATTACAAGATGAAAGTGTCCTTTGCATTTGTTTTAAAGCCTTCATCAGTAGTAATTTTGTATAAATCATTTGTTTTATTTATTTTAGCCACTCAACCACAACTACTCACTGGGACCACCCTGTCATGACAGCTTTAATGGAAAATCTCAGTAAGTCAATAATTTAAAAACTAAGTTGATATTCTTTAGAGCATGTACATATTCATGGTGCATTGTAATATTAAATATTTTCCAGAAGAGTGCTATCTGATCACAAAGTCAGGGACACAATATTTTTGTTAAATGTTAATTCATTGTACAAAGATCACCAGATCAAATGTGGATGCAGAACATATGATTTGTGGAAATATAGATTTCCTGTCATGTCCTGAATCCCCCCACCCAAAATAAATATAATAATGTAATAAATACTCATTTTAAAGATCAAAGTGTGATGATGTGTATATTTTACATTTTACAGCTGACTTCAATAATGTGAGATTTGCCGCATATAGAACTGCTATGAAACTTAGAATGTTACAGAAGAAACTCAGATGTAAGTTGTTCTTAAATCCTCTTAATTTTCTCTAAATTTGCAAACAAGTCCTGCATGATATTTTACAGACTCTAAGGTAAAAAAATAAGTACAATGTACATGTATTGATTAAAAGATAAAAGGATTTAAAGAAGTTGCCAAGGCATATTAAATTTCGCCCAGAGTTGTGAGTATAATTTAGAATTATGCTTCCATAAATTCAGACAAAGCTTCTGACAAATTATCTTTTTGATGAAGTAAAGTCCTCCGTAGGGAAGGTTTTTATACAATAAATAACAATAAACACTCAATATCCACAGATTTTTGGCCACTTGGCCTTTATCAAGTGGAAAATTTGTGCTTTTCCACTTGATTAAGGCCTAATGGCGGAAAATTTGTGGATATTGAGTGTTTATTGTTATTTATTATCTTTTTGATTGTTTGCCAAGTGAATTCACAATAAGACTTACTGCATATCAGGATTTTTGAGTGAAATGACATCCTTTATGTGGGTTTTGTGGGAAATTTAATTCTGTGTCAAGCAGTGATTGGACTCTTACTTAAGAAATCAGTTTTACCCGTCTTTAATGGTAGTATATGTAGACCTTGTAATACAATTTGAAGTCCATTAAAAGTGGAAACAAATTAACATAGATTGTTCTCATTTCTATTTTCAGTGGATCTACTGCCCATGAAGGTAGCTATCGAGGCTTTTGATCGTCATGAGCTGAGAGGACGTAACGATAATGTTATGGGTGTTATAGAAATCATTAACTGTGTCGCTACTATGTACGAACACATTTCAGATAACCATCCGGATCTTGTAAATGTTCCACTCTGTGTTGATTTGGTGCTAAATTGGATTTTAAATGTTTATGACATGTAAGTATAGTTTCTAATTATATGTGATTTTACAGCAAAATCCTCATATTCTATAGTGGGATGTTAGATTTAAAGATGCAATTATTAACAGCAAAAAGTGCGGAAAATTTTAATACATACATGTAGTTCATTTCACATTTTAACCAAAATAGAATTTTATAAAAGAAGGGGTTTTGCTTTAAGCTTGAAAATTGTTCACATCTTTGAAAATATGAGACAATTTGTGTGTTTACTCTGGGTAAAATACTAGTTGAACTGATATCTGTTTCTAACTATTTTGTCCTCAGCTTTAGGATGAAAAACTTTAATTTGTGGATACATTTAGAAATTATTACCGGTAGTTTAAATATTGAAAGGTCAGATGGAAATAGGAGTTGTCTTTCTTTGTCTCCAAGATAATTTTTAAGATATTAATTTGGTTAATTTGGTACTTTTAAAATGCTTTGGAATTGAGAGTAATCCTTGTAAAACCGTAAACTCCTAATTTTGTCATACCATATGATTTAGAATTTATTCTCATAATTTCGTCTTGACTATTTTCTTCTCCACAGAGCACGGAGTGGAAAAGTACGGGTGCTGTCTTTCAAAGTGTGCTTAATACTGCTGTGTAATGGTCATTTAGATGACAAATATAAATGTAAGTATTATTTCTTTTCCAAATGAGTTATTTCTACCGCTTGGTATATGTAATTAAATGTCTTTATCTTAACCTCTAGGTTTGTGGTTTGAAGACTAATGTTTCTTGAGTTGTGGGTTACCAAGAATATTTTACTCAAAGTTTTAATGTAATTGTGTAATGTAAGGAAGAAATTTTGACTAAAAGCTCTTTAAAGTCTTTTAAAGCTCATAACAAAATAAAATTTGGAAAAGTTAAAGACAAATTTAATAAGGTGACATAATACTGGTCTGAAGACTATTTTAAGTTTATGTTCAAGTTTATTTATTTTCCTTTCCAGTTTTGTTCCGCCTAATTGCTGATACAGATGGATTTTCTGATCAGAGGAAATTAGGACTGTTGTTACATGATTGTATGCAGATCCCGCGGCAGCTAGGGGAGATTGCGTCTTTCGGAGGAAGCAATGTTGAACCCAGTGTCAGAAGCTGTTTCGAAAAGGTATGCTAATTGAAATATCATACAAAGTTATGACCAAGAAAAGAAAAGAATTGAGACCAATTTAATTTTGCTCTCTATTAAAGCTTTCTTACCAGACAGCAAATTAGTATTTTGGAAATTATGAATTTACTAAAGGCAAATTTGTATGTTTTTGAAGGTATATATTTAACTTGCATGTGTAAGCCCTAAGAGTAAAATACATAATTTCCTAAGACTTTATTGCTTTATTTATTTCATTTTATATCCCTTTGAAATGGTTTTTTATGTAAACTTTTTAATTGGATTATTATTTCCAAATTTAGAATAAGTATTGCTTAATGAATGTTTCATTATCAAACAATACTTTGGATATTATTAAAATTAGAACTTTTTCTGCTAACTTTTCTAGAAATTGGAATTTTGTAAGAATTATTTTGGATAATGCTAACAAATTTTATAGGAGGAAAAGCTCATGTTTGGTGATTTACTTTTAGGCCCATGGTAGACCAGAAATCCAAGTGAACCACTTTTTGGAGTGGTTAAAGTTGGAACCCCAGTCCTTAGTGTGGCTACCTGTATTACATAGACTCGCTGCCGCAGAGACGGCTAAACATCAGGCCAAATGTAATATATGCAAAGAATTCCCAATTGTAGGATTTAGGTATGGAAACTTGATCAAAGTATAATGGCTAGTTTAACAGTTACAAATGGAAACTCGATCAAAGCTTAGTGGTTAGTTTAAAAGTTACAATTTCCCATCCAAGCAGAGCCTATGAAAACTGTTGTCATGCAAAGAATATTAGTATGCAAAGAATTCTCTACGAAAACATGTTCAAGAGATATTAAAGATGCTCACAAATTTATTGGATTATCCATTTCTTTTATAATAAGTAAAAATATATTTCTTTTTTCAACAGATATCGGTGCTTGAAGTGCTTTAATTTTGATATTTGCCAAAACTGTTTCTTCTCTGGAAGAAAAACGAAGACTCATAAACTTACTCATCCAATGCAAGAATACTGTACAGCTGTAAGTTGGTTCTTTCTTCATCTTCATGGTAATTCTTACTATTCTGCGAGCATTGATTTTACAATCTTTCATACTTAATAAATCCTTACTCATTTCATCTTCTTTATTTTGTAGACAACCTCAGGGGAAGATGTTAGAGATTTTACCAAAGTTTTAAAGAATAAATTTAAATCAAAAAGTTACTTCAAGAAGCATCCTAGATTAGGATTTTTACCTGTTCAATCTGTCCTGGAGGGAGATTTTGTACCTGACAGGTGAGTTCTATTTACTCTTAATTAGAAAGACTATCACATTGATGAAGTAAGGTAGAATCTAATGCATTTTGGAGCTTTTTACCTACTAATGCTTGTTTGTGTGGGTACTATGCTCTCATAGTTTTGCTTTTGGAAGAAATGAGAATTGAGTGTTAGCAATCTCTATCTACTGTTATCTGTATCTTGTCTGTGTAAAAAAAATGAATAAGAACATATTCATTTTAAAATTCCTTCTCCCAGGAGGATACCTTTCAAATTAATAAGAGGAACTAATTACAAGTTTGAAATTTGACCTTGACTTTAAGGTGTTTTATAGTTTGTAACTTATGAAGCAGTCTACACAAAAAAAAAAACTGTTTGGAACCACTAGCCCAAAGGGAAATTCTACTGACTGATTGTATAGTTTGTTAAACAATATCTACTAGCCTTTAATATTTATTATTTCATTAGACAATATCTAATAGGGCTTTAATATTTCACATGTAGATTCCTCATGACCAGAGCTTTAATTTGATACCATTAATTACTTTTGACCTAGTTACCTTGACATTGAACTTTTACCTACTTGTTGGCCATATCTTTTGAATTAAATGGGTAAGTAGGGCTTAGATATTTCACATGTAGATTCTGCATGACCAGAACTTTTATTTGATTCCATAATTTTTGACCTGTTGACCTTGACCCCGGAGTTTGACCTACTGTCAAAAACTTCAAACAGTGCCCAGTTTCACAAAAGTACTTTTTAAAAATTCTAATTTTTGACCTGTTGACCTTGACCCCGGAGTTTGACCTACTGTCAAAAACTTCAAACAGTGCCCAGTTTCACAAAAGTACTTTTAAAAAATTCAGGAATTTTCGTAACTTTTGTTGTTTAATAAAATGTTCAAAAGATTTTCCATTTAGATTGTACTGTGTTTTCTAATATCATTTCTACATACTGCATCTAAATTCAGAAACAAACTTCCAATATTTTTATTTTAAAAGAAGAATTTAAGCGATCAAAACATGCAAAGGTTACAAAATTTCCTGAAATTGTTCATAAGTATTTTTAGCTCGCCGGGTTGACAAAGTCCAGAGAGCTAATGCCATACCCTCGGCGTCGTTGTCGTCGTCTGTAGACAAAACTTTAACCTGGGCTATATCTCTTGAACTATAAGGGGTAGGGCTTTGATATTTCATATGTAGATACCTTGTGACGAGACCTTTCATTTGAGACCTTGACCTTTGACCTAGTGACCTTGACCTTGGACTTTGACCTACTTTTCAAAAACTTTAACCTGGTTTCTGACAAAAACCTTTATAGGCGAGCTATGTAATCTTTGATTACCCTATGTTTATGAAACTGGCTGCTGGGCCATATATGTTTGAACAATAAGAGATAGAGTTAGGTACCTCATGCTAAGAACAATCCAATTGGGCCTTGACAATTGACCTTGACCCTGTAGTTTGACCTATTTTCAAAAACTTAAATCTCGCCATATATTACTATTTCATATCTAATTTTCATGATTTTAAAACCATCAAAACCTGCATGGCAAGCAATGCCGTCTTCTAACAAGTATTATCTCGGACATCAGTATTTCACAATCACTTCTATTGATTCAAATTGATGTAACTGGAAAAATTAACAAGTATTTGAATTTCAAATCTGTTGGAGTTAAGTTTTGCTCTCTTGAATACACTACTAGCTGATTTTTATTCAAAATACCCTCTAGTTGTGTTGCCTGCAAAGCATAGCGATACTTATGGATCACTTTTCTTTCTTCTAGTCCTAAGCGAGCATTTGGACCCTATTGGACCTCTCATAACACTTACATGTTTCTGTGCATGCAGACTTAAATTAAATGATCTGTATACAGCATGCAGGATGGTAAAAGATAGATTTCCTCTGTCGATTCAGATTCTAAATTTCCGGAAAGTCTACTCTTTCATTGTCAATTTAAGGTATAGAATTGCACTCTTAGCCCGTGTAATTGTCACAGAATGATGTTCAATGGATTCTGAGTAGACTTTTCTTCATGTTGTTAACCGTCTTTGGAGACAGATATTCTAGACAGCTATATATCCAGAATATAGATACATCAAAATTAGCACAGGATGGTCTATATTCAGTGATTACTTTGAAGATATCTTCACAGCATAGTAATTATGGCAAAGTTATCAGGTTATAGCGTCGTTATATATGGATGGTCCATACGGGGAAATAAAGCTTTGCTTAAAGAGGACTATATTTTATGTAAGGCGATGTGATGAATTGGCTATCGTGTCATAAGTCTGTCAAGAGATGATTGCTATTTTGTAAGTGAAGAGAAACTTGATCAAAGTTGATAAATGACATATTGAGACACGAATAATTATTCTTTGGAGGAACATCAATTTTGTTTCAGATAAGACTTTTGTCTGTCTTTTTGTTGTTCTGTCTGTCTGTTTGTCTTGGTAGTGGAGTGGAAAATACTGTATGATGATTCTGGCTTGTCCGTCCATCCGTCAGTTTCTCTAATATGCTTTGAGAAGTTGATTGGGAAATTAATATTCAAATTATCATAAATAAAAAGTATTTTTAAAGGTAGAAACTCCAAAACCAATTTTTGGATGAGTGACAAGTCAGTAGAAGAATGAGAGACTCAGATTCGTATAAATTTACTAAGTTGGAAGCCCTTAAGAAAAGAGAAGGGGATTTTGGTGTGACATTCCTGCTAATTCAGACGTTTCATGGTACCACTGACCTTTTACGTGAAAAGACAAACTCTTAAAGGGAATTTTTATAGTCCTATTGCATGATCTAGCAATACCGATGTGCTGATGTAACAATACTGGAGCGTTGCATTGTAACGACGATGCATGTATACAAACCATTTGATCAATTCTGTTATAGACATGTATACACGTTAGATCGGTGCATCAGTTTCACTTAACAGACCAATTCAAAAAATAAGAAAAAAAAATCCCATTTGTGCCATTCTCCAGTGAAGTCTGCACTTTTATTAAAACGTCTTCAGTATTACAGCGTATCGCTTCCAGGAAACAGAAAATCGGATAAGAGGTTTTGAAATTGAATTTTGACGAGCACGGCGGTCGTTTGCCTTGCAGAGTAAGGGTATCTTATTGCATGTAAACCTGTAATTCTGATAGCGGTATATTGATTTTTGTAGACTTTCATTATTGGTTCGTGACTCTTTCCCAGTTATGCTATCAAAATTGACAAGACAGATCGTTTCTAATTAAGGGATCTTTTGTCAGCTTCTTTACGCTGACACCGTGTAGTATCCATGCTGAGTTACTATGGAATATGGGCTTTGGAATAAAAAAACATACTATTTGTAAATAAATGCTTCAGACTCTATCAAAAGAGCTTCATTTGTGGATATGTTCTTCAGTTTCTTTCGTTATGTTGCTTATACCTTTTAGATTAAAATACAAAATCCACGAAAAAATGTAAACCTAAAACAAAGAACTCGCGTATACTAGAAACATCATACTGAACTCCATTTATACTCGAATTCACTTCTTGTCAACATTAGCGATCTTTTCATCAGCTGATCCTTTGGAATGCCACTCTTTTGATTAAATTCAATCAGAAAAATATAGTATAGTAACGATACTATTGGTCGTTGAGGCAGGATTCCGAGGCGATACGGAATCAATACTATTGTCGGATCAATTTTGTTCTTAGGGTGACTCATCAACGATCGTCAAGTACAATGTCTGGTAGAAGACCTCCCGGAGACCCGTCTAGATTTGTCGCCCCTGGATTTATAGGGTCTAGCTAGCGGTATTGCAAACATTGGAGAACATGGCATCTTCTTGTCTTCTTTACAAAGATTCTGTTAATTATGACAGAACATTTGATTAAAGGGATCTGAATGCGCTAACGAAGGGATCCAGTGGGACATAGAGAGAGTTTTGTTTTTGGAGGAACTGATCCAATATCTGCGCATTACGTAATATTCCTTCCCTGTGAGACATTAATCTGAAATAGGGGCGTGACTTGGTCCTGTGATCCTGCATATTTACGGAATATTAAAAGAAATTTGAGAGTCACTGCATGGTGACTGAAAATGTGATAAAGCTGTGGCTCTTGACAGATGATGAGCTTCTTAACAATAAATGTGGATATCGGATAATTTACCATAGCTGTTGACAGACGAAGTTAAAATGGGGATTAATGAGGCGTTTAGACGAAGTGACTCATCATGGTGAGCAAGGACCTGTAGACTTCGAGATTTATGCTAATTCATCTTTGGGTTTTTCCGTGTCAAAGAAATCACTGATTTACAGTCTTGGTTAGGGGGATCAATAATATTTTACTTTTTAAAGGCTCGGTCTGCTTTTCTGTTTTTAATTTCGCCATGCGCATTTGTTTGAAGAGCTGTCGTCTGACATGCAGACGTTCCAGCGTACCTTGACTCAGCATGAGAAATACCAAGTTTGTGTTAAAGTTTTGATAGTTTCTGTCGCGTCATGATCATTTATTTCAAATTTGGCCGTGCTTTTGGATAGGACTAAAACATTATACTCCAAAATCGTCCAAATTATATCACTTATCGTCTGCAATTTTGATGCATGTTTTCATGTTGGTTAGTCAATACTCATTCGAACATAGTTTGGTTGATAAGAATTTTTCGGAGAGAAGTTTTATGAAGTAAATATTTTGACGATTTGGTCTAAGGAATAGCTGACGGTGAGAAACAGAGGACTGGTCCAAAATACGGTGTATCCGGAGTGACAGATACTAGATTTTCTCCCCAAATACTAGTATTGAAATTTGGGATGAAATGGTGTCATGAAACGAACCAGTCGTCTTGCTTTGGAAAATGCTTTGGAAGCTAGATATTGTGCAATTAAATTTTCATTTTGATATTTCAGAAGCATTAATTCTAGCTAAATGAAATGATGAATTTTCATTACAGCTCCTCACCTTCGCCACAGAACAGTGTGTCCTCTCAAGATATGCATTCCCGTATGGAACTTTATGCAAATAGGTAAGTTTATCATGCTAAATTTTGCTTATTCGGTTTTTAAAGATTCTCTGTGACGTCATGTTTCAATGATGTGGTGTAATTGTTGGCGTTGTCTCAGTCTGCTTGTTTCCCTGTCCTCACCTCATATATGTGTGTTCCGCTGTGATCACTGCTTCTATTAGTTATAGGGTTTGTTCCTGTCATACTTCCTACTCAAAGTAGGTGTGTAAATTTGTGGGGGGGTAAGGCCGAAGGCCGAACGCCCTACATATTTACACACCTACTTTGAGTGGAAGTATGACAGGAATAAACCTAGACCGAGAACAGGCCAAAATTTTATTCTTGGGTTGGTTTTAACCAAAATACCAACTCAAGAATAAAATTTTGGCCTGTTCTCGGTCTAGAATAAACCCTATAGCGAATTTATCATGCCGAGAACCATTTCGTAACGTTTATGTGTAATTTTTGACGTTTGAGAATTTAGTTATCTATCTCGGCGTCAAGGTAGGACACCACGTGACCGTAATACTGTGACGTCATCGGCTTAAATTAGTACGAGGTGTGATAAATTCATGTTGAGGTTCTCATCCATGCCTTTGTTCTACATGCTACTCTTTAATTATACCTTCCCCAAACGAAGTGACGGAGGTATATACATGTAGAAATCACCTGTCCGTCCGTCTGTCTGTCTTCGTCTGTGGGTCCGCTCAAGAAGTTTTGAAAGCAGATTTCTTCCATGCTATCACATTCACCATAAGGAGTACCACTTTTTTTAGCATGACTTTTGACCTCGTGATATTGTGACCTTGACCCTAATAGCGTATTAGCTTAAGAAGTTTTGAAAAGAGATTCCTTTCATACTATAAATGATAGGCCTTTCATATTTCATACTGGGTCCTACATTCACCACACAGAGTACTACAGTTTATTATCATAACTTTTGACCTTGTGACCTTTGACATGACATTTGGCCTATTTTGCTTTTTTGGCCAAGAAGTTTTGAAAACAGATTTCTTTCATACTTACTATCAATGGTAGGCCTTTCATATTTTATACATACATTCACCGTAAGGGGCACTACATTTTGCTATCATGACTTCATACCTCTTGACTTTCTGACCTTCACCTTTATATCGTTTTAGATTAAAAAGTTTTGAAAGCAGATGCCTTTCATATGTTCAATGGTAGCTATATATATAGGCCTTGCATATTTCATACATACATTCACCACAAAGGGTACTACATTTTGATACCAAAGCATTTGACAAAGTACATGTAGCCTTAACCTTGAACTTTGACCTAAACAGTTACTTGGTTCTGAAAGCAGATTTCTCAATAAGCAAGTGATAGGGCTTTCATATTTCATATGCAGATTCAACATTTTAATATAGAATTTTTTGACATACTGACCTAGACCTTGAACTCTGACATTATAATAGTATTTTGGTTATGAAGTTCAGAAAGCAGCATACTAATTTAGTACAATTTTCGTACCAAAGCATTCAATTCGGTCTTTTCGAAATTTATACAGAGTAACAGTTGCTTCCCATTTTTGCAGGTATCTGACGTCTACGCATTGTGACGTCATCAAATTCTATGGAAACCCGAATGAAATTCAGGGATATTACGTTTTCAAAGGAATTAAATGACGTCACAATGCTTTTGCAGATACCTGCACAAATCGAACGTAGGACCGTAAAAAAGAAAATATGGAATCATGAATGAGAGTTTCTGTTTGAACAATTGAATGTTACATCATAAATGGATCCATTTAGAAAAATGTCCCGCTTGGGGTATAATTCGTCACTTTAAAGCCGTTCTAGTTGTAATTGTGATGTAGGTAAATTAGAGTGATACATATTCTGGAATTTCTGTCTCAGGTTAGCTGAAGTAGAACAACGTCAAGCAACATCCACTCCTGATTCGTAAGTAATTCTACGTCCTTATATTTCAAAATATTATGAACAATGTGTCATATAGGGAAATTACAGAATCGTTTTATCAAAACTTTATAAGATTCAGATGTCTAAGGAATGAATTTTTTGCCATATATTGCAATCTTTAATAATTATTCAAAATTGATGTCTTTTTAAAATTGGTTTCTATGTACATGTATGATTTTATGTCAAATGTAGATGGGTTATATTTGAAAACGCAACGACACAAATTATAGATAAAGTTTGCATTGCATTTGTATGTTTTGTTATTGTTTACCACTGTTATTATGCCTTGTTTGTATTTTTGTAGAGAAGACGAGCATAACCTAATAGCCCAGTACTGTCAGAGTTTGAATGGTGATACGTCCACACAAGCTGTAAGTAAATAAAACTTTGAAGGCTTTATTTCAAGTAAACCCCAAGGGAAATTATATTAAGGGAAATCATATTTGGAAGGAATATTGTCAAGAAGCCATGTCACCTGGTAATAATTGATCTGTTTGTCTGACAAGGTTATGTCTGGATTTGACTTGTGGAATTATATGTGTAGAAAAATGGTGGCCAAGTTTGTATGAAGTACATGTATCTGTAAACTTTTTAAAATCAAATTTTCTTTTATTTTCTTATTCAAAATTTTCAATATCATTTTGAGATTATGATAGTTAATTATCATATTTATCGTAGTTGAAGAGTCCTATGCAAATATCATATTTATCACAATTCATAAATATCATAAATGATCATAAATATCATAAATTATTATATTTATCATAGTTGAAGAGTCCTATGCAAATAATGATGGCAGTGGATTCTGAACAGAAAGCTGAGTTAGAGTCTATGATCAAGGACTTAGAGGAACAAAACAGGTAATAATGACTTAACAAATCCATTAACAATGTAGAGAAATCTGTTAGATATTTTGATTCCTTTGAAACTTGTGAGGTTCTTTTGAACTTCAAAAAATGTTGTATTTTATCAAGGACATTACTTTACTGCTCAGTGGACTGTAATCTATGATAAGAAAACCTTAAAAGAACTGAGAACAACTTGCATGAAAAGGTTCATCTAATGATTTCATATTTACATATTTTGACCTTTTCAGGAGTTTACAGGCAGAATATAACAGGTTGTACGAGTCCAAGCAGGCCAGGGTGAATGGTCACGACGATACGTCAATAGAGGAAACAGATGAAGAAGTTATAGCCGAGGCCAAACTTTTACGGCAGCATAAAGGGCGACTCGAGTCACGCATGAAAATATTAGAGGAGCACAACAAACAATTAGAAGCTCAGCTATACAGATTAAGGAGATTATTAAATCAAGGAGACGAGGTAAACCTTACAAATATTACTGACATTTTCCTTGAAATATTTATTCTTTATGTAAAATGTTCCTGTTTGCTTTTATCAGCTGGAGTTCCAAATGAATTTAATAGCTGGAATAGCAAAGAAATAAGATTCATAGATTATTATAATGTTTAAAGTGATCTTCAATTTTAAAATCCGACTTTAACGCTCTATCATATTAACCTAGTTTTGTATCTCTATATTGCTCATGAATTCAAAACCTGATGAATTATAGATTTACTGAAAAAAAATATTTTTGATTTTCCATTTAAAGTTTCTATGCAGCTATTAATTGCTTCTCAGTAATAGAATATACATTGTGTGGTTTTCTTATAGTCAATTTCTTTATTGTTTCAGTCACTGTCAAGGGAGGTTAAACACCAGTCTGTTCCTGTATCACCATCATCACCCAAATCCACCACACATCAACCACAGTCAAAGTTCACACCAAAAACAGAGGCATTACATAATGGAAGAACAGGTAATTTACGCAATGTCACATCTGCTTAAAGTTTTGATTCAGACTACTTTATCACTTCTCAGTAGTAAAATAGACATTCTATATCCATTTGGAAGGATTGACAAGTCAAGTTTTATATTATTAATCTGTATGTATGACAAAGAAGTCTTAAAGTTGTTATGGTTGATAGTTTACAATTTCAAAATGTGAAAGTTGTGATGTCCAGGGTTGGGTGATGAATTATTCAAAGAAGAACTTGCATGTATGAATGTTTTTGAAAATTCTTAAGTAATTGTCCCCCGCTTTCGCGAAAGCGCGGGGACATTAAAACCGGTTCGTCCGTCTGTCCGTCTGTCTGTCCGTCAGTCACAAAAACTTTAACCTTGTGCATAACTTTTGAATGGAAAGTGATAGGGCTTTGATATTTCACATGTGTATTCCTTGTGACAAGACCTTTCCATGGATACCAAAATTTTTGACCTTGACCTTGGACTTTGACCTACTTTTCAAAAAACTATAACCTTGACCATAACTTTTGAATGGAAAGTGATAGGGCTTTGATATTTCACATGTGTATTCCTTGTGACAAGACCTTTCCATGGATACCAAAATTTTTTACCTTGTGACCTTGACCTTGGACTTTGACCTACTTTTCAAAAAAATATAACCTTGACCATAACTTTTGAATGGAAAGTGATAGGGCTTTGATATTTCACATGTGTATTCCTTGTGACAAGACCTTTCCATGGATACCAAAATTTTTGACCTTGTGACCTTGACCTTGGACTTTGACCTACTTTTCAAAAAAATATAACCTTGACCATAACTTTTGAATGGAAAGTGATAGGGCTTTAATATTTCACATGTGTATTCCTTGTGACAAGACCTTTCCATGGATACCAAAATTTTTGACCTTGACCTTTGAGTTCGACCTACTTTTCAAAAAACTATAACCTTGACCATAACTTTTGAATGAAAGTGATAGGGCTTTGATATTTCACATGTGTATTCCTTGTGACAAGACCTTTCCATGGATACCAAAATTTTTGACCTTTTGACCTTGGACTTTGACCTACTTTTCAAAAAAATATAACCTTGACCATAACTTTTGAATGGAAAGTGATAGGGCTTTGATATTTCACATGTGTATTCCTTGTGACAAGACCTTTCCATGGATACCAAAATTTTTGACCTTGTGACCTTGACCTTGGACTTTGACCTACTTTTCAAAAAAATATAACCTTGACCATAACTTTTGAATGGAAAGTGATAGGGCTTTGATATTTCACATGTGTATTCCTTGTGACAAGACCTTTCCATGGATACCAAAATTTTTTACCTTGTGACTTTGACCTTTGAGTTCGACCTACTTTTCAAAAATTATAACCTTGTCCATAACTTTTTAATGGAAAATGATAGGGCTTTCACATTTCACATGTGTATTCCTTGTGATGAGACCTTTCTGTTGGTAACAACAACCTGACCTTGTGACCTTGTCCATGGAGGTTGACCCACATTTAAAAACTACAACCTCGACCATAAGTTTTTGATTTTAATTTAAATCATAGGTCTTAAATATTTCACATGTGCATACCTTTTTATAAGCCCTGTCCCTTGGAAACAAAACAAAAGTTTGTACCTTTTGACCTTTTCTTGGGAGTTAATCTTTCATATTTAGAATGTTGATAATATATGAGATATATTATTAAAACTTAAGAATGGGGGGATGTCTGTAAGCATTTCTTTAAAGACAAACACCAAAAAGCGGGGGACAACAATTCCTTGAATTTGATTTTTAGCTCACCTGAGCGAAGCTCAAGTGAGCTATTGTCATAGCGCGCCGTCCGTCGTCCGTCCGTCCGTCGTCGTCGTCGTCCGTCCGTCCGGCGTAAACTTTTAACATTTTCAACATCTCCTCTGCAACCGCTGCACAGAATTTCTCGAAACTTCATAGGAAGCAAGTACTCAATGCCCTCTACCAAGTTTGTGTTTTTTGTGCCGATTGGTCAACAAATATGGCCGCCGAGGGCTCTGATTGGCTGACACACTTTCGACATCTCCTCTGCAACCGCTGCACAAAATTTCATGAAACTTTACAGGAAGGAAGTACTCAAGGTCCTCTACCAAGTTTGTGTTTTTCGTGCTGATCGGTCAACAAATATGGCCGCCAAGGGCTCTGATTGGCTGACACATTTTCGACATCTCCTCTGCAACCGCTGCACAGAATTTCATGAAACTGTACAGGAAGGAAGTACTCAAGGTCCTCTACCAAGTTTGTGTTTTTCGTGCCGATCGGTCAACAAATATGGCCGCCGAGGGCTCTGATTGGCTGACACATTTTCGACATCTCCTCTGCAACTGCTGCACAGAATTTCATGAAACTTTACATGAAGGAAGTACTCAAGGTCCTCTACCAAGTTTGTGTTTTTCGTTTCGATCATTCAACAAATATGGCCGCCGAGGGCTCTGATTGGCCAACATATTTTCGACATCTCCTCTTTAACCACTGCACAGAATTTCATGAAACTTTACAGGAAGGAAGTACTCAAGGTCCTCTACCAAGTTTGTATTTTTCGTGCCGATTGTTCAACAAATATGGCTGCTGAGGGCTCTGATTGGCTGACTCATTTTCGACATCTCCTCTGCAACCGCTGCACAGAATTTCATGAAACTTTTCAGGAAGGAAGTATTCAAGGTCCTCTGCCAAGTTTGTGTTTTTTGTGCCGAGCGGTCAACAAATATGGCCGCCGAGGGCTCTGATTGGCTAACACATTTTCAACATCTTCTCTGCAAAAAAACCACTGCACAGAATTTCATGAAACTTTACAGGAAGAAAGTACTCAAGGTCCTCTACCAAGATTGTGTATTTTGTGCTGATCGGTCAACAAATATGGCCGCCGAGGGCTCTGATTGGCTGACACATTTTGAAATCTCCTCTGCAACCATTGCACAGAATTTCACGAAACCTTGCCGCAAGCAAGTACTCAAGGTCCTCTGCCAAGTTTGTGTTTTTCTTTTCGATAGGTCAACAAATATGGCTGTCAAGGGCTTTGATCTGTAGAAGTATTTTTGTGACTTTAAACCCTTTGTCTGCAACTCAGGTGAGCGATGTGGCCCCCTTGGGCCTCTTGTTTTGTTTCTAATTAGCATCAAAATCATGGTATGGAATCCAAAGGTTATTTTCTACAAAGTGTATTCAAATTAGCACTTGTATCATGATGTCACAAAGAAACAAGTTCAACTTAAGGTCATGGCTCAAGGTCACTTACAAAATCTGATAAAGCTTACTTCATCTTGTCAATTATGCTGTGCAAGTCAATGTTTCACTGTAACTTGATATACATTTAGATTTTGTGACATTTCTTTTTGACATACCTTAAGGTAGTGGAAGCAACGTAGGTGATTTATTCCAAATGGCCGGTCAGGTTGGGGATGCTGTGGGTAATCTAGTTACAGTGATGACAGATGATGATGATTTAGATGAGAAAGAAGAAGATAAAACGAAACACTGACAAAGGATCATCTCTGTGAAACGGAATTCTTGACTTATCAATGTAACTGGTTTATGTGTATAAGGCTCCATAAAGCCCACACATTAACTTCATGTTAGCCCTGGACTTGCCCAGACATACTGCCATAAATTCCCTCTGGGCGAGATTTGGGCCCATCTATCCAAAAGTGTAGCTGTGATGTAAAGGACGGAAGCTTTAAATGGAAGTTCTGAATAGACCTTTATAATTTGGAGAAAATGAAATACCGATTATAATTCTGCTATTTATGAATTTATTATGTTGCCATATAATGAAGTTTTACTGGTTATTTTATTTACAAATACACAAATATATGTGGAAAAATGATGTGTTGTTCTTTGTATAAAGACCACTTGAGTGAAAGGCTTAAAGGTCATTCATTGCCTTCAATCAAAATTCTGAAAAAATGACAATATTTCACCTTTTTAGCTCGTCAGGACGAAAAAGTCTGGATAGGTAATGCCATACCCTAGGCATTGTCGTCGTCCATAGACAAAACTTTAACCTGGGCTATATCTCTTGAACTATAAGGGGTAGGGCTTTGATATTTCACATGAGACTGTGACCTTGGACTTTGACCTACTTTTCAAAAACTTTAACCTGTTTTCTGACAAAAACCTGTATAGGCAAGCTATGTAATCTTTGATTACCCTATGTTTTCTAACTGCTGTATTATATTGATCAAATGGCTAACAAGAGTTCTATCAGCTGATAAATTTTCATCTCCACCACAAATGCATGGAATTTTATTGAACCTAAAATGCATGGAATTTCAGTGAATCTGAAGATTATAATTTCTCAGGGTCTTCCAAGATTTTATTTGACATACATGTATGCAGTTAACCCAATGCTTATATAACATTTTAAAATCCCAAACAAAGCTGCATGGGAAAAGTTTGTTCTGAGATCCAGAGTGCAGACCACAGATTGTTACTGTTGGGGTTCAGGTCAGGTACCCTGGTGACATTTCACTGCATGGAAAAGTTTTAAATCACCAAAATAGGTTAGCTTCAATTACTCACCATATGCCATTCTGAAAATAACGGCAGTATGGTTTAACACTAAGCAGGCATTTATTGCAGTCGGGTATGATTGTTTCATAATCAAATTAAATAGGAGTACTGCACGAAAGAAATTTTATATAAAAATTCTGCATTGGACTACTAATTTTTTTCACAACAACACATTACAATTTTTTATGCCCCCGGAATCAAAGATTCGGGGGCATATAGTTTTTGGCCTGTCCGTCTGTTTGTCTGTTTATCTGTTTGTCTGTTTGTCTGTTTGTCTGTTTGTCTGTTTGTCCGAAAAACTTTAACATTGGACATAACTTTTGAGTGGGAAGTGATAGGGCTTTCATATTTCACATGTGTATTCCTTGTGACAAGACCTTTCCATTGATACCAAAATTTTTGACCTCGTGACCTTGACCTTGAACTTTGACCTACTTTTCAAAAACTTTAACATTGGGCATAACTTTTGAATGGGAAGTGATAGGGCTTTCATATTTCACATGTGTACTCCTTGTGACAAGACCTTTCCATTGATACCAAAATTTTTGACCTCGTGACCTTGACCTTTGACCTTTGACCTACTTTTCAAAAACTTTAACATTGGGCATAACTTTTGAATGGGAAGTGATAGGGCTTTCATATTTCACATGTGTATTGTTTGTGACAAGACCTTTCCATTGATACCAAAATTTTTGACCTCGTGACCTTGACCTTGACCTTTGACTTACTTTTCAAAAACTTTAACATTCGGCATAACTTTTGAATGGGAAGTGATAGGGCTTTCATATTTCATATGTGTATTCCTTGTGACAAGACCTTTCCATTGATACCAAAATTTTTGACCCCGTGACCTTGACCTTGACCTTTGACCTACTTTTCAAAAACTTTAACATTGGGCATAACTTTTGAATGGGAAGTGATAGGGCTTTCATATTTCATATGTGTATTCCTTGTGACAAGACCTTTCCATTGATACCAAAATTTTTGACCTCGTGACCTTGACCTTGACCTTTTACCTACTTTTCAAAAACTTTAACATTGGGCATAACTTTTGAATGGGAAGTGATAGGGTTTTCATATTTCACATGTGTATTCCTTGTGACAAGACCTTTCCATTGATACCAAAATTTTTGACCTCGTGACCTTGACCTTGACCTTTGACCTACTTTTCAAAAACTTTAACATTGGGCATAACTTTTGAATGGGAAGTGATAGGGTTTTCATATTTCACATGTGTATTCCTTGTGACAAGACCTTTCCATTGATACCAAAATTTTTGACCTCGTGACCTTGACCTTGACCTTTGACCTACTTTTCAAAAACTTTTACATTGGGCATAACTTTTGAATGGGAAGTGATAGGGTTTTCATATTTCATATGTGTATTCCTTGTGACAAGACCTTTCCATTGATACCAAAATTTTTGACCTCGTGACCTTGACCTTGACCTTTGACCTACTTTTCAAAAACTTTAACATTGGGCATAACTTTTGAATGGGAAGTGATAGGGCTTTCATATTTCACATGTGTGTTCCTTGTGATAAGACCTTTCCATTGATACCAAAATTTTTGACCTCGTGACCTTGACCTTGACCTTTGACCTACTTTTCAAAAACTTTAACATTGGGCATAACTTTTGAATGGGAAGTGATAGGGCTTTCATATTTCACATGTGTATTCCTTGTGACAAGACCTTTCCATTGATACCAAAATTTTTGACCTCATGACCTTGACCTTTGACCTACTTTTCAAAAACTTTAACATTTGGCATAACTTTTGAATGGTAAGTGATAGGGCTTTCATATTTCATATGTGTATTCCTTGTGACAAGACCTTTCCATTGATACCAAAATTTTTGACCTCGTGACCTTGACCTTTGACCTTTTAACCCAGTGACCTCACATACGTGTACTTAACAGAAAATAGTGTTCATACTAACAAAGATGCCACCGGGGGCATTCGTGTTTCACAAACACAGGCTTTATTTTATCATTTTATTAACTTAAGGTTTATTAAATATGAATTATAAAAACTTTTAAGATAATTAATATTGTCCTGAATATACACAAAAAGAATAAAAGATAAAAGTGATGTAGCTTCTTTGCTAGCTAACAAGGTACAATAATCTTTATAAAAGAAGTAACAGATTTAACTAAAAAGACAGCTCAATAGAAAAAATCATTTTAATACAAAAAAAGATATAACTGTATCATAGGGAATTCAATTCTTTAAATCTTCAAATAGGCTGAGCCCAAGTATACAATATACACACACCCCATAGATTTGGTGAGTATGGCCTATTCCAAGGAGGGAATAGAGTCCCATATATTGGCCATTTTCAACTACTGTCTGACCTAAACAAAGATTCAAACAAACCCTTCTTGTAATGAAAATCAACAGAGAGGATGGTCTACTATATTATGTATACATGTACGTATTGTTAACATGTAAAAATAAAACCCATAAAAGTTGAAGTATTTATCCATCTAAATTTAACAGATGACAATTACAAAGCCGTAATATTGCAACATAAAGAGGCATAGCTAAACCTAACATATCATGAAATGATAATGAATATATTATATACATGTATATTGAATACAAATTTCAAATGAAATGCATCGGAGCCCAATTGTAAGAGTAGCTCAGTGACAAACCTTCAAAACAGGACTCGATGAGGGGCCCTGTCCAAACCATGTTAGCCGATACAGAGCCATGGCCTCTCTGCTAAAGGTATGGGCTATTCCGTGTTCATTTATATTATATCGAGATTAGATTTGATACAACAACAGATTTTTAATACAAAATGTGTAAATTGATCATGGTTATTTTATACAGCATTCATAGTTACACTCTCACTCTTACAACTCGAATAACAAAAAAAAAAATATTGTATGCTAATGATAAATATATCAAATCTAGAAATTTCAAAGACAATTCGATTTCTTCATACAATTTCTTGAATATTTACATCACGCTTCTCACAACAAAATTAATGATTGACTGTCTTTCATTAAATGGTGTTTTGAAGGACAGGGGAAACTATTTGTAAATCTGAATCAAAGAGTTTCATTTCCACAACAGGCTACAAATTATGGACATGAAGTGACAATTGCAATGTCTTGTTCTTCCTCTTGGACAACATTTACATTTTGTATTAATGGACATTAGAGATTGTAGGGATCCCTATGGGTTCTTGAATACTGTGCCTCTTGTTGCAGATTTAATTTTACACATGAAATATAATGCATCCAAAAGCAAAGAAAATTTGATGCTTTGAAATCGTATGTTCTAAGGATACTTCAAGGTACCTTGAGGTGATAATCCTGTTTTTGAAAATATGGGAATGAAGCACATCTTTGTACCTCGGGTGATAACATACATGAGCTTGTTACAGCTGGCAGAGCACGGACTGTATTATGTAAGCCCTCTTTTCATATCCATGTACATATTAATCTGTGTTGCTTTGCCCCCTGCGTTTTGCGGTCTTGTTTGTGTGTGGTCATCTATCAGTGAGGTTGTTTTACACCACAATTGTACGTTCTCTGGGTAATTGGAAAAGTGGGAGGGTTGTGTGCAGGTAATCCAGGATAACCACACCGTCTGCTACTGACGTGGCAGATGGCCGTCGTAAGTCGTCACCGATTGCCCATTGGTCTCGTTGGTTTATGTGTAGTCCTTTATGTTTGATGTTTCTTTGTGATTTGGTGTTCATTGTACCATTTACTCATTCTTTGTGTGTCTACTTTGTGTTTTTACATTGGGTGTTTTAGAGTTTTGCTGTGGGTGCTGTAACCGAGTGTTGTTGGAGATCCCTACCTTTGTTTTAGTGATTTGTTGTGGGTGCTGTCACCGAGTGTTGTTGGAGATCCTCTCCTTTGTTTTGGTGTTTTGCTGTGGGTGCTGTCACCGAGTGTTGTTGGAGATCCCTACCTTTGTTTTGGTGTTTTGCTGTGTGTACTGTCACCGAGTGTTGTTGGAGATCCTCTCCTTTGTTTTGGTGTTTGCTGTGGGTGCTGTAACCGAGTGTTGTTGGAGATTCCCACCTTTGTTTTAGTGTTTTGCTGTGGGTGCTGTAACCGAGTGTTGTTGGAGATCCCCACCTTTATTTTGGTGTTTTGCTGTGGGTGCTGTAACCGAGTGTTGTTGGAGATCCCCACCTTTGTTTTGGAGTTTTGCTGTGGGTGCTGTAACCGAGTGTTGTTGGAGATCCTCTCCTTTGTTTTGGAGTTTTGCTGTGGGTGCTGTAACCGAGTGTTGTTGGAGATCCCCACCTTTGTTTTGGTGTTTTGCTGTGGGTGCTGTAACCGAGTGTTGTTGGAGATCCCCTCCTTTGTTTTGGTGTTTTGCTGTGTGTACTGTCACCGAGTGTTGTTGGAGATCCCCACCTTTGTTTTAGTGTTTTGCTGTGGATGCTGTAACCGAGTGTTGTTGGAGATCCCCACCTTTGTTTTGGTGTTTTGCTGTGGGTGCTGTAACCGAGTGTTGTTGGAGATCCCCTCCTTTGTTTTGGTGTTTTGCTGTGGGTGCTGTAACCGAGTGTTGTTGGAGATCCCCTCCTTTGTTTTGGTGTTTTGCTGTGGATGCTGTAACCGAGTGTTGTTGGGGATCCCCTCCTTTGTTTTGGTGTTTTGCTGTGGGTGCTGTAACCGAGTGTTGTTGGAGATCCCCACCTTTGTTTTGGTGTTTTGCTGTGGATGCTGTAACCGAGTGTTGTTGGGGATCCCCTCCTTTGTTTTGGTGTTTTGCTGTGGGTGCTGTAACCGAGTGTTGTTGGAGATCCCTACCTTTGTTTTAGTGATTTGTTGTGGGTGCTGTCACCGAGTGTTGTTGGAGATCCCCTCCTTTGTTTTGGTGTTTTGCTGTGGGTGCTGTAACCGAGTGTTGTTGGAGATTCCCACCTTTGTTTTAGTGATTTGTTGTGTGTACTGTAACCGAGTGTTGTTGGAGATCCCTACCTTTGTTTTAGTGATTTGTTGTGGGTGCTGTCACCGAGTGTTGTTGGAGATCCCCTCCTTTGTTTTGGTGTTTTGCTGTGGGTGCTGTCACCGAGTGTTGTTGGAGATCCCCTCCTTTGTTTTGGTGTTTTGCTGTGGGTGCTGTAACCGAGTGTTGTTGGAGATCCTCTCCTTCCTCGATATCAAAATTCTAAACGAAATTCATACCAGTGTGTACATGTATGATTTAAAGAGATGATTTTTGATTCAACATAGTAAATTTTCCTGGTTTGACAATGATGTTCATAGACTACTGTCATACGGAATTTACGTATCTCAAATCATCAAATACGTTTGATCTTGTACTAATGTTTTGGATTCCAAATTAAATATTTACAAATTTTAAGGTTAAAGTTTTCCGCTTTTATAGTTACTGTAGTAAAAACTTTCATGAAAATTAAAATTTACAAAACTAACTCTAAACTTCCTTAGAAATTCAGGAGCTTTATCTGCATCAGGGTATGTTACTTTTTCTCATCCTACATTTATTAATGACTTTATACGTAAGTAGGGTCAAAGGTGGACAGAATTTCTATCACGAATGAGTCAGACTTTATTCTCCTTACAAATACCGTAGATATGATCTTGGGGTCACAAAGGGACACCCTGTATGGAGCTAATTCCTTTTCCCCATGAAAACCTCGTCTGAGAAGACAGGGCACTGACCACCTGTCCTCTCAGTTAGTTAGTCGGACCCCTCGGATGATTTCACTAGCCAGCATGTAATGATATCCCTTTACATATTCATCTGTATGTTACTACCCATTGGTTGTTGGTTTAATTTATGTGTGGTCCTTTGTGTTTGATGTTTCTGCGTTGTGCGTTGGTGTTCCCTATCCCTTTTGCGTCTCTTTCTGTGGGTGTCTGCTCTGTTTTTGCGTTGGGTGTTTTGAGGTTTTGCTGTGGATGCTGCAACCTGGTGTTGTTGGAGATCCCCTCCTTTGTTTTACTTTGCTGACATGTTTTTGTCATCGTCTTACAGTGAGAAGGTTATTATCAATGGGCAGTCGGAGCCAACTTAGGACGAGCGTCTACCTCGTTGATAGCAAATGGAGTGGTAATATGGATTGAGTGCACACAACCCTCCCGCTTGTCAGGTTATCCATTGGTCTCGAAGAATGCAAAATTGTTGAGTACAATAGCCTTCTCACTATGTCAAATTGATGAAGTGCCAAAACAAAGCTTTTTTTTAGGCGACAGAGCTGTGAAGAAGTAATAAACAGAAAAAAGAAATTTAGAAACAGGAAGTACACGACTTGACTGTAAACAAAGGAGACAACGTGCACCCAACGGTTACCAAATGAAAGAAAGGAGGGGATCACCAACAACATTCGGTTGCAGCATCCACAGCAAATTTCAAAAACACTAAAATGCAAAAACACAGCAGGTACCCACTAAATGAGACGCAAAAGGGACAAGGAACACCAACTCAAACCAAAGAAACATGAAACACAAAAGAAGACACATAAACCATCGAGACCAATGGGCAACCGGTGCCGACTTAGGGCGGCCATCTGTCTCGCAATGAACGAACAGTTATTATACAATAGTCTCCTCATTGTAAGATGACTACACAAGCAAGACGGCAATACGCGGGTACCCAAGTCACATACAGATGAGTATTTTTAAACACGGAGCCTATGAAAAAGAGTCCGTACTCTGCCGGCTCGAGCGAGCTTATGCATGCAATCACAAAGGAGAACGACATTCAGAGAGGATAGGTGGTCGAGCCGTGTCTTCTCTAAAATGCACTTCTTCTGCGATATCATATAAATGATCTATAATTACACAATCTTTTATATCATAGTTTCATTGAATGAAAAACATGCCGGAAAACCATAGGCTGTTTCGGATGTGAAATTGAATCCATATATTATGACTCCAAGTGTCACTTGTTGGTTTTCATGGTACACCTGATATTGTCCGGGAAGTATAGTGAAATAAAG
Organism: Pinctada imbricata; assembly: GCA_033119305.1. Taxonomy (NCBI): domain Eukaryota; kingdom Metazoa; phylum Mollusca; class Bivalvia; order Pterioida; family Pteriidae; genus Pinctada; species Pinctada imbricata. The sequence continues at coordinate 25,864,639 of VSWD01000010.1, read as the reverse complement.
AACACTGTACGATACTCCATCAACGCTTACCACTTCTCGTTTAGTTGAATTTATGCTTGTTTCGTCATCAATGATATGGAAATGTACTGCTTCTTCATATATAGTTTGTATGAGAACGACCGCATGGTGTGTAAAGTTGTTTTGATAAGGTGTAAGAAAGCGACAGTAAGATGCATATGACGACACTGGAGGAATAGTAACAGAGAAACCATGACCAACGTAATGACAACTGGTGTTGAAATCAACCTTGATGTAGCTAGATGTAGATTGAACAAGGATATAAAGGTAATTTGTATTAGAGTAAACACTTCTATCAGAGTATGCACTTCGCGTTCCGGGTGTGTTACAGAATACCGCCGACCGAATGTTGTTGTAAAGGTATGGGATAATGAATAAATTGCCATCATTGTAAAAGGCTGTATCTGTGTAACTTGTTTTATACTTAGAAAATCCTTGATCTCCATGAGAGCCGTGTAGAAGCATGAAAGGTTTCGTACTCAACACATACCCGATCGTCCAGGATTCACCTTTGATTTGTAATACCTGACCAGCATCAAGGCGGACGGTAGAACCGCTCAAGCCTAAGCTGTTTAACGTTATGTTCGTACCTGCAGTTGATACTATACTTATATCAGACCCATTATGAAATGAAACTATTGACAACAAATTGACAAAATTAGCAGAAAAGAAATACTTTTTCTGCAAGTTGTTGATAGGAATGGCCATGTACCCGTCTCCTGTACCAGATGAACCAAGTATTACACAGAACACTGCTATGTCAGTGGTTGATTGCAACCGAACAGTATTGTCGCCAATGTATGAACCAGTCTTCATGAGTGACGCCGGAATGTTTAGTGAAAGTCCTCTTGCTGGTGATATTTCAATCTCTTGGTCTACACCAGCTTCGCCTGAGGCGACATTGATTGAACCAATTGCCATAGAAACAATCAAAATTTGAATTTCTGTCACAGATGTGTACACTTCTGGAAAGGCTAAAATGAAATGTCTACCAAACTGACCTAGAATAGAAAACATTACAAATATCAACAAAAAGTAAGACTGAATGCTGATTCATTAAATAAAATGTCAGTAAGTACGTACTCTGAATGAGATTGAGGGGAATACATATTTTACTTTGCTGTAAATCTATGTTGAAAAACTGATATTCTTTTTGTAGGGTTTTCATGAAGAAGTATTTCAAAGAAGAAGTTTTGATAAAACATATTCTACCGTACTGAAACTCACTTGTTTAATACGAAATCCTATTGAGCTCAAGTGGTAGCTGAGAAAAATATTTTTTTTCGTTTTATCGCGAAACTTGCCGTTATATCGCGAAACGTATTGTGCGAAAGTTTCAACGTTATAACGCGAAAAAATAATTTTCTCAGCTACCACTTGAGCTCAATTACTAAGTGAGGCTTTCATAGTTTAACGATTCTACCGTATTTACAATCCTATAATCATTTTCTATTTCCGTGGTCGCAGCTCAGAATACTTCACAAGAAGTACCGTTAAGTCTCGCACGTAAATTTTCCAATCAGATTTGTGAAACAGCAAAGACACTACTCGGTCTTTTCGTTGATGTATTTTCGAATGTCGACATCTCGTCGCCGAATTCGCTGCTCTTAATTCGTGAAGCTTTCCTGAAGTCAAGAGCTGAATGTCTCTTCTACCAAGTTTGTGTTCTTCAGCCCTTGCTATTAATCGAAATTTCGCGATAAAGACCAGCCCTAGTTTTGAATTTCTTATTTGTGCGGTTTGACCTCTTTAGTACAAAGGACATTTCTATATACTGTTTTCGTCATTTATACTTCATGTAATCATATTCCTTTTACTGTAATTCATTCTTGGGGCAATTTGTAAATATCTACCTTGTGGAGCATGATGACAGTGGATATGTATTGTACTCCATGGTTCTTCTGGAACACAATTTAAATTGTAAACACCTACCTTGTTGAGCATGTTGACAGTGGATATCTATTGTACACTATGGTTCTCCTGGAACACAATTTGTAAATACCTACCTTTTGGAGCACGTTGACAGCGGATATTTATTGTACTCCATGGTTCTCCTGGAACACAATTTGTAAATACCTACCTTTTGGAGCATGTTGACAGCGGATATCTATTGAACTCCATGGTTCTCCTGGAACACAGCTCGTTGATGATCTTGTTCCAACCATAAGTTTGCCAAGTTCACACGTAAATATCAAATAAGGCGGATCATATGACCTCTCCAATGTTGATGAAGACACTTCAGGAGGCGTACTTGAACACTCTTTGAAAGACAATCAAATTAAATATGAATTATCCAAGCCCATATAAGTACTTAATATTCATCATGTCAGCGAAGCACGAATAATAAATATGGATAGATATCTTTTGCATTAGTGTGTCTGAAACGAAGGAGGGGGATCTCCAACAACACCAGGTTGCAGCACCCACAGCAAAACCCCAAAACACCCAATGCAAAAACACAGAGCAGATAAGCACAGAAACAGACGCAAAAGAGACAAGGAATGTCAACGCAAAACACAGAAATATCAAACACAAAGGACTACACATAAACCAACGAGACCAATGGGCAACCGGTGCCGACTTAGGACGGCCATTTGCCACGGAAATAGCAGAAGGTGTGGTTATCCTGGATTACGTGTGCACAACCCTCCCACTTTTCCGATTACCCAGAGGTCTCGAAGAACGTACAATTGTGGTGTAAAACAACCCCCTCACTGTCAGATGACCACACACAAACAAGACAGCAAAACACAGGGACCCAAGCAACACAGATGAATATGTAAATGGATATAAAAAGAGGGCGTACGTAATACAATCCGTGCTCTGCCGCCGCGAGCTCATGTATGTTATCAACTGAGGAGTCCGACTGACATTCAGAGAGGACAGGTGGTCGGGGCCCTGTCTTCTCTACGAGGTTTTTTTTTTTAAGAATGCGCTGGTACAAGACTGTAGATTGGTCAAGTACCAAGCCTAGTGTCCGTCTGGTGAAATTAACTTTTTAGCCGAGTTGCAAAACTCGGTTCTTAATTTGATGTGAGACGGGCGGATCGGCGGGCGTCTTGGCGATCGCCAACAATTGGTTTCCGGACTACAAGTCAAGTATGATTTATGCTAGTGCAATAAAACTTCACACACTTACTCGCCATGAGTCAAGGATGACCCTTATTGATTTTGGGGTCAAAAGACCAAAGGTCAAGGTAACAGGACTCTGATTATTGAAAATGCTTTCCGGACCATATAAGAGTCTGTATTGCACAAGTCTATGATCATGAAACTTGCCAGAAAGTTTCCCATGAATTATGGATAACCCCTGTTTATTTGAGGTCAAAATGTCAAAGGCCAAGGTCATAGGACCCAGTTAATTGAAAATGGTTTCCGGATCATATTAGAGCCTGTATTGCACGTACGATCGTGAAACTTGCCAGAAATATTTCCCATGTATCATGGATGTCCCCTAGTGATTTTGAGGTCAAAATGTCAAATCAGTAAAAGAAGATCCTGACGACAATCCAAACAGCACTCACAATAGAGCACCAATTTGAGCATCGACCGACCCCTAGCAAGCTAGAGGTGGGACCAGGTGCCAGGGAGGAGTAAGCATCCCCTGTTGGCTAGCCGCACCCGCTGTCGATGTTCATGTACGAAAATGAAAACAATATATAAAATACATGCACTGTCTGAAGTTAAGTCTGTATAGAAAGTGCTATGGAGACCATGTCAGGGGAAAATATTCAAAACACTTACTGTCAAACTCCTCGCGGAGAACTAGTTTACGAGCTCCACAGGGCAAAGGGCAAGTGTGACACAAATGAACTGATCAACGACAATCCCAACAACACTCACAATAGAGCACCAATTTGAGCATCGCCGGACTCCTAGCAAGGTAGAGGTGAGACCAGGTCAAGGTCATCGGACTCAGAATACCTTATATTCATATGTCCCCTGCGAAGCACGAATAATAAATTTGGATCGCTATCTATTGCATAAAACAGTGAACAACAAAGACTATACATACATCAACGAGACCAATGGACCATCGTTGCCTACGTATAGGATGGCCATCTGTCAACAAACAGACCGAAACTAAGAAAATTACATACAAGGTAATAATACGGTAGTGTTCCAACTCTTTACCTACTCGAAGAACATTTAGAGCCAATTCTAATACATCAGATACGTGTTTCGGATAGTGAATCTTCAACAGTTGTACTGGCGTGGCAGATGGCCGTCCTAAGTCAGCACCGATTGCCCAATGGTCTCGATGGTTATAAATGTGTAGCCATTTGTGTTTGATGTTTCTATGTGATTTGGTGTTCCTTGTGCCTTTTGCTCTTGTCTCTTTCTGTGCGTGTCTGCTCTGTGTTTTTGCATTGGTGATTTTTTTGGGGGGAGGGTGTTGAGGATGCTGCAATCGAGTGTTATTGGAGATCCCCTCTTTTTTTATCACATGCCGAAGTGATTTTCTTACAGCGAAATGTACTGCACCCTCTGGTTGAATTTGTGCATTAGTGCGCGGCTCAAAACTTTGTAAAGGGTCGATTCAGTAGCATATTTTTATGTAATATATGACCAAAATAGCATTGGATGGATTGTGCTCAGATGTTTTAATAGACTCCTTTAAAACTTCATCGAAACATATAAGACATCACATGAAAAGGAGGTAAGCAATGAATACTTATATTGCAAAGACTGATAACAAAATTCATTGTAGCCGGTGCTATCAAAACAAAACCAATATAAACTTTGTAAAGGTTTAAGTAAACAGACAGTCAGACGGCATAAAATCGACTTACAAACTTTATTTTCTATCGTAGACATACAACTGTGCTTCTCTATAGCATGTATATGAGGAACAAATGATAACGTTTTCATTATTTATTTACGTTTGGGCACCCGGTTAAAATGATTTTCCAAATGTACAATAACAGACAAGATTAGTGAACTCTGAATTCTTGTAATAAAAGGAATTTAAACTCAGCAGCAAACAATCTAACAATCACATAGACATTCAACAATCTCAGTGAAAAATTCATACAGTGAGGTCATTTTACACTACAATTGTGCGTTCTTCGATACCTCCTGGTAATAGGAAAAGTGGGAGGGTTGTGCGCATGTAAAACGGTTAACCAAACCGTCTGCTACTTGCGTAACAGATGGCCATTCTAAGTCGGCACCTGTTGCTTATCGGTGTGGTCTTTTGTGTTTCATATTTCTATCGGGTGAGTTGGTGTTCTTTGTCCTTTTTGCGCCTCTTTCTGTGGGTGTCTGCTCTGTTTTTTAGTATTGGGTGTTTTGCTGTGGGTGATGCAACCGAGTGTTGTCGGAGATCCCCTCCTTTCTTTTACAGACAGCAAAATCACATCGTCAAAATCTTTACGATTTTTTCTGATGCTTTTCTAATTACTTGAGTTTGTCTGATTTTCTTTGTCATGTATTCATTATCTTATCATAAAAAGTACCTGTCTTGATACAGATGTCGTTTCCATTTTTCAAATTTATACAGGTCTCAAAATGTCGGCACTTCTTATTGCAAGGCAAGTCACTCTGAAAAAAAATTATAATGATAATAGATATTTTATCTATAAAATGCTAAATCAATGATAATAACCAGGACGATCGGTACATAATTTATCCACAAGAACTGACACTTAACATGGCAAACGTTACTAACAAAGAAACACCTGTTTGGACCTAAATGTCAAAACTGTAAACAAGTGTATATGACAAAAGACAAAGTAGTAAATTTCCCTGGCTCGACGGTACCACCAGACGGCATTTCCGTATCACAGCTCATCCGGTACGCTAGAGCATGTACTGATATTATGGATATTCTGGATTTTCACAGTAGAAATTTACAAATTACAAAGAAACTTTAAGGTCAAGGTTTCCACTTAAATTAAGACATTCTGGAAATTAAAAAAAAAAAAATAACAGTCAGCTTCTTTTAAAGTTCGTTGTAGGATATCCTTCCATTCTTCTATATTTATAATTTACTTCTGCAACTGTCGATGTAAAGTGCCGTCCTAAGTCGGCACCGGTTGTCCATAGGTCTCGTTAGTATATGTGTTTTCTTTTATGTTAAATGATGTTTTTATTTTATGAGTTTGTGTTCATTGTCCCTTTTGCGTCTCTTTCTTTGCATATCTGCTCTATATTTTTGCATTGGGTATTTTTTGGGTTTTGCTGTGGATGCTGCAACCTAGTGTTGTTGAAGATCCCTGTTTCTATTTTACATATAAATGTGTCACTATTTGCTGCTATATCAACTGAAGCAACTGGCAAATATTTTTGAGAAAGGAATGTTCTCTGATTACATCAGATTCTGGACAAACAGACTGAGAGAGGGTCGTATATTGTTGACATTAGATCTAAGCAGCACTCTATTTGATTTTATCCACTCGCAAAGCATATTAACTGGGTTTCGTTTTTTGTTTGCCAATCTTCCTACATGTACATTCCTCGCATGAATTCATCAATATCTCGAAATTTTGTCGCCATGTAAATTATTTGTGTCCCCTGTATTTTGGTCCTTCTTGCAAATGCTCTCGTAGATATTGATGGCTTACATTATTAAGGCCAATGGTAACAGAATGGCCCAATTATCATCATTATTACATCTAGTTGATTGTTTAAATACATTTTCAAAAGAAAATCGACGTGTTTAAAAAATGATGATATGCAATAAAGAATGAAATAAAAGTAAGGATTAGTCTTAAATTTGTAAGAAAATCGTTATACTTACCGGTACTTTGTTAACATAAATATAGGTCATGTTGTTGTTCTCATCCTAGTGATGTGTTGAGATGGGACGTTGATATTAAATAGCACTGCAGATGAAATAAGTCAAAATTGACAGACAAACATCCTCCAAGCTTCATACACTCTCTGATACACATTTTTAATGAAAGCATGGGAAAATTTTTCTCTTCCACGACATTGATATATTTGTTATAGAATATTTCATATTTTAAGGTATACGTGATTGATAAAAACGTTCCAAAGCAAAATAGTAGTCTTAACATATTGCCAAATATCTAGTTTTCAATAAGAGCTTCAAGTATACAAAAATGAAATTTCTAAAGTTTCTAGACTTTATGCCTTCACTAATTTTGAATGTTCGTCATGGTATGTTCCCAGGCATTAATGATTAATTTCTTAAAGCGCGAAAAAAGGAAAGACCTGAGGGGCTGCAATTGCAAAGCACATAAGTCCGCCAATGTACAAAGTATCAATTACACCATTATCATGATTAATGCAGCATGCTTACAGAATGCTTAACAGAATCGAATCCATACGTTATGTTTGCTACAAAATAAAATAGAGTACCTTTCAAAAGTTTATTTTCCACATGGGATGTCAAATGCAAACTCTAGACGAAGTTATAAAATGAAAAATGAACTAATTGCAAATTGCAACATTAGACATTGACAAAGCCATAAAAAGAAAATTATCCCTCTTTACAATAAAAAAAAATTAGCATAAACCCCATAATTTTCACGAAGTTCATAATGTCTCATTAATTATCATTCGTGTTTCTATTTATATAAATAATCAAAAAGCTTAAGTGTAAAAGAAAGGAGGGGATCTCCAACAACACCCACAGCAAAATCCCAAAACACCCATGCAAAAAACACAGAACAGATACCTACAGAAAGAGACGCAAAAGGGACAAGGAACACCAACTCACAACATAGAAACATAAAAGACTACACATAAACCAACGAGACCAATGGGCAACCGGTGCCGACTTAGGACGGCCATCTGCCAAGTAAATAGCAGATGGTGTGGAGACATACGACATGTAAACATCAAACACAAAAGACTGCACATAAACCGACGAGACCAATGGGCAACCGGCGCCGACTTTGGACGGCCATTTGCCACGCAAGTAGCAAATGGTGTGGTTATCCTGGATTACGTGCGCACAACCCTCTCACTTCTCCAGTTACCTAGAGGTCTCGAAGAACGTACAAATGTGGTGTAAAACAACCTCCTCACTGTAAGATGACGTCACACAAACAAGACCGTGAAACGCAGAGGCCCCAGAGACACATTGAATATCTGAGTAGCAACATCCCTTCATCGCCTGCTTATGGCGTGTTCATATCTCAGTTGATACGCTATGCCAGAGCAAGTACCAAATATACGGATTTTGTTCTGAGAGCTAGGCGTCTTTCAGATAAGCTTCTCAGTCAGGGATATGTTTGTGACCGACTAACATCGTCACTGAGGAAGTTCTACGGTCGATATGGGGAACTCGTCATACACTATGATGTCCCACTATCCAGAATGGTGGATGATATTCTGTCATAGACCATTTGAACCATCCTACCAATGATTGTACTCTATATCTTCCAAAATGGAAGTAACCGGATGTGACAGTTCTACCGAATTGAAGCGACGGGTGTTGCATGCAAGCAAGAGATGCTTACTCTTCCTGGGCACCTGGTCTCACTCTCATATCGGGAGTTCGCTTCTTTTCATATGGTGGAGGTTTTTGTTTTTGTTTGCTTTGGTTCCTGTTTTGTCCTGATTTTGTATGCCTTCGGTTTCTGATTTTCTGAATTATCGATTTTGTACTGTAGACAGGGATATAGTCATTATCCATATTTGTCATGTAAATGGATATAAAAAGAGGGCATGCGTAATACAGTCCGTGCTCTGCCGGCTGTAGCGAGCTCATGTATGTAATCACCCGAGGAGTCCGACTGACATTCAGAGAGGACAGGTGGTCGGGGCCCTGTCTTCTCTAAAGAGGTTTGGACAGGGCCCGTCATGGAGTCCCGTCGTCACAGTCAGTCAGAGTGCAAGTCTTAAGAATGCGCTCGTACAAGACTGTATATTGGTCAAGTACCAAGCTTAGTGTCCGTCTAGTGACATTAGGATCATATCCACGGTATAAAAGGCGTTTGATGACTCTGACGCATTTTCGATACATATGCTGTCTACCTTTGATCCTTCTTATTTTGTTAATTATGTCACCATAAAATGCAGGTTGTGAAATACCTAAAGTAATATACTCCGTTGCTTTTATGGGTCCGAATTTCAAAAGAAGTTGATCATAATTTTTGTAAAATTTCCAGAAAGTCTTTACTAGTTTGTGAAAGCGAAAACCTTGACCTAAAAGTTTCTTTGTAATTTGTAGATTTCTATTATGAAAATCCAAAACATCAGTACATGCTCTAGCATACCGGATGAGCTGTGAAATGTAGATACCGTATGACGGTAATCTAGGGACATCACCGTCAAGCCAGGGGAAATTTACTATGTTGAAGCCAAAATCATCTCGTTTGTCATATACACTTGTATGAATTTCTCCATTGACAATTTTGATATTTAGGTCCAAAAATGGTGTTTCAGTGTCTGTAAAGTTTGCCTTGTTTAGAGTCAATTCTTGTGGATAAATAACATCTTTATACTTTTCAAAAACAGTATTATCGATAGTAAGAATATCATCCAGGTACCTAGAAGTACTAATGAAGCATTTCACATCATCATGTTTTCTTTGCTTTTGAAGATTTTGAATAAATTCCTTTTCATATGTGTATAAAAATAAATCTGCAACAAGAGGCGCACAATTTGTACCCATATGAATCCCTACAACCTGCTTGTAGAGATTTTCACCAAGTCTTACATAAATGTTGTCCAAGAGGAAGGACAAGGCACTACACAGGTCGCTACATGTCCATGATTTGTATGATTTGTATTCTGTAGCGGAAAAGAAACCCTTTGATTCAGATGTACAAATATAAATTTTCCCCTCTCGATTATAGCACCATTTAATGAGTTTGGACAATTGATCATTGATCTTGTCGTGAGGGAGCGTGGTGTACATATTTGAAAAATCGTATGAAGCAATCGTATTGGCTTGAAAATTTCTAGATTTTATCTTGTCAATCACATCCCCGGAATTTTTTATAGACCAAAATAAATTTACGTCATTCCTGTTAAGAACAGTTTCACAATATTTTGCAACGTGTTCCTTTACCGCCGTGAGGGCTGACGTCAGATGTCTAGACAAACTTGTAGTTGAACAGTTGCTAGAATTAGCAATGTATCTAAATTTGTATGGAGATTTGTGCAGTTTTGGTATGCAGTATATTGTAGGAAGATCCAATTTAGAAATAGGGATGTTGAATGAAGAAATTTCACTGCTATGTTTGCTCAAAATGTTAGGGACACTTTCATTGCTTTTGATATAAGTATTTGTAGACGAAAGTTCCGAAACTAAAGTTGATATATAGTAAAGTTTTCATGTGTATGGTGTTGTTGGCTGCTTTATCTGCAGGAGCGAAGACAAATTTTTCATGTAAAGTACGTAATTTGGATTTAAAATATCTTTCAGATCTAGAACTTGGATTTTCAAAAAGATGAGGATTTCTGTGGAAGTTGTCTATTCGAATGTCAGTAATGTCCAAAATGAGGTTTTTCCAGTCATTCAGAGAATGCGATTCGACTCCTTCCGATTTACACCATCGTTTGGTATAGTTATCTAAGGCTTCCTTTAGTACTTCGCGACATTTAATAAAATCTATCTTGGACGGGATTCTATACTTAGGTCCTTTTTTGAGAAGACCACGGAGCTGCCTGTCTTGGATAATTGAAAAGTCACCTGTAATAATATGACCAGCTGGTTTATATAGATATTCAGATGTTGCACATTCTCAAGAAGCAGGACATGATTCAAGTATTTTAGGATCTGATGTAACTTTGTTGTAGTTAAAAACGAAATTTCGAATAGGTCTTTTATATTTGTAACAAATAAGAGGAGGTTCTAAATTTTCAAAATATTGAGGAATAGCACTTTGTACACGATGATCCCGAAAAATATTAGAGATGTTAAGAAGATCGAATCCTTTGTTAATAAATGGAATTTTTAAGAATCGTTTTTTTGGTGGGATGTTTTTAACAACTGGATAAAGTTTATTCTGTGCGAATGCAACAATGATATTAAGTCTGAATCAATCCGTATTTCTTAAGAATGCAACCAGTGCTTCATCCAAGATAGATTTCAGTTGAACTGCTGGAACTGATGAGAGAGCATGAAGCAGTTCATGTCTGCCGCCGTTGCGAGCAATGATCAGAAGATCGTTGAGGGTACGGTGTAATCTAGATCTTATTCTGAGTTTTCGGTTTCGTCGTCTTCCGTGAGACCTATGCTTCCGTTTAGTGTTTGGGCGGATTGAAAATACATTAATATTAGTTGACGTCGAGGAAATATTTCCTTGTCCATAAATTTGATCGTTTAGACCAAGGGGGTACGCAGTTTGGAGTTTTGTGATCCAGGCAAGTTCAGCTTGTAGTCGGCGTTTTTTAATTTCCGTTTTACCAAGATTTTTAAGTTTAGAAAAAGACTGAACCGGTGTAATAGTTATATCCGAAATGGAATGATTGTATTTAACGAAGTGATTATAAAGGAAATTTCTTTGTTTTTTGTGATGTGAGTTTCTTATCTGATACGAATGACTTCTAAAACGAGATTTTAAGGCCTGACCTGTTTCTCCAACATATTGGGCGCCACATCCCCTAGCGTTTCATGTTATAACATAAATGACATCTTGGTACGATCAATCGATGTCGTTTTCAATCTCAATTTTAAAAGTCTGCCCGTTAACACTTGATTTAATTCTTGAATTGCAATTGATGAGCGGACACATACCGCATCTTTTCCCTTTGCACGTAGACACTGCTGAGAACCCTCTATGTTTGTTGTTAAGTGTAGAGCCTGCAGATGGAGAAGTAGGTGTAATACGTCTACGGGAATTCAATTTAAGAGGTGAAAGAAGTACTCTGGGTGAGGAAAAAAGTTTATTGCTGTTAGAAGTCGATGATGGGAAAGTTACTGTAGTGATAGAGGGTAATCTCAAAGGAGTAAGTTTAATACGAGGCGACCTTAAAAATGCCATAGTGAGATGATCAAAGAAGGGTGAGTAGAGATCCTGCATGGAAGACACTACAACAAAGTCAAGTTAGAGAACGAAATGGAATTAAAACACTTCAAACATCGGGTCACGGGGAATTGTATTACCAACTCCACACTGCAACACGAAATAAGTGTAGATATAAAAGAAAGGAGGGGATCTCCAACAACACTAGGTTGCAGCACCCACAGCAAAATCCCAAAACACCCATGCAAAAAACACAGAACAGATACCCACAGAAAGAGACGCAAAAGGGACAAGGAACACCAACTCACAACATAGAAACATAAAAGACTACACATAAACCAACGAGACCAATGGGCAACCGGTGCCGACTTAGGACGGCCATCTGCCAAGTAAATAGCAGACGGTGTGGAGACATACGACATGTAAACATCAAACACAAAAGACTGCACATAAACCGACGAGACCAATGGGCAACCGGCGCCGACTTTGGACGGCCATTTGCCACGCAAGTAGCAAATGGTGTGGTTATCCTGGATTACGTGCGCACAACCCTCTCACTTCTCCAGTTACCTAGAGGTCTCGAAGAACGTACAAATGTGGTGTAAAACAACCTCCTCACTGTAAGATGACGTCACACAAACAAGACCGCGAAACGCAGAGGCCCCAGAGACACAGATGAATATGTAAATGGATATAAAAAGAGGGCATGCGTAATACAGTCCGTGCTCAGCCGGCTGTAGCGAGCTCATGTATGTAATCACCCGAGGAGTCCGACTGACATTCAGAGAGGACAGGTGGTCGGGGCCCTGTCTTCTCTAAAGAGGTTTGGACAGGGCCCGTCATGGAGTCCCGTCGTCACAGTCAGTCAGAGTGCAAGTCTTAAGAATGCGCTCGTACAAGACTGTATATTGGTCAAGTACCAAGCTTAGTGTCCGTCTGGTGACATTAGGATCATATCCACGGTATAAAAGGCGTTTGATGACTCTGACGCATTTTCGATACATATGCTGTCTACCTTTGATCCTTCTTATTTTGTTAATTATGTCACCATAAAATGCAGGTTGTGAAATACCTAAAGTAATATACTCCGTTGCTTTTATGGGACCGAATTTCAAAAGAAGTTGATCATAATTTTTGTAAAATTTCCAGAAAGTCTTTACTAGTTTGTGAAAGCGAAACCTTGACCTAAAAGTTTCTTTGTAATTTGTAGATTTCTATTATGAAAATCCAAAACATCAGTACATGCTCTAGCATACCGGATGAGCTGTGAAATGTAGATACCGTATGACGGTAATCTAGGGACATCACCGTCAAGCCAGGGGAAATTTACTATGTTGAAGCTCGAATACCAGTATGTCTTCCTAAAGTTGTTATTAATTGGACAGTTTGTAGGAGGAATATTTTGAAACCTAAAAGTACACAAATCACAAAAATACACTGAAATTTACTTTCTCAGGCAATATGTCAAATTTTCATGTCATTCATCTATAATAAATTCCTTCATATCATTTAGTTAAAGACAAAATTTCATATCATTAAGTTAAAGACAAATTTTATCATTATATAAAAAATCTTCAAAAAAAAAAAAAAAAGAGAGAGAGAGAAGAAAACATGAAAAATAAAACCCAGACAACGCAAAGCGTTTATTTTCACTCATTTGGCAATACGTCAAACCAACGAGGAGGCAACTAGAATAGGACTGGCAGCCATATTGGTCATGGCCAAGGGAGAGACTACCAACAGTTCTATTCCTCATAGTCCAAGTATCTATAAGACTACAGAGAATTTCAGCAACCAGCACAGACTGATGATGGAGAGTCAATTTGTTGGCAACCAAGTCGTTTAGCCCGTGGCTGTAGAGTTATTTTAGACCACTCTAGGGGAGGTTTAAACTGGAACAGACCGTCGTCGAGGGGCAGCAGATAGGTTTTCGTGGGCAGCCGATAGCCGATAGGTGGATCAAGAGTCCCCGAGGGCACATATAGCCAAGTTCGATCAACTTCGGTTGATCGTCTGTCTATTCAACGCATTTGAAAATTTCTGTTACAAAATTTCTTGAAATTTCTAAAACGTGGGTCCTGTGGCATCATATCCCACCCATTCTGCTACGTCTTTTGGTACATTTTTGGACGTAATAATTTTCATACTTTTTGGCCATATTACATTTTTTAGACTGAGGATCACTGACGAGGGTTTAGTACCCGAAACGTGCATGCCTGGTCCATGCTGTAAATTTATCAGGTTTTAAGGTGGCTCAATAATCCAAGAATTCTTTGTCAGAGGAGAAAAAATATTCTGTTTATTTAACATTGATATCTGATGATTTATATTTGTAATTAAGATAACATATCATCGACCATTTGACTGACCAGTGGTCCTCTGAATATACATATGTAAACCAACCCCGAGATATGTCGCAAAACAATGAATTTTGATAGATAAAAACATGATATATTGATAATGATTCCAGATTGAAACCATTCTTGTGATCATTTTCACCATAATATCATCAAATATGTATATTTCTTTATAGATAATGCTTTCAAAGAGTGAAATAGCTAAAACTGTTCCAGAAAATTACATTTTGGGTACCCCCACCCCAAAATGAGAATCTAAAAAAAGTACTCAGTACCCTTATTTGACATCAAAGTGATAAGAAGTCTTTGTCAGAAGTTATTTTCTTTTACATCTTTCTCAACGACAAACTCTTTTCTTCGAAAAGAAATATAAAAAAGTACATGTTATCGTTCATTCTGATTTAAAATATTTGGTTGTCATAGTAACGATTTTGTAACAATTTGCAACAAGTCAAATTAAAATGCCCTGTTCCCTTAGTTGACGTTATAACGATGAAAATATTTGTTAAAAACTGTTATAATTGACATATTTTTCAAGATCAGACTCTAATCTTTTAACAAAAGTACAAGACATTCCGTTTTACCTCGTTTCCATATTGTAAAAATCTACTTGGTTTATGCCGGACGGACGACAGACGATGGACGGACGGCGCGCTATGACAATAGCTCAGGTGAGCTAAAAATCAGACACTCCGAGTCGAGATTATTCTTTCCCAACATTCAGTGAAAGTTTCAAATTCTGATACAAGGAAGAATGCTTACACAATTATCATTTATCATCGAAATCAAATAAGAATAAACAAGTTTACAAATGATTTGTCGAAAAAAAAAAATAAACAAGAAAAGGAAAGTAAGATGTGTACTTTTAAACATCCTTGGCAAAACGTTATTCGACCTTTTCTTTTATAAACTCACCTTTCATGTTTTGTTAGTGTCAGTTAAATGAGTTTTGTCAAATAAAGTTAAAAAAAAGCCAAAGCCTAAAAAAATGTTTTGCCTGATTCAATCAATCTATTTATAGATACGGAAATATATATAAAAGAAATAGAACTAAAGTAAACGGAAGCGTTTTTAAACATTTTGACGTTCAAGGTCAGTAAGTGGATGTCAATCCCCTCCCTCGTTCTCGGTAATGCGTGCAGTTATCTGTGAAATGGATATATCTTTGAATAAAGCAGACTTAAAAGTAAAATTCGTTCGCTTTAATCTTTCAAATAGGAAAACTTTATTCGATAACATCTTGTTGCAAAGTACGAAAGTTGACAAAATTGAAGAAAAAATCTTTGTACCAAAGATTATTAGAGAAACCAAACTTGAAATATCTTATCTATGATATCGCTAAAATCTCCAAGAAATATCTTGTTTTATCATGAACTTCAGTTTACCTTCTTTAATTTGTTCAAAGGCAACAGGCGGTTGAATTTCCGCCGATGACGTTCTAAAAACGATACGTTTACGGCGTTAGCCAGGGTGCCTCTCTTACGGGATATTTTTGTATATATAAATCAAACGATATATTTGACTAAATATTTATTACACTCAGATTGTAGATGATTATTTTCTGTTTCCATCGATACCAAACATGTCGAAATTCGTCATGAAACAAGCGAATTACGGAGGAGTTTGAAGGCCGAAAACTAAAAAAGGCCACATATAAAAGTACTGCACTCGATATCTGATGACGTCAAACGATTATTGAGCCTCCTTAAATGATGCTATTGAATTTAAAGACGTTTAACATTTGAACTACTTGGTGAGTGTCACTGCTGGTGGACCAAGAGTCCCCGAGGGCACACGTAGCCAAGTTCGATCAACTTCGGTTGATCGTCTGTCTATTCAACGCATTTGAAATTTTCGGTTGCAAAATTTCTTGAAAATTCTAAAAACGTGGGTCCTGTGGCATCAAATCCCACCCATTCTGCTACGTCTTTTGGTACTTTTTTGGACATAATAATTTTCATACTTTTTGGCCATACTACATTTTTTAGACTGAGGATCACTGACGAGGGTTTAGTACCCGAAACGTGCATGTCTGGCTCATGCTGTAAATTTATCAGGTTTTAAATGATGCTATTGAATTTAAAGACGTTTAACATATGTAAATAGCCGCCCCTCAAGAAAGACAAGGAATATATATGGTATGAAAAATTATCTTTACGCGGCCACGTAAAGCTAGCGTAAAGATAGCGTAAAGACCGGAGGATCTATATATGGTTAGAAGTGCATCAGAGGTTACTTTGTACATAGAAGGGATAGAACTTAAATCTTTGATAAACACTAGTTACACTGATTCGAACATTAGTAAACATTTTTACAAGGAAAATATTTCCCATCTACCATCACAGGCCGAAAGATCGCCTGACGATTCGTATGTGCCTCTAAAAACCAGAAGTCTCTGACGAGACTGAAGCTCTACTGTTTGTTTTTGTTAACTTCGCCAATATGCATATGAGTAGAGATAATAAATTTACTTTTCAAAGTAATCAATCAAAACCATGTGAAAAAACCCCAAGACCTTAAAATTATGTGGATGCACATGCTGTAAATAACCTTTTGAATAATATGCATGTATGTATGTGTCATTGAGGTGGAAGGTTGATTAAGATTATTGTCTTATTGCCAGATTCCATAGTTGCAACAATACATGTAACAGTACATACATGTATGCATTTTGTCAGTGATTTGGTAATCATATTGCAATTTTATGCATTTTTCAAATCAAACGCTGTTAAAACCAATGTCTTCGCAACACGAAAGAGTTAAATTTTCATCTTTTTCTCTGTTTATAATGACTGCGGCTAGCCAACAGGGGATGCTTACTCCTCCCGGGCACCTGATCCCACCTCTAGCTTGCTAGGGGTCCGTCGATGTTTAATTTTCTGCTCTATTGTGAGTGCTGTTGAGATTATCGTCAGGATCTTCTTTAACCCATTCGAGGCCTATTAGATCCATTTTCAACTACCATATTAGTAGAGACTTTAACTGGTCCAATTACATGTTTGCAAAATGTGACTAAAACTAATGACAAATAATGAAATATAGTCTCCTCAGGAAAAATCAGACAGAAGTAACACAGATATTTAACCGCCTCAACTTTTGTCAAGCATCCAAGTTAGCTGTGTTCAATAAGTAAAAAAAGCAAAGGTGTTAATCTGTTTGAATGTTGGACAACGACTGTAGCTGAACTTCTGCTCTAGCGACGGGCTGTCGGTACTGGTAGCTGACATGAGTGATCCCCATTTGTATCCCTGTTTAATTGTATTTGAAAACATAACAGGCTTTAGTCCCAGTCAGCCGGTTGCTGAATTACTGAGTTCATGCATGAATATAGAAACTTTTATGATTACGAAAAACAACTTATTTCTCTACAATGAGCACATGACCCCAGTCACATGACCGTTACAGAACAATCAGAAACTTGTTTGTACCATGAGCCACAGATTTAAAGATACGTCGAATGTTCGTATCCGGACCCACCACTGCCCCTAGAGAAATCAGCCCTCTTTTGACACAACATAAACCTCCCCTTTCCTTTCCTGCTCTTACATACTACAAACTGCTTTTATAGATTAAAAATTATTATGTATTGCACAGAATTGTATGTACATAATTCAATTACCACACTGCTGCACTGAACTTAAAACTAAGAGCTGGCATTAGTCACTTAGATAAAAAAAATTGGTCAAGGTAATTTCTGAAAAATTAGGAAGAATAAAACTTGTAGCACTTTTAAAATTGTAACGAACAGCATAAATATAACTTACAAGAAGTATTTGAAGAGAAATGCCTTCTGTCTTATTTACCTGGGAGGGAAAACTGAGATGAACTGAGAGAGCAGTGGGTGCTATTGTTGTTCTTCTTTATTTATACTGTACAAGACAATTCGACCTTGAAACTAATTCATACCAAAATCATTTCTTAAAACAATTTTGTCACACCTATCAGAAAGCAGTAATCTCATGTAAAACAACTTGAAATATGAGTAAAATTGAAAGAAAAGCATGGAATCTTACTGTCTTTACATTTCCAAATACAGATAAAAGTATTTGAACCCATATAGCTTGATAAAGGCTGGTATCGGTGCATGAATTATACCAGAGAAGAAAGAAAGGGAAAAAAACAAGTAGAAATAAATACAGGCGTCCAATTGTGATATTATTAAGATAGATAAACTTCATAAAAATGGAATGTACCAAACCAGCCATGGTTTTAACTTTCAATCTATAGAATTTTCTGAAGATAATTGAAATTTACAGATCTTCAAACTGCCTGACAAAAAGACCACACCCTTTTTCTGAGGCCCTTGGGGTCAAGGGCTCAAACAAAATATAAGGTGCATATCTAGACTATAGACCAACCATTATATAGGAAACAATTACATTTCTATCATTTACAGTTTCAGAGGAGTTGCGTACAAAAGACCCCTTTAAGGAGGAAATGACCACCCCCTTTTTCTAAGACCCTGGGGGTCAAGGGCTCAATCAAAATATAATTAGAACAACTAGGCCACAGACCAATCACAATGCAAAAAGAATTACATTCCTATAATTTATAGTTTCAGAGGAGTCGTGTCCACAAGAATTGTTTACGGACGCCGGACAGACGGACGGACGGACGGACAAACAGACGGACGACGGACGAAGGGCGATCGCATAAGCTCGACTGGTCTTTGACCAGTAGAGCTAAAAATCAAGGCTAGTGACACTATATACAAAATAAAAATTCTCAATGTGTTTAGTTTTATTACTTGAATCGATGGACAAAAGGTTAAACTAGATACTGACCATGTTTGGTTGACCTGGTTACTAGAATTTTTCCGACAAGAGTGTAAAACCAGTGTTATTAGCCTTGTTTTTTTAGTAGTGCATATGTATACCCAGACAATCTTACCGCGTATGTTTACAATGTATCCACTCACAGAGAATCTTCAAATTAAATGTGAAGATGGAAAACACATACCTTATTATGGATCTGATGAGGCTTCAATCACCAGTGAAGGAATTCCAGTTGATGATAAAACTTACTTTCCATTCTTAGTAGTACAAACAGAAACTACAACAGTCAAGTACCTGTGCTACTGGGGACAAATGTACTCTAACATCTTATGGATACTGTGAAATCACAGCATGGAAATCGCTTTCTACATGATGTTTAGTTATACACACCATGGTTTCTAGCATTCAGAGGAATGACTGTCATGGAAAAAGAACTTACCCGTAATAATCTTAGGCTAGGAATCCCCAAGTCAGCTGATAGCCAGTGTATAACAATTCCACCCAATACCAAGTTACAGTTTCAGGATACATTGACAAAGCATTACCTAATCACAGCACGATATGATACTTATGATACTTACCACCAGGAATCCCGTCATACCATCTGACTTAGACATTATGCCATCTGTTATGTACGTCTGTTACGATTATTTTGTATCATGTTCTAGTGATCCAAATATTGTTTCGTCTTTTTTGCGATTTGTTGTTTGTATGATGACATTTATGTGTCACTTTCTTCTGGGCTGGGTGATTGCAGGGTGCTCATGCTGGGGATCATTTCATTTCCTTTACTTACGAATATCCATCCAGAGATTTAGTTGACATTACCACAGAGAAAGTACCCACCCGCACAGTGAAAGTCCAATCGAATACCATTATATGTGAGCTACAGCCAGTGACAATAGAAGATAACACTTTGATCCATGAAGCCACAGAACTACGAGAACCATTGAACAAATTGAAGATTGGTGACGAACTTAGTAGAGAAGAGACGAAGAAGAGCTTTACACCTATTAGAGAAATACAGAGATATATTTTCAACATCAGAAACTGACATTTGCTGTCGAGATTGTCGTCAGGATCTTCTTTAACTCATTTGTGTCACACTTATGCCCTTTGCCGTGTGGAGCTCGTAAAAAAGTTCCCCGCGAGGGGTTTGACAGTAAGTGTTTTGAATATATTTCCCTGACATTGTCGCCATAGCACTTTCTATATAGACATAACGTCAGACAGTGCATGAATTCATATATTTTCATTTCCATGCTTAAACATCGACGGCGGGTGCGGCTAGCCAACAGGGGATGCTTACTCCTCCCGGGCACCTGGTCCCACCTCTAGCTTGCTAAGGGTCCGTCGATGTTTAATTTTATGATCTATTGTGAGTGCTGTCGAGATTGTCGTCAGGATCTTCTTTAACTCATTTGTGTCACACTTATGCCCTTTGCCGTGTGGAGCTCGTAAAAAAGTTCCCCGCGAGGGGTTTGACAGTAAGTGTTTTGAATATATTTCCCTGACATTGTCGCCATAGCACTTTCTATATAGACATAACGTCAGACAGTGCATGAATTCATATATTTTCATTTCCATGCTTAAACATCGACGGCGGGTGCGGCTAGCCAACAGGGGATGCTTACTCCTCCCGGGCACCTGGTCCCACCTCTAGCTTGCTAAGGGTCCGTCGATGTTTAATTTTATGATCTATTGTGAGTGCTGTCGAGATTGTCGTCAGGATCTTCTTTAACTCATTTGTGTCACACTTATGCCCTTTGCCGTGTGGAGCTCGTAAAAAAGTTCCCCGCGAGGGGTTTGACAGTAAGTGTTTTGAATATATTTCCCTGACATTGTCGCCATAGCACTTTCTATATAGACATAACGTCAGACAGTGCATGAATTCATATATTTTCATTTCCATCCTTAAACATCGACGGCGGGTGCGGCTAGCCAACAGGGGGTGCTTACTCCTCCCGGGCACCTGGTCCCACCTCTAGCTTGCTAGGGGTCCGTCGATGTTTAATTTTATGATCTATTGTGAGTGCTGTCGAGATTGTCGTCAGGATCTTCTTTAACTCATTTGAAATAATCTGTTACTAAATTTCTTGAAATTTCTGAAATGTGGGTCCTGAAGCATCATTTCCCACCCATCCTGCTACGTCTACCGGTACGCTTTTTCGACATTGTAACTTTTTGTTTTTGTTTGTTTGCTTTGGTTCCTGTTTTATCCTGATTTTGTATGCCCTCGGTTTCTGATTTTCTGAATTATCGATTTTGTGCTGTATACATGGATATGGTCATTATCCATTTTTGTCATTTCATACTTTTTTGGCATATTACATTGTTTAGATTTGAGGATTACTGACGAGGGTTAAGTACCCGAAACTTGCACGTCTGGTCCATGCTGCCAATTTATCTGTTATTAAATGATGCTATTCAATTTGAAGACGTTTCACATTTATACCGCTTCGTGAGTGTCACTGCTGGTGGACCAGGAGTCCCCGAAGGAACATGTAGCCAAGTTCGATCAAATTCAGTTGATTGTTTCTTCAACGCATTCTAAAATTTCTGTTATCAAAATTTCTTGAAATTTCTAAAACAAGGGTCCTGTAGCATCATATCCCACCCATTCTGCTACGTCTTTCGGTACGCTTTTCGACATAATAACTGTCATACATTTTTGGCATATTACATCGTTTAGATTTGTGGATCACTGACGAGGGTTAAGTACCCGAAATTTGCATGTCTGGTCCATGTTGCCAATTTATCTGTTCTTAAATGATGTTATTCAATTTGAAGACGTTTAACATGAGATAGAGTTATATGATGAGATACCTTTTAAGCAAAGACCACGAAGGATACCTCCTGCCAAGTCAAACAGCATCTCAAAGACCCACTAGATGGTGAAATTATTCGAAAGTCAAAGTCACCATGGGCCACCAACATCGTACTATGCCGAAAGAAAATTGAGAACTTAGAATGTGTGTCGACTTTCGCCAACTTAATCAACAAACCAAGAAAGATACCTATACCTTATCGAGAATAGAAGAGATTATCAGGGAACAAATACTTCACCATATTAGACAGGAAGTCAGGCTACTACCAGATAGTACTCCATGAAGAACATAAAGAGAGAACAGCCTTAATTCACTGTAGGGCCACTTGGTTTTTAATGAGTACCATCGCATGCTGTTCGGATTAGTAAACGCACCGGCGACATATCAACGTTTGATAGAGCAATGCTTCGATGGACTGCATCTTGAGATATGCTATATATATAAGACGACTTAATCATATTTAGCTCTACTTTTGAAGTTAAACGTCTTTAAATTCAATAGCATAATTTAAAACCTGATAAATTTACAGCATGGACTAGACATGCACGTTTCGGGTACTAAACCCTCGTCAATGATCCTCAGTCTAAATAATGTAATATGGCCAAAAAGTATGAAAATTATTATGTCCAAAAATGTACCAAAAGACGTAGCAGAATGGGTGGGATATGATGCTACAGGACCCACGTTTTAGAAACTTCAAGAAACTTTGTAACAGAAAATTTAGAATGCGTTGAAGAGACAGACGATCAACCAAGGTTGATCGAACTTGGCTACATGTGCCCTCGGGGACTCATGGTCCACCGGTAGTGACACTCACCAAGTAGTTCAAATTTTGAATGCGTTGAAGAGACAGACGATCAACCAAAGTTGCAACAAAAGTTGATCGGACTTGGCTACATGTGCCCTCGGGGACTCATGGTCCACCAGCAGTGACACTCACCAAGTAGTTCAAATGTTAAACGTCTTTAAATTCAATAGCATAATTTAAAACCTGATAAATTTACAGCATGGACAAGACATGCACGTTTCGGGTACTTAAGCCTCGTCAGTGATCCTCAGTCTAAATAATGACAAATATGGATAATGACCATATCCCTGTATACAGCACAAAATCGATAATTCAAAAATCAGAAACCGAAGGCATACAAAATCAGGACAAAACAGGAACCAAAGCAAACAAACAAAAACCTCCACCATATGAAAAGAAGCGAACTCCCGATATGGGAGTGAGACCAGGTGCCCAGGAAGAGTAAGCATCTCCTGCTTGCGTGCAACACCCGCCGCTTCAATTTGGTAGAACTGTCACATCCGGTAACTTCCATTTCGGAAGACATATGTACAATCTTTGGTTGGATGGTTCAAATGGTCTATGACAGAATATCACCCACCATTCTGGAGAGTGGGACATCATAGTGAATGACGAGTTCCCCGTATCGACCGTAGAACTTCCTCAGTGACGATGTTAGTCGGTCACAAACATATCCCTGACTGAGAAGTTTATCTGAAAGACGCCTAGCTCTCAGAACAAAATCCGTATATTTGGTACTTGCTCTGGCATAGCGAATCAACTGAGATATGAACACGCCATAAGCAGGCGATGAAGGGATGTTGCTTCTCAGAAAAGGAAAGTTAATAATGCTGAAATTGAAGTCGTCACGTTTGTCATAGAGTGAGGTGCTCATGTTACCATCAGTGTAGGACAACATTATGTCCAAATAGGATGCTGAATTATTTGTCTCTGTAGTTTCTTTGACTTCAAGCTCTGAAGGATAGATACTGCTCAGGTAATCCGCGAATTTTGGATTATTGATGGACAACACATCGTCTATGTATCTGTAAGTGAAGTTGAATTCAGAAGCTAATCATCTTTTCCCTTCAGAGACCAGAGATTGAATGAATTCAGCTTCGTACGAGTAAAGAAAAATGTCGGCAAGGAGTGGGGCACAATTGGTCCCCATTGGAATTCCGACAATTTGCTGGAAGACCTTTCCTCCAAACACCACAAAAATGTTGTCGATCAGAAAGTTTAACATCTGAATAATATCTGTTCCAGTGTACTTATTTTCAGAATCGGACTTTTCTTTTACAAAGTAGGTTTTGTCATAGTTAACAACAATAAATTTGTATTTGCGATTACCGTTCTTACTTGTAAACGCATTACTTATAATTTTTGCGAGTCTTTCTTTCAATTTAGAATGTGGAATTGTAGTGTAAAGTGTCGAAAAATCAAAGGCTTTGATCGAATGGACTCTTCTAAAATGAGTGGATTTCAGATGTTCTAAAAGTTCCTTCGAATTCTTTAAAATCCACATCTGGTTGATACCACTGCGAGAATATACTGTCGAACAATATTTTTAGCTCACCTGAGCGAAGCTCAAGTGAGCTATTGTCATAGCGCGCCGTCCGTCGTCCGTCCGTCCGTCGTCGTCGTCGTCGTCGTCCGTCCGGCGTAAACTTTTAACATTTTCAACATCTCCTCTGCAACCGCTGCACAGAATTTCTCGAAACTTCATAGGAAGCAAGTACTCAATGCCCTCTACCAAGTTTGTGTTTTTTGTGCCGATTGGTCAACAATTATGGCCGCCGAGGGCTCTGATTGGCGGACACATTTTCGACATCTCCTCTGCAACCGCTGCACAGAATTTCATGAAACTTTACAGGAAGGAAGTACTCAAGGTCCTCTACCAAGTTTGTGTTTTTTGTGCCGATCGGTCAACAAATATGGCCGCCGAGGGCTCTGATTGGCTGACACATTTTCGACATCTCCTCTGCAACCGCTGCACAGAATTTCATGAAACTTTACAGGAAGGAAGTACTCAAGGTCCTCTACCAAGTTTTTGTTTTTTCGTGCCGATCGGTCAACAAATATGGCCACCGAGGGCTCTGATTGGCTGACACATTTTCGACATCTCCTCTGCAACTGCTGCACAGAATTTCATGAAACTTTACATGAAGGAAGTACTCAAGGTCCTCTACCAAGTTTGTGTTTTTCGTGCCGATCATTCAACAAATATGGCCGCCGAGGACTCTGATTGGCCAACACATTTTCGACATCTCCTCTTTAACCACTGCACAGAATTTCATGAAACTTTACAGGAAGGAATTACTCAAGGTCCTCTACCAAGTTTGTGTATTTTGTGCCGATCGGTCAACAAATATGGCCGCCGAGGGCTCTGATTGGCTGACACATTTTCGACATCTCCTCTGCAACCGCTGCACAGAATTTCATGAAACTTTACAGGAAGGAAGTACTCAAGGTCCTCTACCAAGTTTTTGTTTTTTCGTGCCGATCGGTCAACAAATATGGCCGCCGAGGGCTCTGATTGGCTGACACATTTTCGACATCTCCTCTGCAACTGCTGCACAGAATTTCATGAAACTTTACATGAAGGAAGTACTCAAGGTTCTCTACCAAGTTTGTGTTTTTTGGCCGATCATTCAACAAATATGGCTGCCGAGGGCTCTGATTGGCCAACACATTTTCGACATCTCCTCTTTAACCACTGCACAGAATTTCATGAAACTTTACAGGAAGGAAGTACATTTTTTTTTGTACTCAAGGTCTTCTACCAAGTTTGTGTTTTTTGTGCCGATCAGTCAACAAATATGGCCGCCGAAGGCTCTGATTGGCTGACACATTTTCGACATCTCCTCTGCAACCGCTGCACAGAATTTCATGAAACTTTACAGGAAGGAAGTACTCAAGGTCCTCTACCAAGTTTGTTTTTTGTGCCGATCGGTCAACAAATATGGCCGCCGAGGGCTCTGATTGGCTGACACATTTTTGAAATCTCCTCTGCAACCACTGCACAGAATTTCATGAAACTTTACAGGAAGGAAGTACTCAAGGTCCTCTACCAAGTTTGTGTTTTTCGTGCCGATCGGTCAACAAATATGGCCGCCGAGGGGTCTGATTGGCTGACACATTTTCAACATCTCCTCTGCAACTGCTGCACAGAATTTCATGAAACTTTACATGAAGGAAGTACTCAAGGTCCTCTACCAAGTTTGTGTTTTTCGTGCCGATCATTCAACAAATATGGCTGCCGAGGGCTCTGATTGGCCAACACATTTTCGACATCTTCTCTTTAACCACTGCACAGAATTTCATGAAACTTTACAGGAAGGAAGTACTCAAGGTCCTCTACCAAGTTTGTATTTTTCGTGGCGATTGTTCAACAAATATGGCTGCTGAGGGCTCTGATTGGCTGACTCATTTTCGACATCTCCTCTGCAACCGCTGCACAGAATTTCATGAAACTTTACAGGAAGGAAGTATTCAATGTCCTCTGCCAAGTTTGTGTTTTTCGTGCCGATCGGTCAACAAATATTGCTAGAGAGGGCTCTGATTGGCTAACACATTTTCAACATCTTCTCTGCAAAAAAACCACTGCACAGAATTTCATGAAACTTTACAGGAAGAAAGTACTCAAGGTCCTCTACCAAGATTGTGTATTTTGTGCTGATCAGTCAACAAATATGGCCGCCGAGGGCTCTGATTGGCTGACACATTTTGAAATCTCCTCTGCAACCATTGCACAGAATTTCACGAAACCTTGCAGCAAGCAAGTACTCAAGGTCCTCTGCCAAGCTTGTGTTTTTCTTGTCGATAGGTCAACAAATATGGCTGTCAAGGGCTTTGATCTGTAGGAGTATTTTTGTGACTTTAAACCCTTTGTCTGCAACTCAGGTGAGCGATGTGGCCCCCTTGGGCCTCTTGTTGAAGCCCAGATTTGATTTCAGATAAAACTTTGGTGAGTAAGATCGATACAGATTTGGTAGAACATTTTGAGGAACCAGCGATGAAACGTTGTTTGTACGAATTCTTATGCATTTTAGGAATGCAGTATAAGTATGGCAAATCTAAATCTAAATTGTTCATGTTGAAGCCAAATGAAGCAAGAGCTGATTTGTGGTTATCAATTATTTCAGAGGCAGAAAGGTTTGTTGGGGTGTAATTGGGATTTCCAGGTGTCGAATTTAAACCCAACTCATTAACTAGACTGTCGAAATAGTACTTTTAATGTAATATGGCCAAAAAGTATAAAAATGGTAATGTTATATGGCCAAAAAGTAAAAAAAATTATTATGTTCAAAAAATGTACCAAAAGACGTAGCAGAATGGCTGGGATATGACTGTAAACGTCTTCAAATTGAATAGCATCATTTAAGAACAAATAAATTGGCAACGTGGACCAGACATGCACGTTTCGGGTACTTAACCCTCATCAGTGATCCTAAATCCTAAATCTAAACAATGTAATATGCCAAAAAGTATGAAAGTTACTATGTCGAAAAAGGGTACCGAAAGACGTAGCAGGATGGGTGGGATATGATGCTACAGGACCCACTTTTTAGAAATGTCAAGAAATTTTGATCACAGAAATTTAGATTGCGTTGAAGAAACGATCAACCGAAATTGATCGAACTTGGCTACATGTGCCCTCGGGGACTCCTGGTCCACCAGCAGTGACACTCACCAAGTGGTATAAATGTAAACGTCTTCAAATTGAATAGCATCATTTAAGAACAAATAAATTGGCAACGTGGACCAGACATGCACGTTTCGGGTACTTAACCCTCATCAGTGATCCTAAATCCTAAATCTAAACAATGTAATATGCCAAAAAGTATGAAAGTTACTATGTCGAAAAAGGGTACCGAAAGACGTAGCAGGATGGGTGGGATATGATGCTACAGGACCCACTTTTTAGAAATGTCAAGAAATTTTGATAACAGAAATTTAGATTGCGTTGAAGAAACGATCAACCGAAATTGATCGAACTTGGCTACATTTGCCCTCGGGGACTCCTGGTCCACCAGCAGTGACACTCACCAAGTGGTATAAATGTAAACGTCTTCAAATTTAATAGCATCATTTAAGAACAAATAAATTGGCAACGTGGACAAGACATGCACAATTCGGGTACTTAACCCTCATCAGTGATCCTAAATCCTAAATCTAAACAATGTAATATGCCAAAAAGTATGAAAGTTACTATGTCGAACCAGACTTGTCAGAATGACAACATAGCTCGCCGGTGGCAACCATATGTAAATTGCAACAACAACAATAAAAAAGGTCTTATCACAAGGAATGCACATGTGAAATATCAAAGCCCTATCACTTACCAATCAAAAAATATGGCCAAGGTTAAAGTTTTTCAAAAGTATGTCAATCATCTCCAAGGTCAAGGTCACAAGGTCAAAAATTTTGGTATCCATGGAAACGTCTTGTCACTAGGAATACACATGTGAAATATCAAAGCCCTATCACTTACCATTCAAAAAATATGGCCAAGGTTAAAGTTTTTCAAAAGTAGGTCAATCATCTCCAAGGTCAAGGTCACAAGGTCAAAAATTTTGGTATCCATGGAAACGTCTTGTCACAAGGAATACACATGTGAAATATCAAAGCCCTATCACTTACCAATCAAAAAATATGGCCAAGGTTAAAGTTTTTCAAAAGTAGGTCAATCATCTCCAAGGTCAAGGTCACAAGGTAAAAAATTTTGGTATCCATGGAAATGTCTTGTCACAAGGAATACACATGTGAAATATCAAAGCCCTATCACTTTCCATTCAAAAAATATGGCCAAGGTTAAAGTTTTTCAAAAGTAGGTCAATCTCCAAGGTCAAGGGCACAAGGTCAAAAATTTTGGTATCCATGGAAACGTCTTGTCACTAGGAATACACATGTGAAATATCAAAGCCCTATCACTTACCATTCAAAAAATATGGCCAAGGTTAAAGTTTTTCAAAAGTAGGTCAATCTCCAAGGTCAAGGTCACAAGGTAAAAAAATTTTGGTATCCATGGAAAGGTCTTGTCACAAGGAATGCACATGTGAAAAATGAAAGCCCAATCTGTATTGGTTTAAAAGTTATAAGCAAGGTTAAAGTTTTTGTGCACGCGCACGCAGACGCCAACGCAGACGCCGACACCGGGGGTATGACAATAGCTCTCCGGACATTCGTCCCGGCGAGCTAAAAAGGGTACCGAAAGACGTAGCAGGATGGGTGGGATGTGATGCTACAGGACCCACTTTTTTAGAAATGTCAAGAAATTTTGATAACAGAAATTTAGATTGCGTTGAAGAAACGATCAACCGAAATTGATCGAACTAGGCTACATGTGCCCTCGGGGACTCCTGGTCCACCAGTAGTGACACTCACCAAGTGGTATAAATGTAAACGTCTTCAAATTTAATAGCATCATTTAAGAACAAATAAATTGGCAACGTGGACCAGACATGCACGTTTCGGGTACTTAACCCTCATCAGTGATCCTAAATCCTAAATCTAAACAATGTAATATGCCAAAAAGTATGAAAGTTACTATGTCGAAAAAGGGTACCGAAAGACGTAGCAGGATGGGTGGGATATGATGCTACAGGATCCACTTTTTAGAAATGTCAAGAAATTTTGATAACAGAAATTTAGATTGCGTTGAAGAAACGATCAACCGAAATTGATCGAACTTGGCTACATGTGCCCTCGGGGACTCCTGGTCCACCAGCAGTGACACTCACCAAGTGGTATAAATGTAAACGTCTTTAAATTGAATAGCATCATTTAAGAACAAATAAATTGGCAACGTGGACCAGACATGCACGTTTCGGATACTTAACCCTCATCAGTGATCCTAAATCCTAAATCTAAACAATGTAATATGCCAAAAAGTATGAAAGTTACTACGTCGAAAAAGGGTATTGAAAGACGTAGCAGGATGGGTGGGATATGATGCTACAGGACCCACTTTTTAGAAATGTCAAGAAATTTTGATAACAGAAATTTAGATTGCGTTGAAGAAACGATCAACCGAAACTTGGCTACATGTGCCCTCGGGGACTCCTGGTCCACCAGCAGTGACACTCACCAAGTGGTATAAATGTAAACGTCTTCAAATTGAATAGCATCATTTAAGAACAAATAAATTGGCAACGTGGACCAGACATGCACGTTTCGGGTACTTAACCCTCATCAGTGATCCTAAATCCTAAATCTAAACAATGTAATATGCCAAAAAGTATGAAAGTTACTATGTCGAAAAAGGGTACCGAAAGACGTAGCAGGATGGGTGGGATATGATGCTACAGGACCAACGTTTTAGAAATTTCAAGAAATTTTGTAATTTTGTAAGAACATTTAGACAGATTCGAGTTAAAGAAGCTCAACAGAACTCACAATAGAGCAGCAAACTGAACATCGACGGATCCCTAGCAAGCTAGAGGTGGAATCAGGTGCCCCGGAGGAATAAACATCCCCTGATTGTCTAGCCACACCCGCCGTCGATGTCACGCACGAAACTGAAAACAATATTCATAAAACATGCACTTGCTGAGGTTATGTCTATATAGAAAGTGCTATGGTGACCATATCAGGAAAAGTCTACATTAATTTAAGCTTTCAACGAAGAAATGTGAGTTCCTAAAGCGAAAAGTTAAATATGTCGGCAACATAATTTTTGAAGATGGTATAGAACCAGACCCTGATAAGATCAACAAAGTGCTCGAGTGGCCAGTACCATCATCACCTGAGGATGTGAAATGCTTTCTATGATTTGTAGGATACTACAGACGATTTATTGAAGGATTTTCAGCCACTAAACATCTTACTACCTGACACCAACAAGGGGAATCGTAAAGGATCGAAACCTAAACCAACATCACATGAATGATATGGGACCAAGACCAACAACAGGCATTTGACATATTGAAACAGAAACTAGGCTTTCCTAATTTCATCATACCATTCGAACTCCTGTAATGTAAATAAGTTTAAATATGCTTATTTGTCTGTATATTATCTACCTTTATTATATAATTGATTTAAACGTACTCTAAATAAGTAAAATATAACGCCCATCTGACCAGCGCAATCGACAACTTACGCTGAGTTGCCAAAATGTTGACGGAAGTCGGAATCCTTAACTACGAAGTACCTTTGAAGCTCAGTGATGTTTCGTCTTACCTCATTTTCAAGGACGCATTATATTTATAGGTGAAAAGAACACGACCCTTAAAGGCCGGGGTTTTTTTTAACGTCAGTGGTAAATAATATGCACACCTGAGTGATCTTAGCTTGATAGGTGTGACAAACGCGGCGTCTACTGACCAGTGATATCCCTAGAGACGCACGCGGTTTGTGACATCAAAGACATACCGAAAGTTATACTTGATTATGCTAATTAGATATACCACAATTTTACCTATTTGAAGCTGTCAATCAAAAAGTGAGAGAGTTTAACATAAAGGATACATAGGAACAATCATAAAGGATACATAGGAACAACCAGATTGCGATTAGAGATGTTAACCCTACAGCGATCAGAGAGGAAATACCAGGAAATTTACCTGCCTTCTTCTAAAGTCCCCATCCGGCCTTAAACGGGTGTACTCTAGACCCTGACGACGAAGGAGAAGGGAGTTGGTTTTAATCAGACTGAAAAATCATTCCAAGGAATGCCGGTGTCGCCTGTGAAACATAGCGACACTCAGTAATCACTTCCATAGGGTGTGACATCCATGTGAGACAGACAGAAGGACAGACAGACAGCCAGAACGACAAAGTGATCCCTAAGTGTCGCTGTTCTTCGCAGGCGACACAATAAAACCAAACACCAAATACAATTTGCTGACAGCCCGCCACAGAAAGTGGACGCCAGCTTTTATTCAATTTTTACAAAATCTTGCATATAAATATATGATATCGTTGTTATCTCATGACATCATACAAATTAAAGAAATCTCTCATCTCATATCAGATATTTGTAGCATTCATCACGATATATTTATCATAGTGTTTAAATTTTAAATCAGTACATTTTAGACCATAATTTGTTTGAAACTATCTAATATCTGTAATACATTGAAGCAAGAAATCCTGATTTAAAGTAATATCTACATAAATTATCAAACCCAACGGAAAACAAAGATAAACCAGAAGTCTCTGTAGCACTCCTGGTTGTTTTGTTTTATTCACTCATTGACAAGTGAATAAGATACATATACATAAATAACAATTTCTATTTTTAAATTATTTAAAACCAAAGACCATAGCGAGCAGGCGCTCTGACAAATTGTAAGTAGCACAAAAAAAACCCCAAATCCATTAGATTGCAACAAGAATACCACTCATATGATTTTTAATATTCAAGATAAAGGATCTCAAAAAATAATGTCATACCCATTTTCCAAGATCCTAGGGGTCAGGGGCTGCTAGCTCAAATGAACTATCAATGACACAATAAGACTACAGATCCATTATATTGCATATACAACTAAGTTTCCATCATTAATAGCTTTAGAGGACTTAAGAGCACAACTATATACTGGAAAATGACCACATTTCTAAGACCCTGGGAGTCAGGGGCTCAAACAAAATATAAGGTGCACAACTAGACCATACATCCATCATATTGCAGAAAGAATTAAGTCCCAATCATTTATAGTCTCAGAGGAGTTGCGAGCACAAGATAACATAGAGTTATATAGGTGAAAATGACCGCACCCTTTTTCTAAGACCCTGAAGGTCAGGGGCTCAAACAAAATATCAGTTGCACAACTAGACCACATACCCATCATACTGCATTAATGATTAAGAAACCATTATTTATAGTGTCTGAGGAGTTGCGAGCACAAGATAACAGAGATATATAGATGAAAATGACCACACCCATTTTCTAAGACCCTGGGGGTCAGAGGCTCAAACATAATATCAGGTGCACAACTAGACCAAACATCCATCATATTGCAAAAAGAATTAAGTCTCAATCATTTATAGTTTCAGAGGAGTTGCAAGCACAAGATTACACAGTTATATAAGTGAAAATGACCACACCCATTTTCTAAGACCCTGGGGGTCAGGGGCTCAAACAAAATATCAGGTGCACAACAAGACCATACATCCATCATATTGCAAAAAGAATTAAGTCCCAATCATTTATAGTGTCAGAGGAGTTGCGAACACAAGGTTACAAAGAGTAATAGGTGAAAATGACCACACCCATTTTCTAAGACCCTGGGGATCAGGGGCTTAAACAAAATATGAGGTGCACAACTAGACCAGAGACCCATCATATTGCAAAAAGAATTAAATCTCCATCATTTATAGTGTCAGAGGAGTTGCGAGCACAAGATTACATAGAGTTGTATAGGAGAAAATGACCACACCCTTTTTCTAAGACCCTGGGGGTCAAACAAAATATAAGGTGCACAACTAGACCACAGACCCATCATATTGCAAAAAGAATTAAGTCTCCAATATTAATTGTGTCAGAGGAGTGTGAGCACAAGATTACATAGAGTTGTATAGGAGAAAATGACCACATCCTTTTCCTAAGACCCTGGGGGTCAGGGGCTCAAACAAAATATAAGGAGCACAACTAGACCAGAGACCCATCATATTGCAAAAAGAATTAAGTCTCCATCATTTATAGTGTCAGAGGAGTTGCGAGCACAAGATTACATAGAGCTATATAGGAGAAAATGACCACACCCTTTTTCTAAGACCCTGGGGGTCAGGAGCTCAAACAAAATGTCAGGTGCACAACTAGACCACAGACCAAGTGTAATGCAAAAAGAGTTACATTTCTATCTCTTATACTTTCAGAGGAGTTGCGATCACAAGAATTGTTTACGGACGGACAGACGCTGGACAAAGGGTGATGACATAAGCTTGACTGGTCAGAGACCAGTAGAGCTAAAAACCTCATTGGTAAAAACACTATGAAACCGAGCAAGATAATTTAAATTTACTACACATGATTTAGAATATGTATGTTATTTAATGTGTTCATTAAGAGTGGCCGCTAGAGAATGTTCACGTTGGCAACTTTCTCGCCAACTACACCTATCCTATGAAATGATTGGACAATTCATTCAATTGTGACTAACAAGACTAGAACTAATTAATACAGATCCGTTAATGCAATATTTCTCCGCTTTACTGCCGAATCGCGGAAAAAATTGTTAATGTAATATTTTTCTGCTTTACAACCGAATTGTGGAAAAATAAGTATTCACTACACCTTCTTCATCACTTTCTTAATAAAACCAAACAGTAAATACAATTTTCTGACATCCTGCCAAAGTAACTAGAAAATGTTCAAAGGCAAGTGATATAATAAGAGAAATGAACAAGATTTTAACGAAAAATGGCAAAAAATCGAAATATAGTTTTTTATTTATCATAGAAAATTTTTAAATTCATATATGAGTTGAATTTTATTACCATTAAGTAATAATGATTGTTCCGTCGTGCATCAGAGCAATTCATCTCTACAGACCCAAACTTTTGGAAACTGACAGTAGCTCAACTTAGTCTTCGACATAACTGTCCTTACTTGAATCGCTCTTCCAGACGTTTCCAACATCTATCGTTTGGAAAAACAGACAAATTTGCAATCTGAGTTAGACCCCCTGCACGAATAGAATCAAAACATAGGTCTAAATCTTTTCCTACTAGCTTTAATCTAGATAAGATGCATGACTTTGCTGAACTATAGCTCAGTTTTCTGTTTTTGAAAATCAAACCACATTTGTCTTTTGATCTATAAACAGCTTTGAATAAAAAATGATCTGAAGCCAAATCGATGTTTGCAATATTTAGATATTTTCTTAGCATTTTGTCGGGACATGCAATTGTAGTACTGCAAGAAATAACTACCTCATTCCCCTTCCTATACTGTTCTGTTTTACTTTTTCTAATAATCAATGAAACATTATCTTCAAATAATGTGATATCATTGCATGCTAAAGAGCTCAATTCGTCATATCCAAAGAAACCAAAAAATGAAAGTAATATCATGCATAAATCACGGATAACAAGAAGGTCATTGTCATATTGGAACATTTCACACAACTGAATAAGCATCTCTGAAGTAACAAGATCTCTAAGATGTTTACGTGGATGGAATCGTTGTCTGGCCGTAACTTTTAGATTTTTTACACATGCATTGCATGTAGGATCAGCAAGCCCGTTAAGATCATGAGCCCACTTGATCGAATACACAGCATGATCAATAACATAACATGAAGAACCTGAATCCATAAGATGTGTTATATACAAAGAAACATGGGCTGGGTCTGCAGGCAACGCCGAAAAACCTCGACCTTCTATGAACTTTTCCCATCGTCTAAAACCACTTAAATACTGATTGCTAGTATTGTCATTTCGCGAATTCACCAAATAATGGAGATATGTTCCTTTGGCTATGCCGATGGATTCCAAATGATCGTCAACATGCTTCTTTAAGTGGCTACCTGTAAATGATCAATTGATTAGAACACAATTCTTCTTGCTATAAATCAAAATCTTAAAGAATGTCTACCAAGTATTCAATTCCTTCCTTTTACCTTGTGCATAATGTTCTAACAATAAAAATGTCTATGATCTACTATGAGCACAAGGTGACCATGCTGGAGATCCTTCTATGATCTACTATGAGCACAAGGTGACCATGCTGGAGATCGTTCTATGACCTACTATGAGTACAGGGTGGTCATGCTGGAGATCCTTCTATTATCTACTATGAGTACAGGGTGGTCATGATGGAGATCGTTCTATGATCTACTATGAGCACAAGGTGACCATGCTGGAGATCGTTCTATGACCTACTATGAGTACAAGGTGGTCATGCTGGAGATCCTTCTATGACCTACTATGAGTACAGGGTGGTCATGATGGAGATCGTTCTATGATCTACTATGAGTACAGGGTGGCCATGCTGGAGATCCTTCTATGATCTACTATGAGTACAGGGTGGCCATGCTGGAGATCCTTCTATGATCTACTATGAGTACAAGGTGACCATGCTGGAGATCCTTCTATGATCTACTATGAGTGCAGGGTGGTCATGCTGGAGATCCTTCTATGATCTACTATGAACAGGGAGGCATGCTTGCGATCCTTCTGTGATCTACTATAGTACAAAATGTCATGCTGGAGAGCCTTAATATTACCTACTATGAGTACAGGGTAGTCGCTGGAGAATCGTTCTATGATCTACTATGATACTATAGGTGGTCATGCTGGGATCTTCTATGAAATCTACTATGAAGTACGGGGGTCATGCTGAGATCGTTCTAATGACTTACTAATTAGTAACAGGTAGTCTGCTGGAGAATGTTCTATGATCTAATATGAGTACTGGTGGTCATGCTGGAGATCCTTTTCTATGATCTACTATGAGCACAGGGTAGTCATGCTGGAGATCCTTCTATGATTTACTATGAGTACAGGGTAGGGTAGTCATGATGGAGATCCTTCTATGATCTACTATGAGTACAGGGTAGGGTAGTCATGCTGGAGATCCTTCTATGATCTACTATGAGTACAGGGTAGTCATGCTGGAGATCCTTCTATGATTTACTATGAGTACAGGGTAGGGTAGTCATGCTGGAGATCGTTCTATGATCTACTATGAGTGCAGGGCAGTCATGCTAGAGATCCTTCTATGATCTACTATGAGTACAGGGTGGTCATGCTGGAGATCGTTCTATGATCTACTATGAGTACAGGGTGGTCATGCTGGAGATCGTTCTATGATCTACTATGAGTACAGGGTAGTCATGCTGGAGATCCTTCTATGATCTACTATGAGTACAGGGTAGTCATGCTAGAGATCCTTCTATGATCTACTATGAGTACAGGGTGGTCATGCTGGAGATCGTTCTATGATCTACTATGAGTACAGGGCAGTCATGCTGGAGATCCTTCTATGATCTACTATGAGTACAGGGTAGTCATGCTAGAGATCCTTCTATGATCTACTATGAGTACAGGGTGGTCATGCTGGAGATCGTTCTATGATCTACTATGAGTACAGGGTAGTCATGCTGGAGATCCTTCTATGATCTACTATGAGTACAGGGTAGTCATGCTGGAGATCCTTCTATGACCTACTATGAGTACAGGGTAGTCATGCTGGAGATCCTTCTATGATCTACTATGAGTACAGGGTGGTCATGCTGGAGATCCTTCTATGATCTACTATGAGTACAGGGTAGTCATGCTGGAGATCCTTCTATGATCTACTATGAGTACAGGGTAGTCATGCTGGAGATCCTTCTATGATCTACTATGAGTACAGGGTAGTCATGCTGGAGATCCTTCTATGATTTACTATGAGTACAGGGTAGGGTAGTCATGCTGGAGATCCTTCTATGATTTACTATGAGTACAGGGTAGTCATGCTGGAGATCCTTCTATGATCTACTATAAGTACAGGGTAGTCATGCTGGAGATCCTTCTATGATCTACTATGAGTACAGGGTAGTCATGCTGGAGATCCTTCTATGACCTACTATGAGCACAGGGTAGTCATGCTGGAGATCGTTCTATGATCTACTATGAGTACAGGGTAGTCATGCTGGAGATCGTTCTATGATCTACTATGAGTACAGGGTGGTCATGCTGGAGATCCTTCTATGATCTACTATGAGTACAGGGTAGTCATGCTGGAGATCCTTCTATGATCTACTAAGAGTACAGGGTGGCCATGCTGGAGATCCTTCTATGATCTACTATGAGTACAGGGTAGTCATGCTGGAGATCCTTCTATGATCTACTATGAGTACAGGGTGGCCATGCTGGAGATCCTTCTATGATCTACTATGAGTACAGGGTAGTCATGCTGGAGATCCTTCTATGACCTACTATGAGTACAGGGTAGTCATGCTGGAGATCGTTCTATGATCTACTATGAGTACAGGGTGGTCATGCTGGAGATCCTTCTATGACCTACTATGAGTACAGGGTGGTCATGCTGGAGATCTTTCTCTTTTCTATATGAATGATTTGAATTGTTGAATAAATCATAATCATATATCGTTGACCAGAAAGATGCTGATTTCCATACAGGTATAAACAATGTATATGTGACTTCTTCTTTTATTATCTTTTAAATAACATATTATTAATGATGGAGGTGGCACTAATCAATTGTTTTTGTCCGTCCATCTTTGTTTGAATGCATCGCCTGAATGTGCCTCTTTACACCTATACTTTGTGCTTTTGTCACAATTTCCGTTCTACACGGAGGCAAATCTATCATAAGTATGAGGACCCCATTAAAAAACCAACCACTGTATACCCCAATCATCACAGTCAAAACATCTGCTTTGTCTGTCTGTCTGTCTCTATATTGCTGGTCCTCGGTATTCAATGATAGATAATCCAATGATAGATAACCCGAATCATTTGTGTCACATGTATACAAAATTTCTTAGCCTATTTTGTTCAGACAATTGGTTTTACTTCCTACCTGTAGTATATATTTCACATTCTGTTGTCTGTGACTTTCATATTTTTGTTGTCAATGACTTTCACATTTTTGTTTGATGCGACTTTAACATTTTTGTTGTCTGTGACTTTCACATTTTTGTTGTCTATGACTTTCACATTTTTGTTGGATGCGACTTTCACGTTTTTGTTGTCTGTTACTTTCACATTTTTGTTGTCTGTGACTTTCACATTTTTGTTGTCTGTGACTTTCACATTTTTGTTGTCTGTGACTTTCACATTTTTGTTGTCTGTGACTACAGAGACTTAGAGATTATGGAGAGATTCATACAAGTGTGTATGACCAAAAAGATGATTTTGGATTCAACTAAGTAATTTTTCCCAGGCTTTATGGTGATGTTCCTAGATATCTAAATTTCACAGCTCATCCGGTATGCTAAAGCATAATATACATTGTACTGATGGTTTGGATTTTCATAGCAGAAATTTACAAATTGCGAAGAAACTTTTAGGTAAAGGTTTTGCTTTCACAAACTATTGTTAAGACTTCTTGGACATTTTACAAAAAGTTTTTTCAACTTCTTTTGAAATTCGGATCCATACAAGCAACAGAGAATATCATGTATATATTACTTTGGGTATTTCACAACATGAATTTTATGGTGACATAATTAACAAAATACGAAGGATCAAAGGTAGACAGAATTACCATCGAAATTCTTTTAGAATCATCTAATGCCTTTTTGTCACCAGACAGAATCTACAGCCTTGTACCAGTGCATTTCATAAGAATTGCAATCTTGGTGAGCAAAATTCCCTGAATTTTCCCTTACTATTCGCTGACAAATTTATTTTTTTCTCTGACCAAAACCACAAAACATTGAAACGGCCTCCTGATCTCCCCATCTTTTTTCTGAGTGTTTAATGTTTATTTTTCAATATTCAAATAAATCAACATAAAAGTATTCTTATCATCCTCGGTTCCCCAGGCTTTTTGCACTTTGGCTGAATACCCTTGGTCACATCGCACTATTTCGGGGATTTAAAAAGAAATAGCCTTTCTTCGTGAAGTTAAAAACAAGAGGCCCAAGGGGGCCACATCGGTCACCTGAGGAGACTGTATGTATGTTTTCAATCAAAGTCAAGACCTGAAGGAAATCGCTTTTAGTGAAGCTTTGAGAAGGACAAGGTGTGCAAGTTACTTCCTGTAAAGTTTGGTGACATTCTGTGCAGTAGTTTAAGAGGATAAGTAAAAAATGTGTCATTCAAATAGAGCCTATAGAGGACATCTTGGATTTCCAATCGGCTCGAAAAACACAAACTAAGTAGAGGGCAATGAGTACTTGCGTCCTGTGAAGTTTCGAGAAATTCTGTGAAGCAGTTTCAGAGGAGAAGTTGAAAATGTGTCAGCCAATCAGAGTCTGTGGCGGCCATCTTGGATTTCCGATAGGCTCCAAAAACGCAAACTTGATAGAGGGTATGAGTACTTGCATCCCCCTTACGAAAAAAATCTATATGTGACATATAGGGATCTGCTATTGGTTACATATAGTTCTCTTATAGTCTTTACATATATGTGACATATAGGGATTTTAAATGCAAATTAGATGCAAATGAGCTTCAACCTATACTTGCTGGCAGCTTCTTACCTATATCACCTATAGTTGGTCTATATGTCTTTCACCGTTATGTCCTTTATACTCCTCCTATACTTGAACTATACATGCATGAAGGTCACTTTCAGATAGTGATGGGCCGATAATCGATAATAATCGATTAGCGGCGTGTTGAAGTGATCCGATTTCGATAATCGATTTGAAAGTGAAATAATCGATAGCGGGAAAATGAAGGGGGGGGGGGGGGGGAGACCAAGATCAGAGGAAATTCTGTCTGATTGTTAAAACGTTCTTACTATGGGCATGAGTGTTGTTCTCAATATTGTACAATAGAAGAAGTTTGTAGCATGGCGATCCCTGATAAATTTGAGAGAAAACTTGTAAAAAATAATCATTTATTATAATCCCCACGGACTACATGTACATTCAATGGATCGAAGTCGACAGTATGTTCTACTTCAATCCTAGACAAATTTTAAGTTAAATCTGATTTAATATTAAGATTTGTTGAGTATTCCTTTCTTTTTTAAATTTGATGTTACTGTTTACTCTCACAGATACTTGCAAATGTGACATGACCCCTTAATTCCACACAACATGCTCCGCGAAAATGATCGTTTTCTGTGAACTTTTCATACATTATTTTTAAATGAAACAACTGTAAGGAGAAGACCCTTGGTTACTTTGATTAAGTCTGATTGTTCAAGATAAATACATTTGAAAATTAAAACACATATAACTGCTTTAATTGTTGGTCAGTAATTAATGAAATGTACATGTATATTTCATTTGGATGGTCAGTAATGAATGAAACATATGAAACAGATAAAAATAATGAAATTATTGAAATTTTTTGCAAAATGTTATGACCGATTATAATCGGTAGAATCGCATCGAATACACCAACCGATTCTAACCGATTATCGATTATGATTCTGAACCGATTTCCCATCACTACTTTCAGAGGTACCTGTATTCCCCCTATACTCTACCTATACATAGATAGGTAGATACATAGGTCCCATTCAGAAGCTAACCTATACTTCCCATATAGGGCAAATATATGGGAATTTTAAGCATTCTGATTGGTTCTTTACCAAGTATTGAACATTACATGTACATGCTGTACAAACATATCAACATATGACAAATATTCCCCATTATTGATGGTAAAAATAACAAGACATAAAATTGAATTAACTTTTTATCTCACTTTAACACAACAAAGCAGTTGAAGTTCAAATCAATTTTAAAATGTAACATATTCATAGTTTTTCTGGTCTGGGTCTGGATAGTTATGTCGCCTGGCCTTTTATGCGATGGAGGAAAGAGCACAAGTGATGTTAGTTTCGCTGCTGGATGGCCGATCGAAAGGCCCCGGAACTTTTCACAAGCATGATTGTGTCTTCAAGTAGGTTCCAATCGGTAATGGTCTTTGGAAAGTACGAATTTCTGTACGGTTCTGTATTACACTGGATGATCTTATAATATCCACGAGAATTACACAGAGAATGAGAATGATGTTTCACAACATGTAAAGAAGTTTGGAAATTATCAAAGCATTTTGGTATCTACACATTTGTCTGTCCTTAATTTGGCCTGGTTCTACCTCTACTTCTAACAGTCAGTGGCCTCTGTCATCTAGCTGCATGACTATTCTGCCACGTTGCTTCTCCCTCTACCGGTACAATTGTACAGTACCCCGTAGTCTGAAAGTCAAAAAACGAGCAAAATTTATGATACTAGATTCAGGAGAAATAGTGATGAACAATTGGACAAATTTTACTAGTATTGATTATCTGGACACTATCAGAGGCTAGCTTTTGATTCTGTACCGGTAATTATCAGAACCATCAAAGTTTTAAAAATGATGTTTAAAACAAGTGAAATACCATTCATGCTGTGTTCTTTTATACATCTACGCACACTGCAAATGCAGGAAACAGTGACACACAGTGACACTCTTTATACATGTACATGTAGGTGCACATTTGCCCACTATTCCCTTCTCCCTCCAACCCCCATTCCTTCCCCATTCTGTCATCTTCCATGATCCCTCCATTCCTCTCACTTCCTGGTCCTTCCCCGGATTTAAAGTCATGACATTGGATATATCCACTGTACGAATTTTTCAGTCCCATGATGCAGTAGAGATAAGCCATAAAAGTGTACTTTCTCCGCCCTTTTGTTAAGACTTAGCTCCGATTACCTCTGTTCAGCTGTTAATTTACAACTAGCAAATCAATTATTTCTAATACAGAAGGAAAACATTGCTTACCTTCTTGTCGGTCTAACATCAAAATTCCTCAGCTCTTCTAGTTCTACTGCATCTTTTCACAGAAAGTAAACAAAGATTTGATGTAAATATCCCATCGACTGAGGTGCTTAGTATACCGACGTGCTCAGTAGACCGAGGGAATTTTCACTTGGCTTCATGGTCGTTCACTTTGCATTATTCACTTGTCGTTAGTGTATCACATAAATGCAGACGAAATTACGATCCAAACT
The DNA here is from genome assembly GCA_033119305.1 of Pinctada imbricata. Lineage (NCBI taxonomy): Eukaryota > Metazoa > Mollusca > Bivalvia > Pterioida > Pteriidae > Pinctada > Pinctada imbricata. The sequence continues at coordinate 25,822,406 of VSWD01000010.1, read as the reverse complement.
TCTACTTTTCCGCCCGGACCTTTTAAAATCCGTCGTTTTGATTGGCTGTCTTCTGATCATGGACGTGTCGTACACAAACATTTCAAACTAAGATGCTTCTTAAGATATACCATGACTTTGATACATGAATGTCGTGGCCTTGGCTCAGTTGGGTGAGCGTCGGACTTCTGATTCAGGGGTCCAGGGTTCGAATCCTGGCAAAGGCGGACTTTTTTCATTATTTTGTATTTCATGGTCTACGAGTCTTTTTCTTTTCATATATTCAGAGCAGGAAAAGGGGGAGGGGCTTGGATTAATAAACATTCTTTGCTTTTCTGATTTGTCATATTCTTTTTATTAGGCTGGACCCACTTCCATGGCTGTAAACAACCCCCACCCCACCCCACCCCACCCCCAAACTAAAACCAATTACAAACAGATTAACTGATAATTAAGGTACAATGTGAAAACAGTAAAATGTGAAATGCTGTTAAATTCCAGATTGCTTTTCTTTTCTAACAGATCTCAGAAAAATACACATTTTGATACCCATATTGCCTTGTATTTCATGTCATATAAGTTTAAACACAATTTTTAAAGAAATTGTCATGGTTCTGGACTTAGAAATTTTCCCTCAAAGATGCAGAGCAGCACAATTTTCTAAGTCTAAAGAGAAGCTAAATAAGACTAAGTTCAGTATTCATATACTTGCACTATAATCTCCCTATAGCTCCAGCAGACATGGTATGCTGTATGCATTTCCCCTATTTTTAACATATATATCACCTATAGGTTAGATTCAATTTTACCTATATGTTACCTATACCTATAACCAACCTATACACAAAAGCTGGAAACCTATAGGAGAAATATAGTTTACATATAGGGGACATATAGTTTTGTATAGATTTTTTTCGTAAGGGAGGCCTGTGAAGTTTCATGAAATTCTGCGCAGCAGTTTCAGAGGAGAAGTCGAAAATGTGTCAGCCAATCAGAGCCTGTGGCAGCCATCTTGGATTTCCGATTGGCTCGAAAAACACGAGCTTGGTAGAGGGCATTGAGTAGTTGCTTCCCGTGAAGTTTCATGAAATTCTGTGCAGCGGTTTCAGAGGAGAAGTCGAGAATGTGTCAGCCAATTAGAGCCTGTTGCGGCCATCTTGGATTTCCAATCGGCTCCAAAAACACAAACTTGGTAGAAGGCATTGAGTACTTGCTTCCTGTGAAGTTTCATGAAATTCTGTGACGCAGTTTCAGAAGAGAAGTCGAAAATGTGTCAGCCAATCAGAGCCTGTGGCGGCCATCTTGGATTTCCGATCGGCTTGAAAAACACAAATTTGATAGAGGGCATTGAGTACTTGCTTTCTGTGAAATTTCGTGAAATTCTGTGCAGCGGTTGCAGAAAAGATATCGAAAATGTTAAAAGTTTACGTCGGACGGACGGACGATGGACGGACGACGCGCTATGACAATAGCTCACTTGAGCTTTGCTCAGGTGAGCTAAAAACAACAATACTTGTAGGGGACCATGATTTCTTCATTCCTACCAGGTTTAACGAAAATCTGTTCAGTGGTTGTGGAGAAGAAGTTGAATATGTATGAAAATCATCCCCCCCCTTCTTCTTGAGTAATCTAAGTAACCCCAGAGATATAGTTACACAGAAGCTAAAGCAAAATAACAGACCCCCTCCCCATCCTTTCACTGTGTTATTGATAACATTGATCTGTTCTTACATTAATATTTTGAGCTGCTCTTGTATATCTAAGTCTTCACAAGATAAATTTGAAAATACTTATTCATCTTTTAAAAATTATTTAGTTTCCTTTTCCATACCTATTTAATAATTTAAAACATATAACATTCAAATGAATCGATAATCCAAAAATTTAAACCTCAAAAACATAAATCAATATTAAAGTAAGACAATTCTTGCATACATGAACATGTACCAACTTATACGAAACTAAAGTTACCAGGGTACCAGAACTTGAACTTACAAGCCTTGGGTCCATGTTCACAGTAAACATATCTTTTCATGATTGAAAAAATACTCATAAAAATCTGTTCAGCAGTTCTGGAGAAGAAGTTGAATATGTATAAAAATCACCCCCCCCCTTTCCTTTTCACATAAGAAAATAATTCATAAAAAAATCAAAAAATTAACATTTCAGTATAAAATACATATCAAAGCATTTAGTAACTTAAATGTGATAAATGTGCAGTAAATGAATGTGTAAAATCATACACATATTGAGTTATTTAAAGAAATAGTGCAAAAATGTGCATTTCTGACGAAGTCCGAAAAGACGTCAAAAACGCGTCAAAAATTTGACTTCCGAGTGGAACCAAATATAACAACACTACTTAAAACATCTCTCTAGATCATCCTGATGCTTTCGGTTTGTCGATACGTGCTTCCGTTCTGAAGAAGAAGTTTGTCAAAGGAGGGTACCCCCTGTGACCTACTTTTGCCTCTGGTGGCGCCACCTGTTGATGGATCCGGACGAAAAACAACAACACTTGTAGGGGACCATGAGTACTTCATTCCTACCAAGTTTCATGAAAATCTTTTCAGTGGTTCTGGAGAAGAAGTCGAAAATGTTGAAAAGTTTACGACGGACGACGGACGACGGACAGACGACGGACGACGGACGCCAGAATGTGCGCTATGACAATAGCTCACTTGAGCTTTGCTCAGGTGAGCTAAAAATGACGGTAATGGCTGCGCACAGACCAGTGAGGACAGTATGTGAATTGTACACAAGAGAGATTTTTTTGCCGGTTACTCTAATATTTGTATCGAAAACATCTTATTAACAATTCGATTATTGTCTCAGTGCATCAAGAAGTATCTTACGTGGTCGAACATGCACTATATTTCGTCGCTCTCCAGAAGAAGTTTGAAAACGTTTATGCGATTGGTTTGTGAGGGAGCCAATCAGCAACATTTGCATATACATTGTTTGTAAATGGAAATGACGTCTTTTAGAGAGCGACGAAAAATAGTACACAAGAGAGATTTTACAATTTACAATGTGATCCAGGGTATTCAGTCAAAGCGCAAATAGCCTGGGGAACCGAGGATGTATTCTTATGAGACTTTTAATAACTTTCATTTTTCGTTTAATACTTGAAGACTGACAAAGCCTTAGGGGGGGGGGGGGCGGCTAATAATCTGTTTATTTGTTGAATGAAGACAATTCACTGGTATGCTTGCTCAAAGCCCTCGACAGCCATGTTTCTAATGATCGGCACAAAAAAAAAAAAAAAAAAACACAAACTTGGTAGAGGACATTGAGTACTTGTTTCCTCTAGGGTTTCGTGAAATTCTGTTCAGCGGTTGCAGAGTAGAAGTAAAAAATGTGTCAGCCAATCAGAACTCATGACAGACATATTTGTTGAACAATTGGCATGAAAAAGACAAACTTGGTAGAGGACCATGAGTACTTGCTTCCTGTAAGGTTTCGTGAAATTTTGTTGCAGAACAGAAGTCGAAAATGTGAAAAGTTTATGCCGGACGGAGAGACAAAGTGATCCCTAAGTGTCGCTATGCTTTGCAGGGGACACAAAAATGACCGTTTCAGTTATTTTACCTTTGTGATTGTCTTCATCTAGAGCTGATGCTAAAGTCTTTTTTCTCTCCAGCTTTCTCGAGTTTTCAGGTGCACTTTTATTTCTATACTCTCCCACTTGGATTAGTCTATGGTGATCCAACAACTCTGTGCTTGTGAATAAATTCTTACAAGTGCGGCATCGGTAAACATTGGGTAAAACATCAACATGTATTTTTGTTTCGTTTGACAACGCATTGAAACCCTCACAATCCAAACACCTCCCTGTCTGCTTATCTGCTGTCAAATCCAAAGTTTTGGCAACAATATCCTCTGAAATAAATTAACTTAAAAGATGAAATTTCAACATTGTCAAAGGTTTTCATAATTATTTAACACACACAGTTTCAGGACCAAATTATTATCATCTTTGACACATGTAATAGGGGAATAACAATAAATAAGTAAAATTTATCTCTACTGCAAAAGTATCTTACCGAAACTTTGAAATGATAACCAGAAGTCTCTAATGAGACTGAAGCTCTTCTGGTTGTTTGTTTGCTTAAATCAATCTGAGTGCTACACTCATTTTCCAAGACCCTGAGATCAGGGGCTCAAACGAAATACAAGACCAGAAAATGATTAATATAATGAAAACAGAATTAACTCTCTATCAACTAAAGAGTTATATACATGCATGAAGAAAATTACCACACACATTTTCCATGAACCTGGGGGTCAAGGGTTAAAAATTACAATGTGCACATATAAACCAAAGACTGAGAATAATGCAAAAACAATTATCTTTCTATCAATTATACTTTCTGAGAATTGGTGCTCACCACACCCATTTCCAAGATCCTGAGGGTCAGGGGCTCAAACAAAATATCAGGTGCACCATGGTGCAAATCTAGACCAAAGACTGAGAATAATACTAACAGGATTATCTTTTTATCAATTATACTTTCTTAGAATTGGTGCTAAAAGATTACATAGTTTATATGTAGGGAAAAAAGACCAAGTCCATTTTCCAAGATCCTGGGGGGTCAGGGGCTCAAACAAAATATCAGGTGCACATCTAGACCACAGACTGTGAGTAACGCAAAAACAATTATCTTTCTATCAATTATGATTTCTGATAATTGGTGATCACAAGATTGCATAGAGTTATATAGGAGGAAATGACCACACCCATTTTCCAAGACCCTAGTGGTCAGGGGATCAAACAAAATATCAGGTGCACATCTAGACCACAGACTGAGAATAATGCAAAAAACAATTATCTTTCTATCAATTATACTTTCTGAGAATTGGTGCTCACAACATTGCATAGAGTAATAAAGGAGAAAATGTCCACACCCATTTTCCATGAACCTGGGAGTCAGGGGATCAAACAAAATATCAGGTGCACATCTAGACCATAGACTGAGAATAATGCAAAAAACAAATATCTTTCTATCAATTATACTTTCTGAGAATTGGTGCTCATAACATTACATAGAGTAAGAAAGGAGAAAATGACCACACCCATTTTCCAAGAACCTGGGAGTCAGGGGATCAAACAAAATTTCAGGTGCACATCTAGACCATAGACTAGGAATAATGCAAAAAATCAAATATCTTTCTATCAATTATACTTTCTGAGAATTGGTGCTCACAACATTACATAGAGTAATAAAGGTGAAAATGACCACACCCCTTTTCCATGAACCTGGGGGTCAGGGGCTCAAACAAAATATCAGGTGCACATCTACCGGTAGACAACAGACTAAAAATAAAGCAAAAACCAGAAGTCTCTGATGAGACTGAATCTCTCCTGGTTGTTTGCTTAAATCAATCTAAGTGACATACCCATTTTCCAAGATCCTGGGGATAAGGGACAAATACTAGACCAAAGATTGTTAAGGTATTCAGTCCGTAATACATTTTCAATGAGAATTGTCAAAGATACAGATTTTCTATTTCATCATATAGAATACTTTATACACTAATTTTGCTCATATAAATGATGCCACTTGTCAACCAATGACCCAAGCAATTACCTCCGAACATTCCCGATAATGAAATCATCGGTATTTGTCGGAAATGTTGGAATAGTGTAAAAATCTTAACCGGAAGTAACTCTATTAGGGTGCGGGAACCTTAAATATAATGGAAAAATAATCAACCATCTATCAATTATATAATTTATAGAATCGGTGTTCACAATATTACATGATAGAGTTATACATGTATAGGAGAAAAAGACCACACCCATTTTCCAAGACCCTGAGGGTCAGGGGTTCAAGCAAAATATCAGGTGCAAATCTAGACCACAGACTGAGAATAACGTTAAAAGAATAATCGTTCTATCAATTATACTTTCTGAGAATTGGTGCTCACAACAATACATAGGAAAACATAGGTAATCACAGATTACGAAGCTCACCTCGTGCCAGCAAAATTCAATTCAAAAATATTTCTAAGTACATGTGAATTGGCATTTAAAGGCAAAATCATTCAAGTGGAAAAAGTAGGTCAAGGTCATTTAATGAAAGTTTGATCAACGATACATCCAATATGCAAGTTTGGTACATGTAGCACTTATACTTTGCTCAGTATTGGCTTTTAAAAACAAAATTACTCAAGCGGAAAAAGTAGGTCAAGGTCATCTATGAAAGTTGGATGAAAGATACATTTAATATGCAAGTTTGGTACATGTAGCACTTACACTTTGCGCAATATTGGCTTTTAAAGACAAAATCACTCAAGCGGAAAAAGTAGGTCAAGGTTATTATATGAAAATTTGATCAAAAATATCCAATATGCAAGTTTGGAACATGTAGCACTTATACTTTGCTCAATATTGGCTTTTAAAAGCAAAATCACTCCTGTGTAAAAAGTAAGTCAGATGCTGCATCCGATGCATGGGTCCATCTCGGCATTCACAGATGAATAACGTGTGTAAGTTTGGTTACTGTAGCATTAATACTTTGTCAGATACTGAGCTACCCCGAACTTCTTAACCAAGTCACTCAAGCAGAAAATGTAGGTCAGATGCTGCATCTGATGCATGGGTCCATCTCTGCATCCAAAGATGAATCACTTGTGCAAGTTTGGTTACTGTAGCATCAGTACTTTGTCAGATACTGAGCTACCCCAAACCTCTTAACCAAGCCACTCTGAGCTACCCCAAACTTCTTAACCAAGTCACTCAAACGGAAAATGTAGGTCAGATGCAGCAGCCGATGCATGGGTTCACCTCAGCATCCAAAGATGAATTACTTGTGCAAGTTTGGTTACTGTAGCATCAGTACTTTGTCAAATACTGAGCTACCCCAAACTTCTTAACCGGACGCGGATGCGGACGCCTGTGGGTATAGCATAAGCTCACTAAACTTCGTCGAGGTGAGTTAACAAGAATAAAGAATATTGAAATTTTCAATTAAGTCAATTCTTAGTTCATGGTACCGGACCCTGATGCATGGTTTCATCTCAGCATCCAAAGATGAATCACTTGTGCAAGTTTGGTTACTGTAGCATCAGTACTTTGCCAAATACTGAGCTACCCCAAACTTCATAACCGGAAGCGGACACGGACGCGGACGCGTGGGGTATAACATAAGCTCACTCAAGTTTGTCGAGGTGAGCTAAAAATGACCACACCCATTTTCCAAGACCCTGTGGGTTAGGGGCTTAATCAAAATATCAGGTGCACAACTAGATCACAGGAAAATTATAATGCAAAAAGAATTTATTTTGTACATAGAAGATGTGTTGTCCATCAATAATCCAAAATTCGCGAATTACCTGAGCAGTATCTATCCATCGGAGCTTGAAGTCAAAGAAACTACAGAGACAAATAAGTCAGCTTCCTATTTGGACATATTGTTATCCTACGACACTGATGGTCACATGAACACCTCATTCTATGACAAATGTGACAACTTCAATTTCAGCATTACAAACTTTCCTTTTCTGAGTAGCAACATTCCCTCATCGCCTGCCTATGGCGACTGTTCATATCTCAGTTGATACGCTATGCCAGAGCAAGTACCAAATATACGGATTTTGTTCCGAGAGCTAGGTGTCTTTCAGATAAGCTTCTCAGTCAGGGATATGTTTGTGACCGACTAACATCGTCACTGAGGAAGTTCTACGGTCGATATGGGGAACTCGTCATACACTATGATGTCCCACTCTCCAGAATGGTGGATGATATTCTGTCATAGACCATTTGAACCATCCAACCAAAGATTGTACTCTATGTCTTCCAAAACGGAAGTAACCGGATGTGACAGTTCTACCGAATTGAAGCGACGGGTGTTGCATGCAAGGAGGAGATGCTTACTCTTCCTGGGCACCTTGTCTTATTCCCATATCGGGAGTTTGCTTCTTTTCATATGGTGGAGGTTTTTGTTTGTTTGCTTTGGTTCCTGTTTTATCCTGATTTTGTATGCGTTCGGTTTCTGATTTTCTGAATTATCGATGTTGTGCTGTAAACAGGGATATGTTCATTATCCATATTTGTCATTCACAGATTCTGAGGATTCGCGCTCACAACAAAAGTTTAACGGATGGCTGGACAGACAGACAGACAGACAGCCAGACAGACGGCCGGACGACGGACACAGGGTGATCGCATAAGCTCGACTGGTCTGTGACCAGTAGAGCTAAAAAAGACAGTTTCAGTTATTTTACCTTTGTGAGTGCCTTCATCTGGCACTGATGTTGTAGTCTCTTTTGTCGAGATTTTAGGTACAGGTAGTTGTACACCCTTTCTTTTTCTGTTATCAGTCCCTTGAATGAGTTGATGATGCTTTAAAGATTCTGTGCTTGTGAAAATATTCTTGCAAGTGCGGCATCGATAAACATTTGGTAAAATATGTGTTTTACTATTTGCTCTTGACAATGCAGTGAAATGCCAACAATCCGAACACTCTCCTTCTGAAATTCATTTAGATATCACATCAACACATATCAAATTGATCGAGATTGCTCACAAATTTAAACCATGTAAACTAAAGATCATGACTTATATTCATGTTTTGTGTAACTGACAGTAGCAAAATTTCGAAAATACTATAAGGCCATAGTAATTAAATATTTTGTTTTACATCCGCGGGCAGGTACATCTTAGGATAGGAGAGTTCCTCAGAAAAAAAAACAGACAAACAAACATGCATTTTGGCAAAAATGAGGTGCACAACTACACCCGGATTAGGGCTGGTGTCGAAACCAAATTTTCAATACAATATAATACAATAAGAACCGATACCCAATATATTTATTTTGTAAAACATAGAAATTAACAATTTTATTTACTAATAACTACCCCCGCCCCAAGAAAGTTAAACGGGTTCCTGGTAGTTAATTCTAACTTGTAGCTCTTGCTCAATTTCTTTACATTTTACTTAAGATTATGTTCCCTGATCTATCAATTATCTATTAATAGTAATTAATTATATTGATAATGTAGTTTAAGCATTTTAATTGTTTCAGTCACATGCATTTTTTTTGATATTTTCAAATATGAACTTGCCATTACAGAAGAAAACTATGGAGAGCGAAGCTAGCCAAATTTCTTTTATAGAAAGTAAAAACTTCAGCGAGCGAAGCGAGCCGAAAATTTTTCAGGAATTTTAAGCGAATTTTATGGTTATTCTTCAAATTCAGATTACTTGTAAGAGCAAGATTATTTTTTTCTGTCACACCATAAGCAAATTAATTTTTTTCATCGAAATTCAGAGCAAAATTATTTTTTTTAAAAAAACCCAAGCCCCCCCCCTCCCAGAATATCAAATGGACCGTGCCTTAGCTCGACTGATTTTGAACTGTAGAGCTAAAAAGTCACTGATACAGTAAATAGTATACAACTCACCTGAATCTGAATCAGCAATTTCATCGTCAGTTTCCATATTTTCTGTATCAAGTACATTGCTCGACAATTCTGTGTTTTCCTGAACACATTCGTTTGTACCAATACATTTCTGAGAAGTGTCCATTTCAATGTCAAAGTCACCATATTCTTTATGTACATGTTTGGTGCTTTGTTGGCAACATGAATATCTCGTACATTGATCATTTTCATTGTTTTCTGTATCATCTGTGTAATCAAGTATGACTTTTTCTATGTGAACTTGGTCTTCCTTCATGTATTCTTCCTTTATATTAACATGCTCTTCTTGAACGCATTCATTTGCATCTAGTATACTTTCTTGGGAGGTGTCTATTTCAATTTCAAAGTCCCCATAATTCCTATGTACATGCATTATGCTAATTTCATTAACATCATCTTCCTTGTGTGAATCCTCCATAAATTGTCGTTTTCTGCATTATGTGCGTCACCCTGGATGAAGTTTTCTTCCTTATTGTCTCCCTCAAATGCCCCTGTGAAATTTTTCAATGAAGATGTGTCCATTTCAATTTCCTTTAATTCACAATGTATAACCTTTCCTTTCTTAGCAAATTTATCCTTCAGCTTAAACTTTTCCGTAATATTTATTTCCACATCCCTCTTTTCTAGTGTCATGTATGTTCTTGCTCCAGTCTTTGCTGTCAACATTAAATTCTGTATCTACTGTAGCAGTTATACGATTTTCTGCCGATGACCCCGAAATCTGGATTCTTACGTCGGTATCGTCATTTTCTATTTCTGTCACAACCACTTCTTGATCCTTATCCTGCTCTTGATATGCACATGGAATAATTGAATATCCCTCATCTTCTAAATTTTCACATTTGACGATACAAATTGGAGTATGTTCATAAGGTTTCGTGTACGAGTGATCAAGTAAAGGGTGATAACTCCACATTGGTAAAATCTTTCATATAGATATGTGACTTTTAAATTTATTCATGGTTCTGATAGGTATCCAAGATCAGTCAGCTGCAATAAAATAAGATTTAAAATTTTTAAAAATCATAAGAATTCCAAAAATAAAAATACTATGACTAATAATGTAGATCAAAGCATCTAGAAACTTAAATATGACAAATAAGTAATAGATGAGAGCAGAATATCATGCATTTATTAAGTTATTCAAAGAAAAAGTTAAGAAATTTGCATTTTTGAAAAAAAAAAACCGAAATTTGACAGCGGAGTAGACTAAAACAACAAAACTTGTTACAACATCTCTCTAAATTATCCTGCTTTCAGTTTGTCGATATGTGCTCTGGTTCTGAAGAAAAAGTTTGTCAAAGGAGGGTTAACTGTATAAACTACTTTTGTCTTTGTTGGCGTCAACTGTAAGAGATCCGGACAAAAAACAACAGCACTTGAAGTTGACCATTAATACTTCATTCCTACCAAGTTTCAGTAAAAGCCATTCAGTGGTTCAGGTGTCCCAAGATGTATGAAAATAGCACTACCTTTCCATTTTTGCATAACAGAAAAATTAGAAAAATAAAAATTTCAGCCAAAATCAATATATCCAATGAATGATTTTAATTTATTTTGCTATTTCGGAAACTTCGTCATTCCATTCAAAAATATCATCGAAATTAAAGGAGGTGAACATCTTGGCATCATTCCTCCGATGCTATTATGAACATATATTAAATTTAGATATGCTACTGAATCGACCCAGTACAGAAAATTCGGAGCCGCGCACTTTCTGTAAAGTAAGAGCCGCGCACTTTCTGTAAAGTAAATGTACAAATTTAAATTCTAAAAATAAAATAACAGGGCGCTACTGAAATGAAATTCGGTGGCTCCGCTGTAAGCATCTCTGATGAGAATTTAATATACGAAACACGAGTCTGGTGCAGAAAAATTGGTTTGAAATTTTCTTCATGAAGGTTTAGAGTTGGAACACTTCCGGTTTTTTTTTCAATATGACAAATATACAGAAAATGAGTACACAAAACTACATATCTATAAAGCAATTCAAAGAAACAGTTAAAATATACAAACAAGAGCCAAGGGGACACAACGCTCACCTCACACCCATGCACGCTCTTGGCATACTGATATTGCATAATGATAGTGCGAGTGCCAGGATTTAATATAACACAATTTATCTGTTCTTAAATGAGCTATTCAATTTGAAGATACCACTTGGTGAGTGTCACTGCTGGTGGACTAGGAGTCCCCGAGGGCACATGTAGCCAAGTTTGATAAATTTCGGTTGATCGTTTCTTCAACGCATTCTAAAATTTCTGTTATCAAAATAAAATTTCTGTTATCAAAATTTCTTGAAATTTCTAAAACGTGGGTCCTGTAGCATCATATCCCATCCATCCTGCTTCGTCTTTCGGTACGCTTTTTCGACATAGTAACTTTCATCAGTGGCGGATTCAGGGGGGTGCGAAGGGGGCGCCCCCCCCCCGGCACTAACCCAAAATTGTCCAAAAACAGGTATATTTTGGCCCATTTTCAGTAAAAATCGTCAAAATTTGCCACTTGACCCCCCGGCAAATGGGGCGCTGGATCCGCCACTGTTCATTCTTTTTTGACATATTACATTGCTTAGATTTGAGGGTCACTGACGAGGGTTAAGTAGCCGAAACGTGCATGTCTGGTACATGCTGCAAATTTATCTGTTCTTAAATGATGCTATTCAATTTGAAGACGTTTAACAAAGAGACTCAAATATGACAAATATCAAATGAGTATGCAAAATAGAAAAAAAACCTAAAAATGAAAGAAGAACTTTTGTTGGTAATAATGCAATTGGTGATTAGTAAGTGATCCTCAATCCAAACAATGAACTATGGCCAAAATCTGTGCAAATTATGATCGAACTTGGCTACATGTGCCCTTGGGGATTCCTGGTTCACCAGCAAAGACATTCACAAAGTGGTGCAAATATTAAACGTCTTCAAATTCAGTAAATAAATATTAAAGAAACACCTATCAGTTAGTCAGTATCAAAGTCGAGAAGGCAAGAAAAAATCATTAGAATTCCCATAGGAACAGTTGCGAACTTCCTGATTGCATTCAGTACCCGTCGCAACAACTCCATGGAAACTTGTCAAATTCGGCGATTGTCTCGATGTATAAATTGATGTACACATCAAGTATTTCTTGTTTGGTGATGATGACAGCCATTCAATCACAATCCAGATCATTCTGGAAAGGGAAAGGGGGGGGGGGGTGATATGCTTTTATTATTTCCCCTTGGCGATAGAAGAACTTCCTAAATGATGATTTCAGCCGTTGTGCGATAAAACCCTGAACAAGTAGCTTACTTGCAAGCCGTCTGGCTCTAAGGAAGAAATCTTCATATTTGGAACATGACCTGGAGTACCGTATCAGCTGAGAAAAACCAGAAGTCTCTGATGAGACTGAGGCTCACCTGGTTGTTTGCTTAAATTAATCTAAGTGACACTCCCATTTTCCAAGACCCTGGGGATAAGGGGCTAGACTAAAATACAAGACCAGAGAATGATAAATATAATGGGAAAAGAATAAACTCTCTATCAATTATACTTTCTGAGATTTGGTGTTCATAAGATTCCACGATAATTATACACATGTAGGAGAAAATGACCATACCCATCTTCCAAGATCCTGGGGTCAGGGGTTCAAACAAATACAAGGTACACATTTAGACCATAGACTGAGAACAATGCAAAAACAATTATCTTTCTATCAATTATACTTTATGAGAGTTGGTGCTTGCTCATAAGATTACATAGTTATTTAGGAGAAAACTGACCACACTCATTTTCCAAGGCCGTGGGGGTCAGGCGCTCAAACAAAATCTCGGGTGCACATCTAGACCACAGACTAAGAATAATGCAAAACAAATTATCTTTCTATCAATTTTTTTTAGAATTTGTGCTCACAAGATTACACAAATGCACATGATGCAGTAAATTAGTGCGTAGAATCATAAAGTAAGTTATTGAGTTACTTAAAGAGATAGTGCAAAAATGTGCATATCTGATTAAGTCCGTTAAGACGTCTAAAACGCATAAAAAATTCTACTTCAAAGTGGAACATCCCTCCCCCCACACTTCTTTAGACCTATCTCTAGATCATCCTGATGCTTTCGGTTTGTAAATATGAGCTTCAGTTCGGAAGAGGCAGTTTGTCAAAGGAGGGTACTCCATGTGCCTTATTTTTGGCTGTGGTGGCGCCACCAGCTGACGGATCCGAGCGAAAATAGGGGATCATCAATACCTCAGAGCTACCATAGAAGGGAAGGGATCTTCAACAAGACCCTGATGCAGCACCAACAGCAAAACACCCGATGTCAAAACACGAAGACGAGCATACTAAGAAACCAAAAAGAGACATACGACATATAAACATGAAACATAAAAGACTACACATAAACCTACCGAGGCAACCGGTGCCGACTTTGGACGGCCATTTGTCACACAAATGAGTTAAAGAAGATCCTGAACGTTAATCTCAACAGCACTCACAACAGAGCACAAAATTGAGCATCAACGGACCCCCTGCAAGCTAGAGTTGGGACAAGGTGCCCGGGAGGAGTACATGTAAGCGTCCCCTGTTTGGCTAGCCGCACCCGCGGTCGATGTTCACGCACGAAAATGAAAACAATATCTTAAAATGCATGCACTGTCTGAGGCTATGTCTATATAGAAAGTGCTATGGCGACCATGTCAAGGAAAAATATTCAAAACACTTACTGTCAAACCCCTCGCGGGGATCTGTTTTACGAGCTCCACTCGACAAAGGACATAAGTGTGACACAAATGAGTTAAAGAAGATCCTGACGATAATGGCAAGTAGCAAATGAAAGTTTATGAAGTTTCATGAAAATCTGAAAGTGGTTCTGGAAAAGAAGCTTGAAATGTATGGAAATCATCGCCCCTTTCTTTTTTACATAAGAAAATAATTGATAAAAGGCCCAAAAAATTAAAACTGTAGGAGAAAATACATATCCAACCGTTAAGTAACTTAAATATGACAAAATGCAGTTAATGAGTGTAAATATTCATACATTTATTGAGTTATCTGAAGAAATAGTGCAAAAATGTGCATTTCTGACCGAAAAGACATAAAACTAGAAGTTTCTGACGAGACTGAAGCTCTCCTGGTTGCTTAGTAAAATATATAACTACTAGTAAATGACACAACTATTTTCTAAGACCCAAGGGTAAGGGGCTAAAAAGTATACCAGACGCACAAGCGTTACATAAAGCGTAAGTCTGAACATAATGCAAAAATCTTTTTATCGGTCATACTTTCTAAGTAATAGTGTTCAGAATATTACATAGAGTTGTATACTAGAAAATGACTACATCCATTTTCCAAAAACCTGGAGGTAAGGGGATAAGACTAATTATCGAGTGGAAAATCAAACCACATACCCTTTACATATGTATTATGCAAAAAGAATTTATACTCTATCAATTATGCACTCTGAGAATTGGTTTTCACAAGAATGCATAATATATATAATATATATAGGAGAAAATGACCACAAACATTTTCAAAGACCCTGGGGGTCTGAATCTCACACAAAATATTAGGCACGTGTACGCAACTAGACCATAGACCCATCATGTTGCAAAAAGAATTGACTTTGTATCCTTTATACTTTCTGAGAAAAAAATGCAGTAAGGTATCCATATATAGCAGAAAATGACCACATCCATTTTCTAAGACCCTGGAGGTCGGGGACTCAGATGAAATATCAGGTGCACATCAAGATCATAAACCTTTTATATTGCAAAAAGAAATAACTTTCTTTCATTTATACTTTCTGAGAAATGGTGTCCAAAGATTACATAGATTTATATAGGAGAAAATGACCACACCCCCTTTTTAAGACCCTGGGGTCAGGGGCTTAAACAAAATATCTTGAGTACAGCTTGATCATAGATCTATAATTTATCAAAAAGAATTAACTTTCTATTATTTACACTTTCTGAGAAATTGTGACCACAAAGATTACATTGAATTATATACATGTATAAAGAAGAAAGTGACCACACCCAACGTCTAAGACCCTGGGGTAAGGGGCTCAAACAAAACGTCTGGTGCACAACTAGTTCATAGACCTTGAACATCGCAAAAAGAATTAACTTTCTATCATTTACACTTTCTGAGAAATGGTTACCACAAGATTACAACAGCACTTGCAGGGGACCAATTTGGTACTTCATACCTACCACGTTTCATTAAAATAACCGTTCTGGTGAAGTCGAAAATGTTGAAAATAATTAATTAACGATGGACGAACGGACGAACGAACAGACGACACGCTATGACAAGAGGTCACTTGAGCTCCACTCAGGTGAGCTTAAAATTTGACTCCGGAAAAGGCCAAAGGGGGCCACATCCGGTAGTAAACAAAAGAATGATAGTGGACAATTTGGTGGAGGCCATTGAGTACTTACTTCCTGTAAGGTTTCATGAAATTATGAGAATCAGTATTGGAAATGTCGAGAATGTGTCAGCCAATCAGAGCCCTCGGTGGCCATACATGTATTTGTTGGTCAATTTGCACGAAAATCACAAACTTGGTAAAAGACCTTAAGAACTTGCTTCCTGTAAGGTTTCGTGACATTCTGTGCAGTTGTTGCAGAGGCGGTGTCGATAATGCGCAAGCCAATCAGAGTCGGCGGCGGCAATATTTGTTGACCAATTGCCATGAAAAACACAACCCCTTGGTAGAGGACCTTGAATACTTGCTTCCTATTAGGTTTCGTGAAATTCTATGCAGCTTCTGATGAGAAAATGAATAAGTGACAGCCAATCAGAGCCCTCAACGGCCATATTTGTTGAGTGATTGGCACGAACAAAACACAAATTGGCAGAGGACCTTGAGTTGTTGCTTCCTGTAAAGTTCGAATATGCGTCTGCTATTTACTTGGCAGATGGCCGTCCTAAGTCGGCACTGGTTGCCCATTGGTCTCGTTGGTTTATGTGTAGTCTTTTATGTTTCTATGTTGTGAGTTGGTGTTCCTTGTCCCTTTTGTGTCTCTTTCTGTGGGTATCTGTTCTGTGTTTTTGCATGGGTGTTTTGGGATTTTGCTGTGGGTGCTGCAATCTAGTGTTGTTGGAGATCCCCTCCTTTCTCTCATGCAGCCAATCAGAGCCCTCGGTGGCAAATAAAAGTTTACTCCGGACGCTGACAGACGGACATGCGATGGACGGCGCGCTATGACAATAGCTCACTTGAATTGGCTATTAAAGGTAAAATCGTTCAAGTGGAAAAAGTAGGTCTAGGTCATTTTATGAAAGTCTGATCAAAGATACATCCAATATTCAAGTTTGGTACACGTAGCACTTACACTTGGCTCAATATTGGCATTTAAAGGCAAAATCACTCAAGTGGAAATAGTAGGTCAAGGTCATTTTATGAAAGTTTGATCAAAGATACATCCAACAAGAAAGTTTGGTACATGTAGCTCTAAAACTTTGCTCAATATTGGCTTTTAAAAGCAAAATTATTAAAACGTAAAAGGTAGCTCAGATGCTGCATCCGATGCATGGGATCCATCTCAGCATCCCAAGATGAATCAATTGCGCAAGTTTGGTAACTGTAGCATCAGTGCTTTGTCAGATACTGAGCTACCCCAAACTCTTTAACCAAGCCACTCTGAGCTACCCCAAATTTCTTAACCAAGTCCCTCAGGCAGAAAATGTAGGTCAGCTGCAGCATCCGATGCATGGGTTCACCTCAGCATCCAAAGATGAATCACTTGTGTAAGTTTGGTTACTGCAGCATCACTACTTTGTCAGATGATAATAATATAATAATTAATACTTTATTTAGAGAAGGTAACCCGATAAGCAATTTTGCTCTTCTTCCCCAGGGCCTTCTAGACATCATTTTACAATAAATAAGGCTCATCATAGCTCTCTCTCTCCAATACAGCATTTTACAATATTTTACAATATATAAAGCATAGGTTTCTCTCTCTCTCTCTCTCTCCAATACATCAATGTACAATATATAAAGCATAGAGCTATGCTCACTAGCTCTCTCCCCAATACATTGTTTTACAATATATAAAGCATAGCTCTCTCTCTCTCTCTCTCTCTCTCTCTCTCTCTCTCTCTCTCTCTACATAAGCAACTAGATACTAAGCTACACCATACTTCTTAACAAAGCCACTCTGAGCTACCCCAAACTTTTTAACCAAGTCACTCAAGCAAAAAAATGTAGGTCAGATGCAGCAACCAATGTATTGGTTCGCCTCAGCATACCAAGATGAATCACTTGTGCAAGTTTGGTTACTGCAGCATCAGTACTTTGTCAGATAATAATAATATAATAATAAATACTTTATTTAGAGAAGGTAACCCGATAAGCAATTTTGCTTTTCTTCCCCAGGGCCTTCTAGACATCATTTTACAATAAATAAGGCTCATCATAGCTCTCTCTCTCCAATACAGCATTTTACATTACTTTACAATATATAAAGCATAGCTCTCTCTCTCTCTCTCTCTCTCTCTCTCTCTCTCTCTCTCTCTCTCTCTCTCTCTCTCTCTCTCTCTCTCTCTCTACATAAGCAACTAGATACTAAGCTACACCACACTTCTTAACAAAGCCACTCTGAGCTACCCCAAACTTCTTAACCAAGTCACTCAAGCAGAAAATGTAGGTCAGATGCAGCATCCAATGCATTGGTTCGCCTCAGCATCCCAAGATGAATCACTTGTGCACGTTTGGTTTCTGCAGCAACAGTACTTTGTCAGATACTGAGCTATCCCAAACGTCTTAACCAAGCCTCTCTGAGCTACCCCAAACTTCTTAACCAAGTCACTCAAGCAGAAAATGTAGGTCAGATGCAGCATCTGATGCATGGGTTCACCTCAGCATCCAAAGATGAATCACTTGTGCAAGTTTGGTTACTGTAGCACCAGTACTTTGTCAGATACTGAGCTACCCCAAACTTCTTAACCAGACGGGCGGGGGTATAGCATAAGCTCACTCAACTTCGTCAAGGTGAGCTAAAAATGTTTTGGTCAAAAATGAAATTAAAGGTATTCAGATGATTTAAAAGTCGATAAAAAGCTGACAAAATGGAAATAATGAAAAGGGAAGAAAAAAAATATGGAGTGCTGAAGCTGACTGAATGGAAAAAATGAAAAAGGAAGAAAAAATTTTGGAGTGTCGGTGCCAGGACTTGAACCCACAACCCTTTGGTCCATGTGCGTAGTAAAGTAAAACATTTCAAAAATTCATAAAAATTCCAAAAAAGAAAATTATCGCATGAAATGTATATCAAAGCAAATAGTAACTTAAATATGACAAACATGCACTAAATGAGGACACAAAACCACACATTTATAGAGTTAGTCAAGGAAACAGTTCAAAAATAGAGCACTGTTGACATGGTCCAAAAAAATGTCATAAACACATAAAAAATTGACTGCGGGCAGAAACCAAAAACAATAACACTTGTTAAGACATCTTTCTTGAGCATCCAGATGCTTTCGGTTTGTCTATATGTGCTTCTGTTCTAAAGAAGAAGTTTGTCAAAGGAGAGTACCCCCCCCCCCCCCTCCCACCCATCCCACAACCTACTTTTGCCTGTGGTGGCCACTGAATGCCTTAAATATGACAAATATGCAGTAATTGACCTACTTTTGCTCCTGGTGGCGCCACCTTTTGATGGAACCGGACGAAAAACAACAACACTTCTAGGGGGCATTAGTACTTCATTCCTACCAAGTTTCATCAAAGTCCCTTCAGTGGTTCTTGAGAAGAAGTCCAAAATGTGAAAAGTTTACGACAGACAGACGACGATGGAAAACATTCAGCGATAGAAGCTTCGGTACAGTTGGACCCAAGTTATGGAACGCTATTACTTTGTCCATCCGAGAGTCAAAATCCATAGACATAATTTAAGCAAGCTTGAAAACTTACTACTTTAAGTCATTATTTTAATACGTGAAATCTAGTATGAACTTATTAAACAATGTTATGTAAATGTGTTCCATATGTTTTAAAACTGATGTTTCATGTACAACGCCATTGAATGCAATTTATGCAAGATTATAGGCGTTTAATCACATAAACAAGTTTCAAGTTCCTTTAGCTATATTTTGGAAATCACGAAAAAGTAATTCAAAATATGTGCAGGGCCCTCACACCCATTTTTTTTGGACTGGAGCCCGGGGCCTTTGAAATTGGGAAAAATAGCGTCATTTTAACAATAATTGGGAAATTATATTTAACATAAGTTTTGATGCCTTTTGACTAGAAAATGAGAATTTTTTTACTCATTTTGTATATCCAGTGCAGTAGTAGACAATCGCTTGAGCAGGACAGACGTCTTTCACCTGGGAGCCTCCTGTAACCCCCTGTACCTGGGGCGGAGTCGGCCTGACTCTAAGGTATGTAGATACCTTACTACTGTCACCTTGTAAAACGTATACCCGGTTTACAACAGAGAAACAAATATATTAATCGGTTAAAAAGCTAATATATTTGTTTTTCATCTTACATATACATATATATGCACAACCAATGTAATTCCCTGAGATGTTTCTATTGAAAGAAACGTGCTGAAAATCGTGTATTAACACTCGTGACGTCACAATGCATAAGAACTAAAGAAACATGCCGCGATGGCTGTTCTAACCTGCAAACTGAACCCACGATGAGATGAATTTTAATGTAACCCTTTGATCTAGAAAAAGCAATTGCAGAAAACAAGAATGAAATAGACAACTATGGTGCATATATATAGAATAAATGTCATAACGCGCATTACATGTACGATAAATGCACTTGCTGTGTGTTGTATACCCGTAACAAAACACAAATTAAGACACTTATTCTCTATATAACAAGAAACTTAAGCTTAATAATTTGTTATTTGACAATATTTGTTATATGTGTAGAAAACATGAGACTACCCCACCTGAGATCGAACTCGCAACCTTCTGATGTCAAGTCTGACGCTCTACCGAGTGAGCCAAAGAGACGTCCCACTGGCCCAGTCTAGTACAAGCGCCAGTTTACTACACTACTCTCCCCTTTCAATTTGGGTCTCCCTGCCCCTCCTC
The DNA here is from genome assembly GCA_033119305.1 of Pinctada imbricata. Classification (NCBI taxonomy): domain Eukaryota; kingdom Metazoa; phylum Mollusca; class Bivalvia; order Pterioida; family Pteriidae; genus Pinctada; species Pinctada imbricata. Next base: position 25,801,951 of record VSWD01000010.1, on the reverse strand, counting down.
GACAACCCTCCTACCCACCACCTCTCGATGGGATTTGCGTTGGGTGCCATTGTAGAAAACACGAGACTACCCCCACCTGGGATCGAACTCGCAACCATCTGATGTCAAGTCTGACGCTCTACGGAGTGAGCCAAAGAGACGTCCCACTGGCCCAGTCTAGTACAAGTGCCAGTTTACTACATATGTATATATATATATCCAACTCTAAATAAAGATTACTTACTTCACTTACTTATAAAAGAAATTATCTGAATCATGTACCTGTGTTGACTTGGTCTGATAGACATCTGGGTGAAGGGTAAAGCTGAAGTAGTCCGAGTGGAGGTATTTAACTGTCTACAGGGAGTACTGGGCAGGGAAGAGGGGTAAACTATATAGATGGCTTACCTCTAGGTCCACGAGGTCTGTCTCCTGCTGGCCAGCATATCGTCTTGTGCGCATCTCTCTGCTCTGCTTCCGGTGGGGTAGATTCGTCCTACTTACTGTTCAATAACTACTACACCCTTCCCCCTTTTGTTGATAAAGACTGGATTACCTACTGGAAAGGGGGAGTATTGGAATTGCAGGTATTAATTGCACGTTTTAGATCGCCCTCAAAAGGAGGGCTAAAGCCAAAGATATTATACCCTTGTTAGTTACTATGGGTTAAGGAACACACAAATAAAGAACAAATGTAATAACAACAACACAACATATTTACAGCCCCTGGAACATCTAACAGTACCTTCTGTTGTAATATTTACATATAATAGAGGGGCAAGGAATGACCCTAACAAGGTCAAACAATTCCCAAATCCCTTCCCCCTTTTAGAAAAAAAGGATGTTCGGATAGGGGAAATAGGGGGAGGGGGAAATGCTGGGGCAGGGAGTAGGAAATGGGTCTAAAACCCATAACAGACAGGGGGCGATGATCAAGGAGAGATGGGTACTGTACCCATAATATCTATACGTGGTAGGGGATTAGGGGGTCCCTTTGAAGGATGGGGGTTAGAGACGGGGGAACCTTCTGGGAAAAGGGACAAAGTGTGTTGGGGGGGGGGGGGGGGGGGTGGTAGTTACGCATGTGCCCGGTTTACATTTGGAAAACACGGAGTACGCAGTGATTCTGCATACTCCCTGGTGGTACCTCTGGGCTTGGGGTGGAACCACCCATTGCACAAGTCACATGAAACCATTTTGGCATTCATCGGCTCTCCCCATGGGTCATTCCTTTCCTGAGGAGAATGTGAGACCTTTTTCTTCACAGTGTCGATCAGTGGTGCATTACTCGTGGGAGGCAAGTACGAGTTATCAGGTACATATTCAGTGACCTTTTTCTTCACATTGTCAGTGGGCGGTACAGCACTTGTGGGAGGTAAGTACGAGGTACCAGTGTCTGAATGAGACCTTGTAAGGGGTGGTGCCCCTTGCAGGGCATATCGCATAGCTCTAACCCAAGGTGGGTATGATCTCCCCTGAAAGGGCTTTACATTGTCACGGTGCAGGACCTGCACATCAAACTTTGGGGACATTATCTCCACATGTTCAGGGCCCCTTATAGCAGTAATGACCCCAGGGCCTATCCATGGTGGGGGACCTTTCTTCCCCTTGTCTCTGACCTTAGAATCCTTGAGGTGTACTACATCCGAAACTTCGTAGGGAGGTTCTTTGAGCCTCACTTTTTGACCTTGCTGGGGGTCAACTGTGGAGAGTTGTTCAGTCAGGTTACTAACTTGGGTGAATTTCGTAGGGTCATCAGGGGGAGACTCTTCCTCCTTCACACCCTCACTGACTTTGGGGTCAACCTTGGAGCTTTGTTCAGTCTGGTTTCTATCTTGGGTGAGTTTCATAGGGTCTACAGGAGGAGACTCTTCCTCCTTCACAACCTCACTGACTTTGGGGTCGACCTGACCCTGACCTGATCCACTGAGAGGTGTGCTTTCAGCCATAGCCTTGACGTTGCTAGTGCCAAAACTAATAACTGCACCTGCTCTTGATAGGAGATCAAGGCCTAAGATCATGTCACACACTATATCTCCCTTGTAAACCACATACTTGGTTTCAAACTTATCCATCCTTAAGGGGATTGCCTCAAGCTCCTCTGTGAGCATAACACTGCCTCCAGCAGTTCCGAACTCTGTGTGACCCTTGACCTTCGGTTTCCTTGACAACCTGTCGTACACCCGGTTTGAAATTAGGGTTACGCTTGACCCTGTACCAACAATGGCATTGACCTCTAATTCGCCATTGACCTTGACTCTTGCGTGAGGAATTTTACTCTCACTCTCCATTGTGTTCACACCAAGGAGGGTATTCACAACCCTCTCACCACCTTTAGACTCATTTGAGGCTGAGTGACCTTTCACATAGGGAATAGGACCACACGTAACAGGGCATTCTCTCCCTAGATGTCCTTCATTACCAGATTCGCCAACCACTTGCGAACTGCCTTCATTGGCCCTCTTTACCTCTTCCCTATACCCAGGGCTAGGACTACAATACCGACCTCTATCGGAGCGTGCACTACGGTCTGGTGCACGACTACGCATCCTCCTTTCACCATATTGGACAGGGGGATCTCTAGGCTCTACCTCGGGGGAGACTTCTAATTGGGAGGGGCTATTACCTATTCCTTGCCCAGACCACATCCCATAGGACACACCAAGTCCCTGTGATCCATCACTACCCACGACAGTTAACTCCCCAGGTGTACTGCTATTCGGGCCAGGGCCATATCCGAAACTTGGCTCAGCTCCCAACGACAAGGGTGCTTCGTGCCCCCGTGTTTCAGGTCCTCCTACACTAGACAATCCTCCAGACTGCGAGGAGATAGTGTAGGGCATCGAACTTATGGGGTCGGGATTCTCACATAATCCCAACGGGTAGGGCGCTCCAGGCCCCTGTGACTCACAGTCACCTACAAAAGGGGTGGGATTATCACTCTGCCTTAATCCCAACAGGTGGGGCACTCCAGGCCCCCCTGATTCACAATCAACAACAGACGGGGTGGGATTCGTACCCATACTCTGCTCGAATCCACATGACAGGGACGCTCCGGGCCCCTGTGATCCATGGTCACTTTCACCATGTGACCCCATATAACTCATACCAACTGGACTTATCATAGTGGCCTCATTGCCTACCGAGCCCATCATGCACTGCCCATCCTGCAAAGGTACCACGTACCCTTGACCTTGATCCCAGGGTGGGTGACAACTAGACAATTGCGTCATTTGCCTATGATGAACTGTTTCTTCCATATGCGGAGTGTATACACCAGGGCCATACCCCCGTGATTGCCCCTGCTGGGCTGCCATAGTCCCTACTCCCTCCAGGGACTGACCTTGATATCCAGGAAATGGGATATTATACTCCGGGCTGTACCCCTGCCATTGCCCCTGCTGGGCTACCATAACCCCATTTTCCCCTGGAGTCTCCATGTGACCTTCAACTCCCATATATGGATAGCTACTACTATATGGCCCCGTCTGGGCCCCCATCATCACTGCTGATGGGTCGAGACCTTGTCCTTGTACAAAACTACTTTGTAATCCCTGTAATTGCCAGTGCTGGGCATCCGTAATCCCTGCAACACCATAGGGATTGTTTATATCATTAGAGCCTGATATATTTGTAGCAGTGCCATGCCCCTGTGATTGCCTACTTGGGTCAAAACCATGTGAACCACTCGCAACATTAAACCCCTGTGACTGCCCCGACTGGGCTGGCAATGTTCCAATTGCCCCTAGGGATTTACCATGACCTTGGTTTTGCACTAAACCACTAGGCACCCCTTGCCCCCCGCTTACCATTGGGGACATTTTACCTGGGTCAGGGGCTTGGCCACCCTGGACGTTAACTGCGGACCCTGAGGTCCTTGTACCCTCAAGGTCCATGACCTTGTTGTAAGGTGACGGGAAATGACTCGAAATCAATTGCATCAATTGGTCAAACTTATCATGAAGGCGCCTCTGTGACCTTGTCTGATCCCGTCTTAGGGCCTCTATGCGTGCATCACGTGCCTCTGTGCACATTATCATTCTCTGAAATGACCTTTCTTGGGTATCATGAAAATCATCCATGTCAGAGTGCAGTTGGTCAAGCCTATTGCGACGTGCCTCTAACCTTGAGGAGAAATTTACAGTCTCATCTGCACAAGTAGACTGCATTGCATTTAGTGCATAATTGACCTTGTCAGGTCCCCCAACCCCACTGCCAGGTGAACCTGATTGGACTGTAGTCACTTTTGAGTCGACCCCCGTTGGATGCACTCTTTCTCTATGCAGGTTGATTGAAGGGAACGTGCACTTGTCCATGGATATTGCAAGTGTGAACAAACAAAGAACACAGGAATAAACAAATTAATTCACAAAAACAATGATTATTTACAGAAATAACGCTGGGCTGGTGGGGTACTACTTTTTACTCGACCCCTACAAGCTCGCGTAAAACGGAAGTAAACAAAATAAAAACAAAATGGCGGGCGAGATTTCACGTCGGGTCACGAGACCCAACTGGCAGATGGCGGGAAGCCCCCATCAAAGGCTCCCCCACTGGAACGAGTTTTTTTCCACTTCTCTTTAGTTGTTTTTTATCCTCGTCGCCAGTGAAGTAGTCCGAGTGGAGGTATTTAACTGTCTACAGGGAGTACTGGGCAGGGAAGAGGGGTAAACTATAGGTATGGCTTACCTCTAGGTCCACGAGGTCTGCATCCTGCTGGCCAGCATATCGTCTTGTGCGCATCTCTCTGCTCTGCTTCCGGTTGGGTGGGTTCGACCTACTTACTTATCGAGAACTACTACAAAGCAAAGTTTATTCCAAGTTCCATAGACTACCTGTGACAACATCAGAACAATGTAGCAGGTGGACTTCACTTTGGTGAATCTAAAAAGCTCATTAAAGATTAATCTTTTGTGAGGACTGAGATCAAAATCCCTTAACTTTGCGTACAATATTCAATTACAATACTATTCCTCGGTGTTTTTCATTCGCATAACGCAAATGAACCGCGCGCATTCTGGAAATCTTGTAATCTGCGGACTCGTTCGGCGAACTTCGAGGCAAAATTGTTATGATTACTTGAACTTTACACGAATAAAACCGTAAAGTAAAGTAAAGTAAAGTAAAGTAATTTTTATTTAGAGTCGGCAATTTGTACATACATTACAAATAACCGTATCATAGGTGCCGAAACATTTAAAATAAAATTCAAAATAAAATGATTCTAAAATAATTTCATGAATATCAATTTCTATTTTTTTTTAACCAAATACCATAGGGAGCAGGCGCTCTAACAAATTATAAGTAGCGCAATTAAACAAAATATCCATTAGACTGCAAGTAGAATATCTCATATAATTCAAACTCTAACATGACTTGAGATTTTCTACCTATATGCACTATAGAGCATCTCCAACAAACTTCCAGTTCGGCAAGCTCCGCCCATGCACGTGCCATAGAGCTCATGGAGAACAATGATTAGATTAGAAATAACAACTAGCTAGCTGTGATTTGTTGTCCAGTAATTCCCCTCGTCGTGTGTGAATGTTTTACGTCTTCAAATTTATTAGAATCATTTTAGAGCAGATAAATTTACAGCATGGACCAGACATGCACGTTTCGAGTATTTAACCCTCGTCAGTGATCCTCAATCTAAACGCTGTAATATGGCCAAAATTTTTGATACCATAGAATCCATTATTATCATATACAAAATGTATACGGGACAATGAACCACATTTAGGTATGTGTATTTCTTGTGTAAACATATTGTTAATTTCCATTTTTATACTGAAATATTGTGAGAATAATTATCTACTCTTTCCTTGTGAGTAATACTGTATTTTTGGTATTTTTGATAGAATTAGATTTATTCTTAGTAAAAACGTAGAAAGACAACTCTTTTTGATATTTCTGTAAATTTATTACCATCTCTGTTTTGAACCTATTCTTATGATCCTTTTTGTTTTTATTACAGTGACTGATTGATATGATGTGAATATACTAAGAAACTGTATCCAAGCCGTTTAATTGTTGTGTTTAGCGAGATCTTTAGATCTTAAATGCAAAATGTCATTATGTTCTTCCTTAATACAGTGTCATATTGATTATGCTTCCAGCGCTTGGTACTCAGGTTTGTCCAAATTGTTGAAACAATAAAGCCTGTGTTTGTGAAACACGAATGCCCCCGGTGGCATCTTTGTTAGTATGAACACTATTTTCTGTTAAGTACATGTATGTGAGGTCACTGGGTTAAAAGGTCAAAGGTCAAGGTCACGAGGTCAAAAATTTTGGTATCAATGGAAAGGTCTTGTCACAAGGAATACACATATGAAATATGAAAGCCCTATCACTTACCATTTAAAAGTTATGCCAAATGTTAAAGTTTTTGAAAAGTAGGTCAAAGGTCAATTTCAAGGTCACAAGGTCAAAAATTTTGGTATCAATGGAAAGGTCTTGTCACAAGGAATACACATGTGAAATATGAAAGCCCTATCACTTCCCATTCAAAAGTTATGCCCAATGTTAAAGTTTTTGAAAAGTCGGTCAAAGGTCAAGGTCAAGGTCACGAGGTCAAAAATTTTGGTATCAATGGAAAGGTCTTGTCACAAGGAATACACATGTGAAATATGAAAGCCCTATCACTTCCCATTCAAAAGTTATGCCCAATGTTAAAGTTTTTGAAAAGTAGGTCAAAGGTCAAGGTCAAGGTCACGAGGTCAAAAATTTTGGTATCAATGGAAAGGTCTTGTCACAAGGAATACACATGTGAAATATGAAAGCCCTATCACTTCCCATTCAAAAGTTATGCCCAATGTTAAAGTTTTTGAAAAGTCGGTCAAAGGTCAAGGTCAAGGTCACGAGGTCAAAAATTTTGGTATCAATGGAAAGGTCTTGTCACAAGAAATACACATGTGAAATATGAAAGCCCTATCACTCCCCATTCAAAAGTTATGCCCAATGTTAAAGTTTTTGAAAAATAGGTCAAAGGTCAAGGTCAAGGTCACGAGGTCAAAAATTTTGGTATCAATGGAAAGGTCTTGTCACGAGGAATACACATGTGAAATATGAAAGCCCTATCACTTCCCATTCAAAAGTTATGCCCAATGTTAAAGTTTTTGAAAAGTCGGTCAAAGGTCAAGGTCAAGGTCAGGACGTCAAAAATTTTGGTATCAATGGAAAGGTCTTGTCACGAGGAATACACATGTGAAATATGAAAGCCCTATCACTTCCCATTCAAAAGTTATGCCCAATGTTAAAATTTTTGAAAAGTAGGTCAAAAGTCAAGGTCACGAGGTCAAAAATGTTGGTATCAATGGAAAGGTCTTGTCACAAGAAATACACATGTGAAATATGAAAGTCCTATCACTTCCCATTCAAAAGTTATGCCCAATGTTAAAATTTTTGAAAAGTAGGTCAAAGGTCAAGGTCACGAGGTCAAAAATTTTGGTATCAATGGAAAGGTCTTGTCACAAGGAATACACATGTGAAATATGAAAGTCCTATCACTTCCCATTCAAAAGTTATGCCCAATGTTAAAGTTTTTGAAAAATAGGTCAAAGGTCAAGGTCAAGGTCAAGGTCACGAGGTCAAAAATTTTGGTATCAATGGAAAGGTCTTGTCACAAGGAATACACATGTGAAATATAAAAGCCCTATCACTTACCATTCAAAAGTTATGCCCAATGTTAAAGTTTTTGAAAAGTCGGTCAAAGGTCAAGGTCAAGGTCACGAGGTCAAAAATTTTGGTATCAATGGAAAGGTCTTGTCACGAGGAATACACATGTGAAATATGAAAGCCCTATCACTTCCCATTCAAAAGTTATGCCCAATGTTAAAATTTTTGAAAAGTAGGTCAAAGGTCAAGGTCACGAGGTCAAAAATTTTGGTATCAATGGAAAGGTCTTGTCACAAGGAATACACATGTGAAATATGAAAGTCCTATCACTTCCCATTCAAAAGTTATGCCCAATGATAAAGTTTTTCGGACAAACAGAGAGACAAACAGACAAACAGATAAACAGACAAACAGACAAACAGACGGTAAGGCCAAAAACTATATGCCCCCGAATCTTTGATTCCGGGGACATAAAAATTACAAATTTGTCAAAACAAAATGGTTATATTTATATGCAATTACTCTTCCCGGCAAACAGTGAACTATACCACTCTTAGTTCTTTGAACATGTTGAATATTGAAGACCGGGTTTATAGACAATTACGTTTGAATCATGTTTTTGGCTGGATTGCGAAGCAAAATCCGGTCTACGAAATGGCGAAGTCCGTCTGTCCGTCCGTCAGTGCGTCAACATTTTGGTTAAAGTGTTACGTTTAAGTCCGTTGAGAGAAAACTGTTAGGAGGAGCAACTTGAAACTTGACATGGTGATAGACCATGATGAGACGAATCAAACACAGCATCAAAATTTGACCTTGTGACCTTGACCTTCGAGTTTGACCTACTTTTGAAAAAATTGAACCTTGGCCATAGCTTTTGAATGGTTAGTGATAGGGCTTTCATATTTCACTTGTGTATTTCTTGTGACAAGGTCTTTCCATGGATACCAGAAAATTTTACCTTGTGACCTTGACCTTGGAGTTTGACCTACTTTTGAAAAAAATTTACCTTGGCCATAGGTTTTGAATGGTAAGAGATAGGGCTTTCATATCTCACTTGTGTGTTTCTTGTGGCAAGGCCTTTCCATGGATACCAAGAATTTTTACCTTGTGACCTTGACCTTGGAGTTTGGCCTACTTTTGGAAAACTTTAACCTTGGCCATAACTTTTGAATGGTAAATGATAGGGCTTTCATATCTCACTTGTGTGTTTCTTGTGGCAAGGCCTTTCCATGGATACCAAGAATTTTTACCTTGTGACCTTGACCTTGGAGTTTAGCCTACTTTTGGAAAACTTTAACCTTGGCCATAACTTTTGAATGGTAAATGATAGGGCTTTTATATTTCACATATGTATTCCTTGTCACAAGACCTCACCATGGATACCAAAAGTTTTGACCTTGTGACATTGACCTAGGATATTGACCTACTTTTAAAAATAATAAATCTGGGCTATATATCATGAACTATAGAGGCTATGAAATTTCACATGCAGAATCTTTATGATCAGACCTTTAATTTGATATCATCGATTTTGACCTAGTGACCTTGACATTGACCTTTGACCTACCTTTGAACTATAAAAGGTAGGGTATTGATATTTCACATATAGATTCCTCATGACCAGAACTTTAATTTGATATCATGACTTTTGACCTAGTGACCTTGACATTGACCTTTGACCTACTTTTAAACTATAAGAGGTAGGGTTTTGATATTCACATGTAGATTCCTCATGACCAGACCTTTCATTTGATATCATGACTTTTGACCTAGTGACCTTGACATTGACCTTTGACCTTCTTTTGAACTATAAGAGGTAGGGTTTTGATATTTTACACATATATTCCTCATGACCAGAACTTTAATTTGATATCATGACTTTTGACCTAGTTACCTTGACATTGACTTACGTTTAAATTATAAGAGGTAGGATTTTGATATTTCAGTTGTAGAATTCTCATGACCACACCTTTCATTTGATATCATGACTTTTGATCAAATGACCTTGACATTGACCTACTTTTGAACTATAAGGGGTAGGGCTTTGATACTTTACATTTAGATTTCTTATGACCATAGCTTTTTTCATTGCGCAATAATATTAATGACCTTTGACCTTTCTGTCTGTGCAAAAATGTATACATCATCTAATACAAACACTTCGCAATCCGGCCTGACCGCCTTTAGCGGTTTAAGGTTTGTTAATCTATACCATGATAAGGCACCATCATATCTAATGAGTTAAAGAAGATCCTGACGATAATCTCAACAGCACTCACAATAGAGCACACAATTGAGCATCGACGGACCCACAGCAAGCTAGAGGTGGGACCAGGTGCCCGGGAGGAGTAAGCATCCCCTGTTGGCTAGCCGCACCCGCCGTCGATGTCTAAGCACGAAAATGAAAACAATACATAAAGTTCATGCACTGTCTGACGTTATGTCTATATCGAAAGTGCTATGGCGACCATGTCAGGGAAATATATTCAAAACACTTACTGTCAAACCCCTCGCGGGAAACTTTTTTACGAGCTCCACACGGCAAAGGGCATAAGTGTGACACAAATGAGTTAAAGAAGATCCTGACGATAATCTCAACAGCACTCACAATAGAGCACACAATTGAGCATCGACGGACCCACAGCAAGCTAGAGGTGGGACCAGGTGCCCGGGAGGAGTAAGCATCCTCTGTTGGCTAGCCGCACCCGCCGTCGATGTCTAAGCACGAAAATGAAAACAATATATAAAGTTCATGCACTGTCTGACGTTATGTCTATATCGAAAGTGCTATGGCGACCATGTCAGGGAAATATATTCAAAACACTTACTTTCAAACCCCTCGCAGGGAACTTTTTTACGAGCTCCACACGGCAAAGGGCATAAGTGTGACACAAATGAGTTAAAGAAGATCCTGACGATAATCTCAACAGCACTCACAATAGAGCACACAATTGAGCATCGACGGACCCCCAGCAAGCTAGAGGTGGGACCAGGTGCCCGGGAGGAGTAAGCATCCCCTGTTGGCTAGCCGCACCCGCCGTCGATGTCTAAGCACGAAAATGAAAACAATATATAAAGTTCATGCACTGTCTGACGTTATGTCTATGTCGAAAGTGCTATGGCGACCATGTCAGGGAAATATATTCAAAACACTTACTGTCAAACCCCTCGCGGGGAACTTTTTTATGAGCTCCACACGGCAAAGGGCATAAGTGTGACACAAATGAGTTAAAGAAGATCCTGACGATAATCTCAACAGCACTCACAATAGAGCACACAATTGAGCATCGAAGAAATAACTTTGTCATGAAAACACAAAATTCTGGGCGTCAGACAAGATATTGTACAAACTTAGATTTTATTATTCCTAGTGTCAAGACCTGTGAATCTTGTACTTTTTAGCTCACCTCGACGAGGTTGAGTGAGCTTATGCTATACCCCCGCGCGTCCGCGTCCGTGTCCGCGTCCGGTTAAGAAGTTATGGGTAGCTCATTATTTGGAAAAGTACTGATGCTACAGTAACCAAACTTCCACAGGTGATTCATCTTTGGATGCTGAGGTGAACACATGCATTGGATGCTGCATCTGACCTACATTTTCTGCTTGAGTGACTTGGTTAAGAAGTTTGGGGTAGCTCAGAGTGGCTTGGTTAAGAAGTTTGGGGTAGCCCAGTATCTGACAAAGTACTGATGCTACAGTAACCAAACTTGCACAAGTGATTCATCTTGGAATGCCAAGATGGACCCATGCATCGGATGCAGCATCTGACCTTCTTTTTCCACTTGAGTGATTTTGCATTTAAAAGCCAATATTGAGCAAAATATAAGTGCTACATGTACCAAACTTGCATATTGGATGTATCTTTGATCAAACTTTCATAAAATGACATTGACAACGTCACATTTTCAGGATACATTGACAAAGCCTTACCTAATCACAGCACGCCATCTATGATACTTACCACCAGGAATTCCGTCATACCATCCGACTTAGACATTGTGCCATCTGTTATGTACGTCTGTTACGATTATTTTGTATGATGTTCCAGTGAATATTATTGTGTCTTTTTGCGATTTGTAGTTTGTATGATGTAGGCCTTTCAACAAACGCTAGGTGTCGACTGAGAATAACGACAACTCGTACGCAAAGTGTCAGAATCGGAACCTTTCGCGCTTCTTCATAAAAATGTAGCGCAAAAATCACTTCAAATCATGAATTTTCTTATTTATTTACCTCTTTTGGGTTGTTGGACAAAGTTGGTAGGATTGAGTATAATATTTTAATTTGTTTCATGTACTAAAGACAATAAAAGGACAGAGAAAGATAGCACAAAATTGCACATCAGAGTTTTAGACCGAGTTACAAATGTTCATGTGGTAATATATTGGAAGGGAGAGAACTCTTTAATAATGTCTGTAAAATTTGAGACTCTTTAAACTATGAAACGAAGTGAAAAATAACGAAATGAAACGACAAACAAAATTACAAATTTTCCCATTTAATCATTCGTTGACGATATAACTGTGGTTATTTTTTCCCTTGCACATCCTATGTGCCTCGGGGACTGCGAGTCAAAAATCAGTACGTTTTATACTTAGCGATTCTCGGAAAATTTGCACGTGTCCAACCAGAATTATACACCCATGAACACCAAAAGTAAGACAGTCATTACTTATATTTACATTTATTCTAATTATCGGTCATTTTCATTTGCACGTACATTGCACAATTTTGCCTGTAACAGCGTCAAATGTTTTTAACGTTGGTAAATTCTCCCTATATGCAAAACTTGAAATTGACGTCACAATAGCAACCCAAGTTATTGGAATATAATTCTAGTTGCCTAATGGTCGTTTAACATGGGGATAAATATATATTTTATAAACTACATTTCAGATCTATAAAAGACTATCTAATAGCTGGCAAGGTTAAATCTAGGCATAGATGTAATCGATTTCGTTAAACTCTGCTTATATAAAGGGGAAAAAGGGAGTATTCACTAAAAATTGTATCCCGAACTTCTCAGTTTAAAATAAACATCAAAAATAAAAACCAGATATACCTGTATGTGTTAAGATAAATATCATGAGTTAGGAACAAAATACATATAATGTGTCGATAAGTATGCATAACGAAGACAGCATCAAAAGTAGCGGGAAAATAAAGAGAAGAAATGAGAGAGAGAGAGAGAGAGAGAGAGAGAGAGAGAGAGAGAGAGAGAGAGCGCATGACTATTTGATTATCCATAACATTGAAAAATTATTTCAATATTACACATTTTTTATAAAAATAAAAGTGACGGCAATGCAATACAAGAGGAACTGATGTAATCAATGATATCTGCATGATTCAGTTTCAATTGATAGGCGTTAACCGCCGGTCGCCTATGCCATGCTTGCAAAGGATTTAAGGGGTGGACAAGAAGTTTTTAAAGAACACATGAAAAGTGAATAATGTTTGAAAATTGTTTGTGTTATGGATATACATGTATTGAAATTATTTTGTAATTCAACCATTCGCTAATTAAAGAGGTAGGGTATACCCAGTCCGTATTCTAAATGTTAAAATCTGTGAATATGCCTAATATGCATATGGGGGGGTACCTTCTCCCCCCCCCCCTTTCAATCAAAAGTTATTGATTTGGATAAGGCCAACGGGAACTTTCGCGCATCCAATTCAGATTTTACAATACATTTCTGCAGTCTGTTTTCTTTCATGTTTTGTTTGGATTGATCTCTTCCATTTCAATAGGGGGTAAAGGGGGATTTTGAATTTTACATTTTGATTTTGAATAAATGAATAATATGCAATGGAGATCGTAATTGATTAATATTGACCATCTTTTTGTAACGATTAAAAAAAAAAAACACTGACTTTCGCTCGCCAGTTTTTAACCACTTAAATATATATGATCATTTCATAACAATACGGCCTACCGATGTAGCCTTTCTCCCTAAAGAGTAATAGAGGGTAGATAAAAAAAATTCTGATATTTTCACAGCAAAAAAATATCTCGCTCGTATTCCCCTCGCCTACATCACTTAATTTAGCATAAATATAACTCATTTGAAGGTCACATATAAAGAAATCCAAAGGGATAAATGAGAAACATGTACGTCCATTTCCCCTTTCTGAAATCCTGGATCCGCCAATGATCCATTTCTAAAAGTGTGAGTACAGGGCTGTGCTCTACATTTTCTTTTTCTCAATATTTGATAAATTTATACATCACTATATACATTTTTATGAGTTTTAATAGTATAAACTTATACTCAAAATATGTCACCTAAAGTCCGCTCGGCACTTGAAAGCGTGAATCAAGAGCTAGGGGGATGGGTTAGGGAGGGGTATCAGTCCGAACCCCCCCCCCCTTTGAATTTACAAAAAAGTAAGATATGTTTTTCCAGCTTATATACAAAATCATAAGTGATGATGAATCGGCAGAGCCTTCAAAGTCTATGGTTTGGCCATCCAATGCAATTTTATCGATTATTAAATTTGTCCATTTACTCTCAGTCAAGACAATGATGACTTCAGCACTTCATATGTGTTAATATTAATACATTTCACTACCTAATGACGAAATAAACTTTTTATGTTAAAAGAGTCAGGTTTTGCTTATTCATATATTTACTTTTTAGGCGCAGGGTTTCAGCTAAAAAAAAGACAGAAAAGTTTACTTCTTTTTAAACTCAACTGAAAAGACTTGATTGGCTATACCTTTTTTTGCAGTTCAGATTTGGTAACTCCTTTTACATCAGAACAACCTTGAAATAGAAGACTACCCTGTACATAGCCGTTCAGTGGTTTGTTTAATCAAGAATATGCGAGGGGCGGGACGCCTGTCATTTTACATTATTTTAGACAATTCAAATTGAAACCTTTTCATAAAGATTCGTTCTTTAAATTATGTCACTATGTAATCGATTATTGAGAGCCATAATCGATAATCGGAATCAAGTATCGAACGATAATCGATTATTTGCGATAATCGGTTCCCACCTTTGGACACCACCATGAGAGTGAAAAAAAAACCTCGATTTCAAGTACCTGTTTTTTTAATCAAATTTCATTTTGGGTCATTTACCGTTCTTATCTGATCAAGAATGTTCTGTGACTCTATTTGCATATATATACGTATACTTGAGTTCAATTTTTTTCTTCAGTTTTTTTTTCAAAACCATGTGTTGGATAGGCTGACCAACCCCCCACCCCCCCCCCCCCCCCCCTCCCCTTCCTCTAAAAAAAATTTCCTGGAGAAGAAAGAAAAAAAGTTTCTTAAGGTTCTCACATCAATAAAAAAAAAATATATATATATAAAACTACGTACGTAATCGTTGTTTTTGACAGATTTTCCCGGCTTTAAACTAACAAAAAAAGAGAAAACCATCATAAGTTAACTGCATGATGTCGACCAGTAATTGTTCAATGAAATATGGGATGGGACCCCCCCCCCCCCCTTTTTTTTTCTAGTTATCCCTGCATGTAGCTGTATTTTAGATAAAAGAGGTTGTTTTCAAAGTGAAGAATCATGACGATATGGACATTTCTTTTACATGTCTATAGCAAACAATCCATGCAAAAAGAAGAGGGATCTCTGATATTAAATGAAATGTATTCATCTAGTCACTCAGATTTTATCTGTACAACTCAGTTTAGAAATCTGAAAATCGTGAAAATTTCATCTTTTTTTTTGTAATTTGTTTTGTTAGCTTTTTTGAACAACTTGTGTTTAAACCGTTTGATTTCAAAATTTTTCGTAAATTTTGATTTAATAAGTTCAATGATAACAAGAACCTGAAATTGAAATTTACAGGGCTTTTTCTATGATATCTGCGTCGTTTACTATTACGTTTATTTGTAAAAATTCTTTGCCGACCAAAAAAAAAAAATCGTTCCGTTACTTTTCATTTCGTTTCTTGTGCATTTCATGTTTTAAAGAACCCGTAAAACTCGGTTACTCAAGATGAGTCCCGGGAATCAAATGTTTGTATGTTTGAATTACCTCCCTTCTTAAGCAAATTTAATTTAAAATTCGGTAGAAAAAATTAATTATTTATCGATAATTAGCATGTCTTTCCCAATTCAATGTTCCTTACTGCTATTTAGACACAGATTCAAAAGTCGTGAAGCACTTCCAAAGGAAAATTTTTGGATTTTAAAATTTAGTTGAAAGGCCTATAATGATGTCATTTATGTGTCACTTTCTTGTGGGCTGGGTGAGTGCAGGGTGGTCATGCTGGAGATCATTTCCTTTCCTTTTCTTATCCATCCAGAGATTTAGTTGACATCACCATAGAGAATGTAACCACAAGCACAGTGAAAGTCCAACCAAATGCCATTATATGTGAGCTACAGCCAGTGACAATAGAAGATAACACCTTGATCCATGAAGCCACATATGACCTACGAGAACCATTGAACAAAGGGAAGATTGGTGACGAACTTAGTAGAGAAGAGACGAAGAGGAGCTTTACACCTGTTAGAGAAATACAGAGATATATTTTCAACATCAGAAACGGACGTTTGAAATTTTCTGTTACTAAATTTCTTGAAATTTCTAAAACGTGGGTCCTGTAGCATCATTTCCCACCAATCCTGCTACGTCTTTCGGTACGCTTTTTCGACATAGTAACTTTCATAATTTTTTGGCATATTACATTGTTTAGATTTGAGGATCACTGACGAGGGTTAAGTACCCGAAATGTGCACGTCTGGTCTATGCCAATTTATCTCTTATTAATGAGTTAAAGAAGATCCTGACGATAATCTCAACAGCACTCACAATAGAGCACTATATTAAATGATGCTATTCAATTTGAAGACGTTTAACATTTATACCGCTTGGTGAGTGTCACTGCTGGTGGACCAGGAGTACCCGAGGGCACATGTAGCCAAGTTCGATCAATTTCGGTTGATTGTTTCTTCAACGCATTCTTAAATTTCTGTTATCAAAATTTCTTGAAATTTTTAAAACGTGGGTCCTGCAGCATCATATCCCACACATCCTGCTACGTCTTTCGGTACGCTTTTTCGACATAGTAACTGTCATACTTTTTTGGGCATATTACATCGTTTAGATTTGTGGATCACTGACGAGGATTAAGTACCCGAAACGTGCACGTCTGGTCCAAGCTGCCAATTTATCTGTTCTTAAATGATGCTATTCAATTTGAAAACGTTTGACATAAGATAGAGTTATATGATGAGATACTTTTTAAGCAAAGACCACGACGGATACCTCCTGCCATGTTTGCTGAAGTCAAACAGCATCTCAAAGACCTACTAGATGGAATTATTCGAAAGTCAAAGTCACCATGGGCCAACAACATCGTACTATGCATAAAGAAAAATGGAGAACTTAGAATGTGTGTCGACTTTCGCCTACTTAATCTACAAACCAAGAAAGATACCTATGCCTTATCGAGAATAGAAGAGATCTTAGACGCATTATCAGGGAACAAATACTTTACCATATTAGACATGAAGTCAGGCTATCACCAGACAGAACTCCATGAAGAACATAAAGAGAGAACAGCCTTCACTGTAGGGCCACTTGGTTTTAATGAGTACCACCGCATGCCGTTAGGATTAGTCAACGCACCGGCGACATATCAACGTTTGATAGAGCAATGCTTCGATGGCCTGCGTCTTGAGACATGCTATATATATATCTAGACGACTTAATCATATTTAGCTCTACATTTGAAGAACATTTAGACAGATTCGAGATTAAGAAGCTCAACAGAACTCACAATAGAGCAGCAAACTGAACATCGACGGATCCCTAGCAAGCTAGAGGTGGAATCAGGTGCCCGGGAGGAATACACATCCCCTGTTTGGCTAGCCACACCCGCCGTCGATGTTCACGCACGAAACTGAAAACAATATTCACAAAACATGCACTTGCTGAGGTTATGTCTATATAGAAAGTGCTATGGTGACCATGTCAGGGAAAGTAAACCTTAAGCTTTCAACGATGAAATGTGAGAACTAAAGTGAAAAGTTACATATGGCAAAATAGCGCTCAATTTCCTAATTTGCATAGCGGCCATATTGGATTCCGTAGGCTTCATATTCTTACTATAGGAGTCTATGGGGAGCAAATAATAAATTGAGAATACTCACGATTTCAAGACACCAATCAAATTTGTCCACATATAGGAAGAAACTCTATAACAATCTGAATTTATATATCCACATCTTTGATAAATTAACGAATTTTTACTTCTGTCACTTTTGAGGTGAAAATTCGAGGCGATACTGCCCATACCCCCAATGTTAAAAAAGTCCAAAACTTGTCACTAGCCGCACTTTAACTTTGTTTATCAGTAGGAAATCTTAGGAGCTGTGTATTTGTCCACATGGTTTCGGATAGATCGCGATATCAAATTCCGGATTTTGTCAACACGAGAATCATAAAGTGAAATTAAGTTCTGTCACTTTTGGGTTGAAAAATCGATATTTTGAGAAATAGGCCTGTCATATTGATGGATTCACTTTATCGGCTTTGACAGGATAAAGATAATCTTGTGTTCATACGTAGAGTGGGTAAATTTTTTGGTAATAAATAAGCTTAAATAGATTAGAAACAGTTGTATATTGCCATGGGCGCATTCTGCTCTTTGCATTTATTTGATCTGATGTATTTAAAATGTATTGTTTTTCCTGCCATGTCGGGTCATTCTTGTTTGAGATTTGGCGCGTTTCAAACATAGGTATATGACGTCATATAATCGTCATATGAATACATTTGCATATATGAATAAATTGAGCGCTATTTTGCCATATGATATGTCGGCAACATCGTTTCTGAAGATGGTATAGAACCAGACCCTGATAAGATCAA
The DNA here is from genome assembly GCA_033119305.1 of Pinctada imbricata. Lineage (NCBI taxonomy): Eukaryota > Metazoa > Mollusca > Bivalvia > Pterioida > Pteriidae > Pinctada > Pinctada imbricata. The sequence goes on along the minus strand of VSWD01000010.1, from coordinate 25,783,506 downwards.
CAAAGTGCTCGAGTGGCCAGTACCATCATCACCTGAGACTGTGAAATGCTTCCTATAATTTGTAGGATACTACAGACGATTGATTGAAGGATTTTCAGCCATAGCTCAGCCACTAAACATCTTACTACCTGACACCAACAAAGGGAATCATAAAGGATCGAAACCTAAACCAACATCACATGAATTGATATGGGACCAAGACCAACAACAGGCATTTGACACATTGAAACAGAAACTTACGTCATATCCGATATCAGGCTTTCCTGATTACACCATACCATTCGAACTCCTGTAATGTGAATAAGTTTAAATATGCTTATATGTCTGTATATTATCCAACTTTATTATATAATTGATTTAAACGTACTGTAAAATATAACGCCCAACTGACCAGTGTAATCGGCATCTTACGCTGAGTTGCCAAAATATAGGCAGCTCACGTCACCTGGCCCTGGAAAACGGCGACTCACGCCGAGTTGCCCCAGCGAAGAACTCTATAAATAGCGACGCGCAGGTCGCCCAGCAGCCCAGTGTCTAGACAGACTCCGTAGAGCGCAGGTCGCTCGTAGACAGTTTGTATATATTGTAAATATGTTTTAATTGTAGATTAGACTTGTAAATAAACTAAAAAATGTTACTATGAATTTATTCTACTTTACACAGGGATTCGGATATACGCTATCTAGGATTTACACTACAATATTGGATTTATACTTGTACATTCGTTTTGTAACATGTACGCTATCAAAGATTTACGCTACCAAGGCTTTTTTTATTATAACTTTTAGAACATCTAAAATCCACTCATTTTAGTAGAGTCCATTCGATCAAAGCCTTTGATTTTTCGACACTTTACACTACAATTCCACATTCTAAATTGAAAGAAAGACTCGCAAAAATTATAAGTAATGCGTTTACAAGTAAGAACGGTAATCGCAAATACAAATTTATTGTTGTTAACTATGACAAAACCTACTTTGTAAAAGAAAAGTCAGATTCTGAAAATAAGTACACTGAAACAGACATTATTCAGATGTTAAACTTTCTGATCGACAACCTTTTTGTGGTGTTTGGAGGAAAGGTCTTCCAGCAAATTGTCGGAATTCCAATGGGGACCAATTGTGCCCCACTCCTTGCCGACATTTTCCTTTACTCATACGAAGCTGAATTCATTCAATCTTTGGTCTCTGAAGGGAAAAGATACTTAGCTTCTGACTTCAACTTCACTTACAGATACATAGACGATGTGTTGTCCATCAATAATCCAAAATTCGCGGATTACCTGAGCAGTATCTATCCTTCGGAGCTTGAAGTCAAAGAAACTACAGAGACAAATAATTCAGCTTCCTATTTGGACATAATGTTGACCTACGACACTGATGGTCACATGAACACCTCACTCTATGACAAACGTGACGACTTCAATTTCAGCATTACGAACTTTCCTTTTCTGAGTAGCAACATCCCTTCATCGCCTGCTTATGGCGTGTTCATATCTCAGTTGATACGCTATGCCAGAGCAAGTACAAAATATACGGATTTTGTTCTGAGAGCTAGGCGTCTTTCAGATAAGCTTCTCAGTCAGGGATATGTTTGTGACCGACTAACATCGTCACTGAGGAAGTTCTACGGTCGATATGGGGAACTCGTCATACACTATGATGTCCCACTATCCAGAATGGTGGATGATATTCTGTCATAGACCATTTGAACCATCCAACCAAAGATTGTACTCTATATCTTCCAAAATGGAAGTAACCGGATGTGACAGTTCTACCGAATTTAAGCGACGGGTGTTGCATGCAAGCAGGAGATGCTTACTCTTCCTGGGCACCTGGTCTCACTCTCATATCGGGAGTTCGCTTCTTTTCATATGGTGGAGGTTTTTGTTTTTGTTTGCTTTGGTTCCTGTTTTATCCTGATTTTGTATGCCTTCGGTTTCTGATTTTCTGAATTATCGATTTTGTACTGTAGAAAGGGATATGGTCATTATCCATATTTGTCATTACACAACTACCATGCACTGAGTGACCGCAAAAGCCTACACTACAACTGGTGGTTTATTTGTTACAACTGGTGGCAGCGGCGGAATACAACCTATACGTTACAGCTGCGTACAGTCGTGGGATACAACCTACAGGATACAACTGGTGCAGCTCGTGCGATATAACCTACGTGATTTGTGTATATTTTAAATCATTTAAGTGAAAAAAAAATTCTCGTCTGTGTGATTCTTCATTATGGATGCACAGGAACCAACAAAGTCCGTACGCGTGTACGATTACACAGAATTTGGATACGTTCATTTTGTAAGAAAAGTGCAAGTGAAATCGCGAATGGAATGAAAGGAATGCTTCGAAGTATTTTCAAAGTACTTTGTATGAATTCGGAAAAGTGGAGGAAACTAAAATTTTGTGTTGAAAAGTAAGTATTTGTGATCAGTAAAAAAATGTCTTTCGCGTGTGCATTCAGTGACTTAGTGTATATATTCCCCGTGACCTACGTGTGTATATTATATCTGTGTGTAAATATCAGCGAAATTATCAATTCGTGTTTGTTTAGTGTACGGTATGTATTTATTGATATGTGTATTTGATACCGTACAATTTAAGTGACAGTGCGCGATCGCGTGTGATACATGTATATATGTTTTATGTTTTAATCAAATGTGCGGCCGTTTCGTATTTATTTGTGCAAGTGCATAATTCAGTGATTTTTATTGGGTGTGATATATTTAAATGTGAAAAATTCATGCGCAATAGTGTGTATAATTTGGTGACAAGTTAGTGCGGATTCAATTTAAAGTGTGATTTCTTGGACTGTTCGCGTGTGGACTTTGAAATCAATTTGTGAAAAATGCGTATTGTGATGATTTATTTGTGAACGATTCATTCTAATGTGACTGCTCGCGTGTGAAATCATTTTGTGCGGAGTGTGCAGTGTTTTGATTATTTATTTGTGCGCGATTTAATTTTAATTTGTGATGCATGTATTTGCGATTGCTCGCGTGTGACATCGTTTTGTGCATAGCGTTGTGATGTTTGATTTGTGTGCGATTAATATCTGTGACCGCTCGCGTGTGATTATTTTTATTTATTTTGTGAGATAGTGTGCATACCTTTGTTACGATTTTCTATGTGCACGATTTATTTATCGTTTATACTTTCTGTGTACGATCCCGTGTGAACACTAAAGTTTGTGTGTGTGGTTTTTTTTTTTGTTTGTTGTTGTAATATTTCATTTCGCGCGATTCATCTCTCATTTGTAATGTTTATTTTATGACTTTGTGCGATCGCGTACGTGAAAAAGCTATACTTAGAGCTTTGTGCAATAGTGCGTGAAACACTACGTTACATTCATGTGAATTTACAAATGTATTTATGAACCCTTATTAACTAAATTTGTGCACGATATGTGTCTTGAAGTTATTTGTTATATGTGCGCGATGTGTGTTTCGAAGTTATGTGTTATCTGTGTGCGATATGTGTTGTGAATTTGTGTCATTCGTGTATTGTGAAATTATGTGATATATGTGCACGATGTGTGTTCCGAATTTATGTTATCTGTGATCGGTGTGTAACTGTGCTCGTGTATTTTCATCCATTACAATCGATATCTATAAATGTGCATGTGCAACTAGAACAAGTATGTTGATAAATTAAAGTATTTTAGTGCCGATTTGTATGTGTATTTATAAGACTGTGCATGTGCGCGTGTGATGAAATCATCTAAGTGTCCGAAAAGTAATTGAATATGCGTGTTTTTTTTAAATTCATTGAATACGATATTTGTGAAACTATTTTAGTTGAATTTCTGTGCGTTTTGTGGATACAGTTCTGTGCATAGTGACGAGTATCCGTGTGATGTGCAAATTCTGCGTATAGACGTGATTTTATTTAAGCGTACATGTGTGTCAAATAATACGAAGTACCGGAGAGTCTAGTGAATCGAATTTTGATAAGACACCGAACGAATCAGTAGTAGTTATAAAGGGTGCAAGAGAGCACAATTTTTATGTTATTCAGTTGGTTCAAAGATTACTTGAGAGGTGTGCATCAACGAAGGTGACTGGTTTTCGTAGTCGTCGTAAAACGCATTCATCATTTCTGTGTGTCGATCGAAGTAAGCATTCGGTGATCAATTTACAACTGATCATACAGTATATTAAGGAGTTCAAGGAAAGTGTTGCTTCCTGTTTAATGTGAACTTGTGCAGCTTCAAAGTGCTAATTGATCTTACAAGACATTTTTCATCGTGACGGACTTCGCACTTCGAACAGCATCATGTCCCACCCATTCTGCTACGTCTTTTGGTACATTTTTGGACATAACAATTTTCATACTTTTTGCCATATTACATTGATTAGGCTGAAAATCACTGACGGGGTCTAGTACCCGAAACGTGCATGCCTGGTCCTTGCTGTAAATTTTTCAGGTTTTAATTGATGCTATTGAATTTAAAAAACGTTTAATATTTGAACTTCTTAGTAAGTGTCACTGCTGGTGGACCATGAGTCCCCGAGGGCACATGTAACCAAGTTCGATCAACTTTGGTTGATCTCTTCAACGCATTTGAAATTTTCTGTTACAAAATTTCTTGAAATTTCTAAAACATGGGTCCTGTAGCATCATATCCCATCCATTCTGCTACGTCTTTTGGTACATTTTTGGACATAACAATTTTCATACTTTTTGGCCATATTACATAGTTTAGGCTGAGGATCACTGACGAGGGTTTAGTACCCGAAACGTGCATATCTGGTCCATGCTGTAAATTTATCAGGTTTTAAATGATGCTATTGAATTTAAAGACGTTTTACATTTGAACTACTTGGTGAGTGTCACTGCTGGTGGACCAAGAGTCCCCGAGGACACATGTAGCCAAGTTCGATCAACTTCGGTTGATCGTCTGTCTCCTCAACGCATTTGAAATTTTCTGTTACAAAAGTTCTTGAAACTTCTAAAACGTGGGTCCTGTAGCATCATATCCCACCCATTCTGCTACGTCTTTTGGTACATTTTTGAATCTAACAATTTTCATACTTTTTGGCCATATTACATTGTTTAGGATGAGGATCACTGACGAGGGTTTAGAACCCGAAACGTGCATGTCTGGTCCATGCTGTAAATTTATCAGGTTTTAAATGATGCTATTGAATTTAAAAACGTTTAACAATTGAAGAATCAGTGTCGTAGCTGCCGTTCACGTATAAACTCGTAAGCGGAGAAATCTACATTTCGATAAGTATACTCAATGGAATTGGTATATTGCACCTCCTGTACTACTGGCGCGTTTTTCGGCGATCCACTTATAAAATTAAAGTGCGAAGTTCGTCACGGTGAAAAAAGTCTAGGAAAAAAGACCATACTAAAAAATCTGCAGGTATATATGTGACGTTTTAAAAGATAACTGGACACATGCGCAGACGTGAGAAGATCGAACAAAATGTGCAATCAATGTTTATGAACGGCAATGTGCAATGTTGAAAGGTAGATGCTGTGGATCCCCTCGCAATAGTGAATTGTGTATTCAATCCAGTGGAGGAACTAGTGAACGGAAGTGGGTACTGTGATATATTGTGCTATATGCACAGGGGACCGTTAAACTAAAGCGAAGAATTCGACGTCGAAGGTGTATAAAGAAGTGTATATTGTGATGTGCCGAAATTCATGTGACAGTGATTAAGTCATGAATTTGGAGATTTCCCCGGAAGTTAAAACAGAGAAGTGACGAGAGGTCATTTGAAGAAGTACTGTGCAGAGTTCCTATAATTCAGATAGGATGTTAAAATAAGGACGTTATAAGAGGGAAGTGAAACCCTTGTCCATGTGATAGTGATACAGACGGACGTTATAAGAGGGACATGAAACCCTTGTCCATGTGATAGTGATACAGACGGACGTTGCATGGTGCTCGTGAGTGAAATACCGCCGCCGTGTTGCATGGACCGTCAGGGAAAAGTGCCCTGTTCCTAGGATTGATGATGAATTGACAGGCCAGGCCTTAAAATCTCGTTTTCGAAGTCATATTCGTATCAGATAAGGATTTCGCGTCAGAAAAAAAAAACAAAAAATTTCCTATATAATCACTTCATTAAATATAACCATTCAATTTCGGATATAAAAATTACTCCAGTTCAGTCATTTTCAAAACTTAAAAATCAAAGTAAAACTGAAATTTCAATTTGAAGACGTTTAACATTTAAAAAACGCCGCTTACAAGCTGATCTTGCCTGGATAACCAAACTGCAAACTGCGTACCCCCTTGGTCTAAACGATCAAATCTATGGACAAGGAAACATTTCTTCGACCTTGTCAAATATCAATGTCTTTTCAATCCGCCCTAACACTAAACGGAAGCGTAGGTCTCACGGTAAAAGGCGAAACAAAAAACTCAGAAAAAGAGCTAGAGTACATCGTACCCTCAAAGATTCACTGATCATTGCACGCAAGGGCGGCAGACATGAACTGCTGCATGCTCTCTGTTCAGTTCCAGCAGTTCAATTAGAATCTATCTTGGATGAAGCACTGGTTGCATTCGTAGGGAACACTGATTGATTCAGGCTAAACATCATTGTTACATTCGCACAAAATAAACTATATCCTTTGGTTAAAACACCTCCCCTAAAAGACGATTCATAAAAATTCCATTTATCAACAAAGGATTTGATCTTCTGAACATCTCTAATATTTTTCGGGATCATCGCGTGCATAGTGCCATTCCTCAATATTTTGAAAATTAAGAACCTCCTTTTATTTGTTACAAATATAAGAGACCTATTCGAAATTTCATTTTTAACTACAACAAAGTTACATCAGATCCTAAAAAAACTTGAATCATGTCCTGCTTCTTGAGATTGTGCAACGTCTGAATATCTATATAAACCAGCTGGTCATATTATTACAAGTGACTTTTCAATTATCAAAGACAGGCAGCTCCGTGGTCTTCTAAAAAAAGGACCTAAGTATAGAATCCCATCCAAGATAGACTTTATTAAAAGCGCGAAGTGCTAAAGGAAGCTTTAAATAACTATACCAAACGATGGTGTAAATCGGAAGGAGTCGAATCGCATGCTCTGAATGACTGGAAAAAACCTAATATTGGATATTACCGATATTCGAATAGATAACCACCACAAAAGTCCTCATCTTTTTGAAAATCCAAGTTCTAAATCTGAAAGATATTTCAAATCCAAGTTACGTAATTTACATGAAAAATATGTCTTCGCGCCTGCAGACAAAGCAGCCAACAACACCATAATTATTTGAAAACGCTACCACATATCAACTTTAGTTTCCGAACTTTCCTCTACGAATACTTATATCGAAAGCAATGAAAGTGTTCCAAATATTTTGAACAAATATAACAGTGAAATTTCTTCTTTTAACATCCCTATTTCTAAACTGGATCTCCCTACAATATACTGTATACCAAAACTTCACAAGTCCCCTTACAAGTTTCGATACATTGCTAATTCTAGCAACTGCTCAACTACAGTTTTGTCTAGAAATCTGACGTCAGCACCGACGGCTATAAAGGAACACGTGGCAAAATACTGTGAAACTGTCATGAACAGGAATGGCGTAAACTTCTTTTGGTCTATTAAAAATCCGACTTGCTTACAATGTACTTTCTCCGTACGTCTTCGACGTTATTGTCGTCTTCGACGTTATTGTAAGAATATCGAATTGACACGTCGAAGGTGCGTTTCACGTACTTGCATCGTGCGTGTCGTACTTTTTGTTGGACTCTTAGACAGCACGCAACGAAAGTTCTGTATGCACTAAAACTACTACGTCCTGTCTGTGTGTTCCCAAATCCGTAAGGAGGCCGTACGAAACACGTACTGATTACGCACGGACACCATACGGATACCCGAGGTTTGCCTACGTTTTTGCACGATGACAGCATGTACTTGCACATACGGCGAGTTGTGACCATTGCTTAAAGTAGGCGACCCACTATTTTCTTACATTTGTGGTTGAAGTTTGATATGCCTTTAATCCTTCTGATTTCGTTTACTAGGTCACCGTAAAATGAAGGTAATGAAATTCCTAATGATACATACTCTGATGCTGGACTTGTCCCAAATAATGTTTCATAGCCATTTGTATACATTCAGGTCAGCGTAAGCGCGAAAAATGTACATGAAGTAAACCACGTGTATACGTTTGCTTTTTAAATTCTCACTACAGAAAACAACTGGCCCAAGGGGGAACATCACTCACCTGAGTTGCAAACAAAAGAATGGATCATGTAAACTTTGCGATCGCAATACTGGTATACCAGTATTGTTGACACTACTGGTATAAATTTTGTTCCAGTATTGTTGTACAGATACTGGTATTCCAGTACTGTTGGGATAAAAAAATTATTTTGTGAAAGTGACAATACTGGAATTCCAGTATTGTAAATTTTACAATACTGGAAGATACTGGAAAAAATAAAAATACTGGAATATCGATTTTTCCAGTATTGTCCATGTCACAATACCGGTAGACAAGTATTGTCCAGTATTATGATAGTGGACAATTCGGTGTAAGCCCTGTAAGCCAATTGACAAACATAGGTAATCACAGATTACGAAGCTCACCTCGTAGCAGCAAAATTCAATTCAAACATATTTCTTAGTACATGTATATTGGCTTTTAAAGGCAAAATCACTCAAAAAGAAAAAGTATGTCAAGTTCATTTTATGAAAGTTTGATCAAAGATGCATCCAATATACAAGTTTGGTACATGTAGCACTTATACTTTGCTCAATATTGGGTTTTAAAAGCAAAATCGCTCAAGCGGAAAAAGTAGGTCAAGGTCATTTTATGAAAGTTTGATCAAAGATACATCCAATATGCAAGTTTGGTACATGTAGCACTTATACTTTGCTCAATATTGGCATTTAAAAGCAAAATCACAGGAGTAGAAAACGTAGGTCAGATGCTGCATCTGATGCATGGGTCCATCTCGGCATCCAAAGATGAATCACTTGTGCAAGTTTGGTTACTGTAGCATCAGTAGTTTGTCAGATACTGAGCTACCCCAAACTTCTTAACCAAGCCACTCTGAGCTACCCCAAACTTCTTAACCAAGTCACTCAAGCGGAAAATGTAGGTCAGATGCTGCATACGATGCATGGGTCCATCTCGATATCCAAAGATGAATCACTTGTGCAAGTTTGGTTACTGTAGCATCAGTTCTTTGTCAGATACTGAGCTACCCCAAACTTCTTAACCAAGCCTCTCTAAGCTACCCCAAACTTCTTAACCAAGTCAATCAAGCAGAAAATGTAGGTCAGATGCAGCATCTGATGCATGGCTTCACCTCAGCATCCAAAGATGAATCACTTGTGCAAGTTTGGTTACTGTAGCATCAATTCTTTGCCAAATACTGAGCTACCCCAAACTTCTTCACCGGGGACGCGGACATGCCCACGGACGCACGGACGTATAGCATAAGCTCACTCAACTTCGTTGAAATTGTAGAGGATCATGAGTATTTGCTTCCTGTAAGCTTTTGCAAAACACTGTGCAGCAATTGCAGAGGAGAGGTCGAAAATGCGCCCGCCAATCAGAGCCCTAGCGAGCATATTTGTGGACCGATAGGCACAAAAAAACACATACTTGGTAGAGGACTTTTAGAACTTGCTTCCTGTAATGCATCATGAAATTCTGTGCAGCGGCTTCAGAGGAGAAGTCGAAAATGCGTCAGCCAATCAGTGCCCTTGGTGGCCATATTTGTTGACCGATCGGCGCGAAAAAACACAAACTTGGTAGAGGACTTTGAGTACTGGCTTCCTGCAAGGTTTTGTCAAATACTGTGCATGCCGTTGCAGAGACGAAGTCAAAAATGCGTCAAGCCAATCAGAGCCCTCGGCGACCATATTTGTGGACCGATCGGTACAAAAAACACAAACTTGGTAGAGGACCTTAAGAACTTGCTTCCTGTGAAGTTTCGTGAAATTCTGTGCAGCGGTTCCAGAGGAAAAGTCGAAAATGCGTCATCTAATCACAGTCCTCGGTGGCCATATTTGTTGACTGATCGGCCCGAAAAACCACAAACTTGGTAGAGGACTTTGAGTTCTTGCTTCCTTTAAAGTTTCTTGAAATTTTGTGCAGCGGTTGCAGAGGAGATGTCGAAAATGCGTCAGCCAAACAGAGTTCTCAGCGGCCATATTTGTGGACCGATAGGTACGAAAAGCACAAACTTGGTAGAGAACCTCGAGTACTTGCTTCCTGTAAAGTTTCGTGAAATTCTGTGCAAGCGGTTGCAGAGGAGAAGTCGAAAATGCGTTAGCCAATCAGAGCCCTTGGCGGCCATATTTGTTGACCGATCGACACGAAAAACACAAAATTGGTAGAGGACCTTGAGTACTTGCTTCCTGTAAGGTTCTGTGAAAATTTTGTGCAGTGGTTGCAGAGGAGATGTAGAAAATGTAAAAAGTTTACGCCGGACGACGACGGACAACGCGCTATGACAAACGCGGCGTCTACTGACCAGTTATATTCCTAGAGATGCACGCGGTAAGTGACATCAAAGACATACCGAAAGGTATACTTGATCATGCTAATTAGATATACCACAATTTTATTATTTGAAGCTGTCAATCAAACAGTGAGAGAGTTTAACATAAAGGATACATAGGACAAATAAGATTGCGATTAGAGATGTTAACCCTGCAGCGATCAGAGAGGAAATGACAGGAAATTTACCTGCCTTCTTTTATAGTCCCCACCCGGCCTTTAACAGGTGTACTCCAGACCCTGATGACGAAGGAGAAGGGAGTTGGTTTTAATCAGACTGAAAAATCTTTCCACGGAATGCATGTGTCGCCTGTGAAACATAGTGACACTCAGTAATCACTTTTATAGGGTGTGGCATCCAAGTGTGACAGACAGAAGGACAGACAGACAGCCAGACGGACAAATGGTCCCTAAGTGTTGCTATTCTTTGCAGGCGACACAATAAAACCAAACACCAAATACAATTTGCTGACAGCCCGCCACAGAAAGTGGACGCCAGCTTTTATTTTTACAAAATCTTGCATATAAATATATCATATCGTTGTTATCTCATGACATCATACAAATTAAAGAAATCTCTCATCTCTTATCAGATTTTTGTAGCATTCATCACGATATATTTATCATAGTGTTTAAATTTTAAATCAGTGCATTTTAGACCATAATTTGTTAGAAAATATCGAATATCTGTAATAATAATATCTACATAAATTATCAAACCCAGCTGAAAACAAAGATAAAATACCTCATGGGTAAAAACACTATGAAACTGAGCGAGATAATTTAAATTTACTACATATGATTTAGAATATGTATGTAATTTTTAAAATGTGTTCATTAAGCGTGGCAGCTAGAGAATGTTCACGTTGGCAACTTTCTCGCCAACTACACTTATCCTATGAAATGATTGGACAATTCATTCAATTGTGACTAACAAGACTAGAACTAATTCATACGGATCCGTTAATGTAATATTTCTCCGCTTTACTGCCGAATCGCGGAAAAAATTGTTAATGCAATATTTTTCTGCTTTACAACTGAATTGTGGAAAAAATTAAAGAGGCACTACACCTTTTCATCACTAATTTCTTAATAAAACCAAACAGTAAATACAATTTGCTGACATCCCGCCAAAGTAACCCCCGTTTACACTACGTTCCCGGCGGCCACGGAGGCCATATTTCAAGCCACCGTGGCCAAAACATGGTGACTGTGAGACAACGTAGGGGAACAGGATCGACAAACGTAACTAGCCGTGGTTGCCGGGACTGACAGGGCAAATGTTTAAACTGTCAAAACATTTGTCACAGCAGCCCACGGTGCAGATGGCCTACTTTAGAAACCATAGCAAAACGAGTCGAACGCAACGCAACGTGACAGAACGTTACAGACCGTGACAAAACTTGGGACAGTGTCCGTAGTGGAACGGGGAGCAAAAGTATGACTCGACAAATTACAATCCTAGTGAAGTTGAGTTACGGTCTGCCACGTTTATGTCCGGTTTAGCTGCGGCTGCTTCAGGGCAGATGCACGTTTTATCAAGGTGTGCCACGCTTTCTCACGGCGAGCTAAGGAATGTGTTAGCCGTTTCGTCACGTTCAGTCACGGTACGTCCCGGCTTGTTGCGGTGTATTTTAAGTTCTACTACAGCCTGGCATGGTGCGCACTGTCACACAAGAAGTATAATAACAAACCAACCCTTTTATGCAGCTTTTTGTGTCGTGAGGAAACGCACAAACGTCCGTAACAAGCCTAGGTTGAAACGTAGTGTGCCGTCAGGTCTCCGGGATTCAGGAGCCACGACTCGTCAAGGATACCTTGATAGACCGTGCGAAAACGTAACGAGACCTTACAGAACTTGAATACCAAGATAAAAACTGCCAAAAATCATACGGTGTGCTACGTTTTTTGGCCGTCGTGACTGCCGTGGTCGCCGGGAACATAGTGTAAACCTAGGGTAACTAGAAAATGTTCAAAGGTAGGAAATACAATAAGAGAAATGAACAAGATTTTAACTAAAAATGGCAAAAAAAATCGAAATATAGTTTTTTATTTATCATAGAAAATTTTAAATTCATATATGAGTTGAATTTTATTACCATGAAGTAATAATGATTGTTCGATAGTGCATCAGAGCAATTCATCTCTGCAGACCTTAACTTTTGGAAACTGACAGTCGATTCTCTACTGAGTCTTCGACATAACTGTCCTTACTTGAATCGCTCTTCCGGACGTTTCCAACATCTATCCTTTTGAAAAACAGACAAATTTGCAATCTGAGTTAGACCCCCTGCACGAACAGAATCTAAACATAAGTCTAAATGTTTTGCTACTAGCTTTAATCTAGATAAGATGCATGACTTTGCTGAACTATAGCTCAGTTTTTTGTTTTTGGAAATCAAACCACATTTGTCTTTTGATCTATGAACAGGTTTGAATAAAAAATGATCTGAAGCCAAATTGATGTTTGCAATATTTAGATATTTTCTTAACATTTTGACGGGACATGCAATTGTTGTACCGCAAGAAATAAGTACCTCATTCCCGGTCCTATACTGTTCTGTTTGGCTTTTTCTAATAATCAATGAAACATAATCATCAAATAATGTGATATTATTGCATGCTAAAGAGCTCAATTCGTCATATCCAAGGAAACCAAAAAATGAAAGTAATATCATGCATAAATCACGGATAACAAGAAGGTCATTGTCATATTGGAACATTTCACATAACTTAATAAGCATCTCTGAAGTTACAAGATCTCTAAGATGTTTAGGCGGATGGTATCGTCGTCTGGCTGTAACTTTTAGACCTTTGACACATGCATTGCGTGTAGGATCAGCAAGCCCGTTAAGATCATGAGCCCACTTAATTGAATACACAGCATTATTAACAACATTAAACGAAGTATGTGAATCCATAAGATGTGTTATATACAAAGAAACATGGGCTGGGTCTGCAGGCAACGCCGAAAAACCTTGACCTTCTATGAACTTTTCCCATCGTCTAAAACCACCTAAATACTGTTTGCAAGTATTGTCGTTTCGCGAATTCACTAAATAATGGAGATATGTTCCTTTGGCTATGCCGATGGATTCCAAATGATCGTCAACATGCTTCTTTAAGTGGCTACCTGTAATAAATCAATAGATTATAACACAATTCTTCTTGCTACAAATTAAAATCTTTAAGAATGTCTACCAAGTATTCAATTCCTTCCTTTTACCATGTGCGTAATGTTCTAACCGTCAAAATATCTATGATCTACTATGAGTACTGGGGTGTCATGCTGGAGAAAGTTCTATGATCTACTATGAGTACAAAGTGGTCATGCTGGAGATCCTTCTATGACCTACTATGAGAACAAAGTGGTCATGCTGGAGATCGTTCTATGATCTACTATAAGAACAGGGTGGTAATGCTGGAGATTGTTCTATGACCTACTATGAGTACAGGGTGGTCATGCTGGAGATTCTTTTATGACCTACTATGAGTACAGAGTGGTCATGCTTGAGATGATCTACTATGAGTACAGGGTGGTCATGCTGGAGATCCTTCTATGACCTACTATGAGTACAAGGTGGTCATGCTGGGGATCCTTCTATGACCTACTATGAGTACAGGGCAGTCATGCTTGAGATTATTCTATGACCTACTATAAGAACAGGGTGGTAATGCTGGAGATTGTTCTATGACCTACTATGAGTACAGGGTGGTCATGCTGGAGATCCTTCTATGACCTACTATGAGTACAGGGTGGTCATGCTGGAGATCCTTCTATGACCTACTATGAGTACAGGGTAGTCATGCTGGAGATTGTTCTATGACCTACTATGAGTACAGGGTGGTCATGCTGGAGATCGTTCTACGACCTACTATGAGTACAAAGTGGTCATGCTGGAGATCGTTCTATGATCTACTATAAGTACAGGGTGGTCATGATGGAGATCGTTCTATGACCTACTATGAGTACAGGGCAGTCATGCTTGAGATTCTTCTATGACCTACTATGAGTACAGAGTGGTCATGCTTGAGATTCTTCTATGATCTACTATGAGTACAGGGTGGTCATGCTGGAGATCCTTCTATGACCTACTATGAGTACAAGGTGGTCATGCTGGGGATCCTTCTATGACCTACTATGAGTACAGGGCAGTCATGCTTGAGATTCTTCCATGACCTACTATGAGTACAGGGCAGTCATGCTGGAGATCCTTCTATGACCTACTATGAGTACAAGGTGGTCATGCTGGGGATCCTTCTATGACCTACTATGAGTACAGGGCAGTCATGCTCGAGATTCTTCTATGACCTACTATGAGTACAGGGCAGTCATGCTGGAGATCCTACTATGATCTACTATGAGTACATGGCAGTCATGCTGGAAATTCCTCTATGATCTACTATGAGTACAGGGCAGTCATGCTGGAGATCCTTCTATGATCTACTATGAGTACAAAGTGGTCATGCTGGAGATCGTTCTATGATCTACTATAAGTACAGGGTGGTCATGCTGGAGATCGTTCTATGACCTACTTTGAGTACAAGGTGGTCATGCTGGAGATCGTTCTATGACCTACTATGAGTACAGGGTGGTCATGCTGGAGATCTTTCTATGACCTACTATGAGAACAAAGTGGTCATGCTGGAGATCGTTCTATGATCTACTATAAGTACAGAGTGGTCATGCTGGAAATTGTTCTATGACCTACTATGAGTACAGAGTGGTCATGTTGGAGATCCTTCTATGACCTACTATGAGTACAGGGTGGTCATGCTGGAGATTGTTCTATGACCTACTATGAGTACAGGGTGGTCATGCTGGAGATCCTTCTATGACCTACTATGAGTACAGGGCAGTCATGCTTGAGATTCTTCTATGACCTACTATGAGTACAGGGTGGTCATGCTGGAGATCGTTCTATGACCTACTATGAGTACAGGGTGGTCATGCTTGAGATTCTTCTATGATCTACTATGAGTACAGGGTGGTCATGCTGGAGATCCTTCTATGATCTACTATGAGTACAGGGTGGTCATGCTGGAGATCCTTCTATGACCTACTATGAGTACAGGGTGGTCATGCTGGAGATCCTTCTATGACCTACTATGAGTACAGGGTGGTCATGCTGGAGATCCTTCTATGATCTACTATGAGTACAGGGCAGTCATGCTGGAGATCCTACTATGATCTACTATGAGTACAGGGTGGTCATGCTGGAGATCGTTCTATGACCTACTATGAGTACAGGGTGGTCATGCTGGAGATCCTTCTATGATCTACTATGAGTACAGGGTAGTCATGCTGGAGATCTTTCTATGATCTAATATGACTAGTTGTGACAAAAAGATGATTTTGGATTCAACATAGTAATTTTTTCCCTGGCTTTATGGTGATGTTCCTAGATATCTTAATTTCACAGCTCATCCAGAATGCTTGAGCATAATATGTACATTGTACTGATGGTTTTGATTTTCATAGTAGAAATTTACAAATTACGAAGAGACTTTTAGGTAAAGATTTTGCTTTCACAAACTATAGCTAAGACTTCCTGGAAATTTTACAAAAATATTTGTCAACTTCTTTTGAAATTCGATTCCATACAAGCAACACAGTATATCATGTATATATTACTTTGGGTATTTCACAATATGCATTTTATGGTGACATAATTAACAAAATACAAAGGATCAAAGGTAGACAGAATTACCATCGAAGTTCTGTTAGAATCATCAAATGCCTTTTTGTCACCAGACAGACACTAATGGCTTGGTACTGGACCAATCTACAGCCTTGTACCAGCGCATTCATAAGAACTGCACACTTGGTGAACAAAATTCCCTGAATTTTCCCTTACTGTTCGCTGACAAATTAATTTTTTTTTCTGACCAAAACCACAAAACATTTAATTTTAAACGGCCTCCTGATCTCCCCATCTTTTTTCTGAGTGTTTCATGTTTATTTTTCAATATTTTAATAAATCAACATAAAAGTATTCTTATCAACCACGGTTCCCCAGGCTATTTGCACTTTGGCTGAATACCCTTGGTCACATCGTACTATTTTGGGGATTTTAAAAGAAATAGCTCTTCTTGGTGAAGTTACAAAAACTGACGGTAATGGCTGCGCACAGACCAGTGAGGACAGTATGTGAATCGTACACAACAGAGATTTTTTGTCGGTTACCCTAATATTTGTATGGAAAACATCTAATTAACAATTCGATTATTGTCTCAGTGCATCAAGAAGTATCTTACATGGTTGAACATGTACTATATTTCGTCGCTCTCCAAAAGAAGTTTGTAAATGTTTATGCCATTGGATAAAAAAGTTTGTGAGGGAGGTCTTTTAGAGAGTGACAAAAAAATGCACTTTTATTAAGGGTGTGACATCCAAGTGTGACAGACAGATGGACAAAGTGATCCCTAGGTGTCTATGCTACTGGTCAATGAAGTAAATTTATCTGCTTTTAAGGACAGTCACAAGACTCAAAAGTTTCAAATCTCTACAACGAAGAGTTCACTGTTTGATACTACAGAGTTTCTGTTTTGACTTTGTTGATCTTATGTGACAATTGAAGTGTCTGAATAGCTGGGAAAGTGAGGCTATATCTCATACCTCGGGCGGGCTAATAATCTGTTTATTTGTTGAATGAAGACAATTCACTGGTATGCTTGCTCAGAGCCCTCGACGCCCATACGTTTCTAATGATCGACACAAAAAAAAACACAAACTTGGTAGAGGACATTGAGTACTTGCTTCCTGTATGGTTTCATGAAATTCTGTGTAGCAGTTGCAGGGTAGAAGTCAAAAATGCGTCAGCCAATCAGAGCCCATGACGGCCATATTTGTTGACCAATCGACATGTTAAAGACAAACTTGGTAGAGGACCTTGAGTACTTGCTTCCTGTAAGGTTTCGTGAAATTTTGCTGCAGAGCAGAAGTCGAAAATGTGAAAAGTTTACATCGGACGGACAGACAAAGTGATCCCTAAGTGTCGCTATGCTTTGCAGCGGACACAAAAATGACGGTTTCAGTTATTTTACCTTTGTGAGTGTCTTCATCTAGAGCTGATGCTAAAGTCTTTTTTCTCTTCAGCTTTCTCGAGTTTTCAGGTGCACTCTTATTTCTGCACTCTCCCACTTGGATAAGTCTATGGTGATCCAACAACTCTGTGCTTGTGAATAAATTCTTACATGTGCGGCATCGGTAAACATTTGGTAAAACATCAACATGTATTTTTGTTTCGTTTGACAATGCATTGAAACCCTCACAATCCAAACACCTCCCTGTCTGCTTATCTGCTGTCAAATCCAAAGTTTTGGCAACAATATTCTCTGAAATAAATTAATTAAGATGAAATTTCAACATTGTCAAAGGTTTTCATAATTATTTAACACACACAGTTTCAGGACCAAATTATTATTATCTTTGACACATGTAATAGGGGAATAAAAATCAATAAGTAAAATTTATCTCTACTGCATAAGTATCTAACCGAAACTTTAAAATGATTACCAGAAGTAATGTTGTTACAGAAATTTTGACCCCCCCCCCCCCCTTTTTATACTCTATAGAATACAAGAATTATTATAAATTCAAATTGTACATGTTGTTAATCAAAAATGCTATCACACAAGCATTCATTAATTTAATTTCACCTAGGATATAGGTTTCAAAATATCAATATGAACTAAAGGGAAATTAATATGGAGAAAATGCCAAACTTCATAAAAAATTCCAAAGTTCAAAAAGTGGCAAAAATGGCATTAAAATTATTCAGGTAAGTTAAAAATAGCATTCAAAGCTTAAAATATGGATGAAAAATGAAAAATAAAGAAAAAAATTTTTTAAGGCCCAGCCGGGATTTGAACTCGCTACCTTGGGACTCATTGACAAAGAAAACATGCCTATTTACAGTATTAAAGAAATCATTAAAAATCTAAAAGTCAAGATATTGAGAAAATTCTTTCACTGTTACATTCCTTACAATAAATATGATAAATGTTAAAACAATCATTCATGGGAAGAACCATAAAATGCCAAAAATGATGAAAATGACCATCCTCCCTTCCTTTTTTACAGTATTAAAAAAATCATTAAAAATTCAAAAATAAACCTTTCAGCAAAATTCTTTCACTAAAGCATTCCTTTGCTTAAAAATGGCTAAATTAAACTAAACTGGAGCAGAATTTTTCATTAAGAAAGAAAATATTAAGAGAAATATCAATTTTTGCATTAAAAATGCAATGTCGAAAAAGACGTCAAAAACGCGACAAAAATTAGTTATTGGATTTTAACGAAATGAACAAACTTGAATCGTACATCCTTCTAGATCACTTAGATACAATTAGTTTTTCAATCCATTCAGTGGAACTGGAGAAGAAGATTTTTGAAGAGGGGTACCCTCTGGGGCCTATTTGACCCCGCCCTGGATCCACCCCTGAAGGGATCAAGCCGAAATGAACAAACTTGGTAGAGGACCTTTAGTACTTCATGCATACCAAGTTTCATCAAAATCTCTTCAGCCGTTCTTGAGAAGAAGTTGAAAATGTTAAAAGTTTAAGACGGACGGACGGACGCCGGACGCCACACTATGACAATAGCTCACTTGAGCCTTTAGCTCAGGTGAGCTAAAAACGATTATCTTTCTACCAATTATACTTTCTGAGAATTGGTGATCACAAGATTACATAGAGCTATAAAGGAGAAAATGACCACACCCATTTTCAAAGATCCCGAGGGTAAGGGGCTCAAACAAAATATCAGGTGCACATCTAAACCACAGACTGAGAATAATGATAACAGAATTATCTTTTTATCAATTCTACTTTCTGAGAATTACATAGTTATATAGGGGAAACAGACCATATCCATTTTCCAAGATCCTGGGGGGTGGGGTCAGGGGCTCAAACGAAATATCGGGTGCACATCTAGAACACAGACTGAGATTAAACGAAAAACAATTATCTTTCTATCAATTATACTTTCTGAGAATAGGTGCTCACAAGAATACATAGAGTTATATAGGAGAAAATAACCACACCCATTTTCCAAGACCCTAGGGGTCAGGGGCTCAAACAAAATATCAGGTGCACATCTAGACCACAGCCTGAGAATAAAGTAAAAACGATTATCTTTCTACCAATTATACTTTCTGAGAATTGGTGCTCACAACATTAAATAAAGTTACTAGTATATAGGATAAAATGACCACACCCATTTTCAAAGACCCTGGGGTCAGGGGCTCAAACAAAATATCAAGTGCTCATCTAGACTACAGACTGAGAATTAAGCAAAGGTAATTATTTTTCTATCAATTATACTTTCTGAGAATTGGTGATCTCAAGATTACATAGAGTTATATAGGAGAAAATAACCACACCCATTTTCCAAGACCCTAGGGGTCGGGGGCTCAAACAAAATATCAGGTGCACATCTAGACCACAGCCTGAGAATAAAGTAAAAACGATTATCTTTCTACCAATTATACTTTCTGAGAATTGGTGCTCACAACATTAAATAAAGTTACTAGTATATAGGATAAAATGACCACACCCATTTTCAAAGACCCTGGGGTCAGGGGCTCAAACAAAATATCAAGTGCTCATCTAGACTACAGACTGAGAATTAAGCAAAGGTAATTATCTTTCTATCAATTATACTTTCTGAGAATTGGTGATCTCAAGATTACATAGAGTTATATAGGAGAAAATGACCACACCCATTTTCCAAGACCCTTGGAGTCAGGGGCTCAAACAAAATATCAGGTGCAAGTCTAGACCACAGACTGAGAATAATGTAAAAAGCAATTATCTTTCTATCAATTATACTTTTCTGAGAATTGGTGCTCACAACATTACAATTGGAGTTATATAGGAGAAAATGACCCACACCCACTTTCCAAGACCCTGAGGGCCAGGGGCACAAAAAAAATATCAGGTGCACATCTAGACCACAGACTGAGAATAAAGCAAAACAATTATCTTTCTATCAATTATACTTTCTGGAAAATGGTGCTCACAAGATTACATAGAGTAATATAGGAGAAAATGACCACACCCATTTTCCATGAACCTGGGGGTCAGGGGATCAAACAAAATATCAGGTGCACATCTAGACGACAGACTAAGAATAAAGCAAAAAACCAGAAGTCTCTGATGAGACTGAATCTCTCCTGGTTGTTTTCTTAAATTAATCTAAGTGACATACCCATTTTCCAAGACCCTGGGGATAAGGGACTAATACTAGACCAAAGAATGTTTAATATACAATGATATAATGAAAAAAGAATAAACTGTCCATCAATTACATAATTTCAGAGAATTGGTGTTCACAATATTACAATGATAGAGTTATACATGTAAAGGAGAAAAAGACCACACCCATTTTCCAAGACCCTGGGGGTCAGGGGTTCAAACAAAATATTAGGTGCAAATCTAGACCATGGACTGAGAATAACACTAAAAGAATCATCGTTCTATCAATTATACTTTCTGAGAATTGGTGCTCACAAGAATACATTGTTATATAGGAAAAAGGACCACACCCATTTTCCAAGACCCTTAAGGTCAGGGGCTAAAACAAAATATCAGGTGCACAACCACTCCACAGACTGAGAATAATGCTAAAAGAATTATCTCTCTATCAACTATACTTTCTGAGAATCAGTGCTCACAAGATTACATAGAGTTATATAGGAGAAAATGACCACATCTATTTTCCAAGAACCTGGGGGTCAGAGGCTCAAACAAAATATCAGGTGCAAATCAAGACCATAGACTGAGAATAACACTAAAACAATTATCTTTCTATCAATTATACTTTCTGAGAATAGTTGCTCACACGATTGATAGAGTTATATAGGAGAAAATGACCACACCTATTTTCCAAGACCCTGGGGTCAGGGGCTAAAACAAAACATCAGGCGCACATCTACTCAACAGACTGAGAATAATGCTAAAAGAATTATCTTTCTATCAATGATACTTTCTGAATATTGGTGCTCACAAGATTACATAGAGTTATATAGGAGAAAATTACCACAACCATTTTCCAAGACTAGTATATAGGATAAAATGACCACACCCATTTTCAAAGACCCTGGGGGTCACTCAGGGGGTCAAACAAAATATCAGGAACAAATCTAGACCATGGACTGAGAATATCACTAAAAGAATTATCTTTATATCAATTATACTTTCTGCGAATTGATGCTTCAGAAGATTGCTTAGAGTTATATAGGAGAAAATGACCACACCTATTTTCCAAGTCCCTGGGGTCAGGGGCTAAAACAAAATATCAGGTGCACAACTACACCACATACTGAGAATAATGCTAAAAGAATTATCTTTCTATCAATTATACTTTCTGAGAATTGGTGCTCACAAGATCATGAAGATTGCATAGAGTTATATAGGAGAAAATGATCTAACCCAGTTTCCAAGACCCTGGCGGTCAGGGGCCCAAACAAAATATCAGGTGCAAATCTAGACCATAAGTCCATTATAATGCAAAAAGAATTTACTCTGTACTATCAACAGATATAGAGGATTCAAGCTCACAAGAAAAGTTTAACGTACAGACAGACAGAAAGGCGGCCAGACGCTGGACACAGGGCGATCGCATAAGCTCGACTGGTCTTTGACCAGTAGAGCTATCAATTATATTTCTATCAATTATACTTTCTGAGAATTGGTGCTCACAACATTACATAGAGTTATATACGAGAAAATGACCACACCCATTTTCCAAGACCCTGAGGGCCAGGGGCACAAAAAAATATCAGGTGCACATCTAGACCACAGACTGAGAATAAAGCAAAACAATAATCTTTCTATCAATTATACTTTCTGGGAAATGGTGCTCACAAGATTACATAGAGTAATATAGGAGAAAATGACCACACCCATTTTCCACGAACCTAAACAAAAAACAAAATATCAGGTGCACAACTAGACCATGGGCTCATTATAATGCAAAAAGAATTTAATTTGTACTATTCACATATTCAGAGGATTTGCGCTGACAAGTAAAGTTTAACGGACGGCCAGACAGACGGACGACGGACACATAGTGATTGCATAAGACCAGTAGAGCTAAAAAAGACAGTTTCAGTTATTTTACCTTTGTGAGTGCCTTCATCTGGCACTGATGTTGTAGTATCTTTTGTCGAAATTTTAGGTACAGGTAGTTGTACACCCTTTCTTTTTCTGTTATCAGTCCCTTGAATGAGTTGATGATGCTTTAAAGATTCTGTGCTTGTGAAAATATTCTTGCAAGTGCGGCATCGATAAACATTTGGTAAAATGTGTGTTTTTCTATTTGCTCTTGACAATGCAGTGAAATGCCAACAATCCGAACACTCTCCTTCTGAAATTCATTTAGATATCATCATCAACACATATCAAATTGACCAAGATTGCTCAAAAATTGAAACCATTTAAATTAAAGATCATGACTTATATACATTTTTTGTGTAACTGACAGTGGCAAAATTTCGAAAATACTATAAGGCCATAGTAATTAAATATTTTGTTTTACTTCCGCGGGCAGGTACATTTTAGGAGAGTTCCTCAGAAAAAAAAACCACACAAACAAACATGCATTTTGGCAAAAATGAGGTGCACAACTACATCCGGATTAGGGCTGGTGTCGAAACCAAATTTTCAATACAATATAATACAATAAGTACCGATATCCAATATATATATTTTGTAAAACATAGAAATTAACAATTTTATTTACTAATAACTACCCCCCGCCCCAAGAAAAACAAACGGGTTCCTGGTAGTTAAGTCTAACTTGTAGCTCTTGCTCATTTCTTTACATTTTACTTACGATTACGTTCCCTGATCTATCAATTATCTATTAGTAATTAATTATATTGATAATGTAGTTTAAGCATTTTAATTGTTTCAGTCACATGCATTTTTGGATATTTTCAAATATGAACTTGCCATCACAGAAGAAAACTATGGAGAGTGAAGCGAGCCAAATTTGTTTTATAGAAAGTAAAAACTTCAGCGAGGGAAGCGAGCCGAAAATTTTTCAGGAATTTTAAGTGAATTTTATGGTTATTCTTCAAATTCAGATTACTTTGTAAGAGCAAGATTATTTCTTTCTGTCACACCATAGGCAAATTTATTTTTTTTCATCGAAATTTAGAGCAAAATTATTTTTTTGAAAAAAAACCAAAGGCCCCCCCCCCCCCCCCCCCCCCCCCCCCCCCCCCCCGATACAATAAATAGTATACAACTCACCTGAATCTGAATCAGCAATTTCATCGTCAGTTTCCATATTTCTGTATCAAGTACATTGCTCGACAATTCTGTGTTTTCCTGAACACATTCGTTTGTACCAATACATTTCTGAGAAGTGTCCATTTCAATGTCAAAGTCACCATATTCTTTATGTACATGTTTGGTGCTTTGTTGGCAACATGAATATCTCGTACATTTATCATTTTCATTGTTTTCTGTATCATCTGTGTAATCAAGTATGACTTTTTCTGTGTGAACTTGGTCTTCCTTCATGTATTCTTCCTTTATATTAACATGCTCTTCTTGAATGCATTCATTTGCATCTAGTATACTTTCTTGGGAGGTGTCTATTTCAATTTCAAAGTCCCCATAATTCCTATGTACATCATCTTCCTTGCGTGAATCCTCCATAAATTTGTTGTTTTCTGCATTATGTGAGTCACCCTGGATGAAGTTTTCTTCCTTATTGTCTCCCTCAAATGCGCCTGTGAAATTTTTCCATAGAGATGTGTCCATTTCAATTTCCTTTAATTCACAATGTATAACCTTTCCTTTCTTAGCAGACTTATCCTTCAGCTTAAACTTTTCAGTAATATTCATTTCCACATCCCTCTTTTCTGTGTCATGTATGTTCTTGCTCCAGTCTTTGCTGTCAACATTAAATTTTGTATCTACTGTAGCAGTTTGACGATTTTCTGCCGATGACCCCGAAATCTGGATTCTTACGTCAGGTATCTGTCATTTTCTATTTCTGTCACAACCACTTCTTGATCCTTATCCTGCTCTTGATATGCACATGGAATAATTGAACTGTCCCTCATCCTCTAAATTTTCACATTTGACGATACAAAGTGGAGTATTTTCATACGGTTTTGTGTACGAGTGATCAAGTAAAGGGTGATAACTCCACATTGGTAAATCTTTCATATAGATCTGTGCCTTTTTAAATTTATTCATGGTTCTGATGGGTAAACATGATCTCTCAGCTGCAATAAAGTAAATTAGAATTTACAAATACAGTGGTCCCTCTATATGTGACCACTCCCGCTAAAGACCACTCCCCTTATGTGACCATAATTCTTTAGCATTAGCATTTTTCAATGTTAAAATACCTCCTATAAGAGACCACCTCCCTTACCCGACCAAAGACCGCTTTTCTTGACCCCAAATCTATCAAAATATAAGAAAATACACTCCCAGGAGCAACCATGCATGTACATGTAGATGTATGTTTACATAGTTTAATTAATATCTCTTTAATCCTCCAACTTTAATTACTCCAGGTAAATTGACTAATTAGCAGTTACTACCAGGCAAACAAGTCAATAACAGGCAATTAGTGTTTAAGTTCATTGACTCCAAGCTGTAATATTTGTCCTCTCTTCAGTTAGCAGTTTTTTTTAGATTTTTTATTAGACTAAGTAAGAAATCTAAGTATTTTAATCATGTAAGTAGATGAATGTCATAGATTAAATATTTTACATTCATCTTTTAAATTTCTTCATTCTGAATTGGCAAGTAGTCAATCAATAGACTCAACTATCAGTAAATGCAAGATAGTAGTAGATATTTATTCTTGTAGTACTGTCAGATAGACTGCTCAAACTCAAAATCTCCCCAAGAAAGACCACCTCCATTATAAGACCACAAATCCACTGCATTTTGGGTGGTCTTATAAAGGAGGGACCACTGTATTAAAATAAATTCTCTCTAAGGACAAAAGTCAGTTAAAAATAACATGTCACAGATTTTGATAATTTTGATTATACATGTATGACATGTCTACAAACATAGCGTAATCAAAGATTACAAAGCTCACTTCATGACAGCATTTTATCATGGCAGCAAACAGAAAGGAGTCAAAGATTACATTCCATTTATTGACCCAAATTTTGCATGAATGGGTGTACTCTATTGATACATTGTACCCATATCTCCCTAACATATGCACTCAAGCGGAAAATATAGATCATGACCTACATTTGAACATAGATTTGTGATCAACTCATAAAGACGCATGAAATGTGCAAGTTTGGCCATCTTAGCACTTAAGCCAAATAAATAAAACTTCTTAACATTGATACCTAAATCTTCCTTACATGTGCACTCAAGCAGAAAATGTAGGTCATGACCTACATTTGAATGTAGATTTGTGATCTACTCTTAAAGACACATCTAATGTGCAAATTTGGCCTTCCTAGCACTTATAATAGAGAAATATAACTTCTTAACATTGATACCCAAATCTTTCTAACATGTGCACTCAAGCGGAAAATATAGGTCATGACCTACATTTGAACGTAGATATGTTATCTTCTCTTAAAGATGCATCATCTGTACAAGTTTGAACTTCCTATCACTTATAATAGAGAAATAAAACTTTTTAACATTGATACCCAAATCATCCTAACATGTGCACTCAAGCGGAAAATATAGGTCATGACCTACATATGAACGTAGATTTGTGATCTACTCTTAATGACGTATCATCTGTGCAAGTTGAACTTTCTAGCACTTATAATAGAGAAATAAAACTTCTTAACATTGATACCCAAATCTTCTAACATGTGCACTCAAGCGGAAAATATAGGTCATGACCTACATTTGAACGTAGATTTGTGATCTACTTTAAAGAGGTGGTCACAACCCGCCGTACGTGCACGTACGTTATGTCTGCGTGCAAAAACAGGCTTTCTACTCTACCTTGATGAAAAAGTAGGAAAAAAGTAGGAGTAGTCAATGAATAAAAGTAGGAGAAAAATAAGGACAAATTGATTTTTCATGTAAAATTACAGAATGGGCGAGTGAAGCGAGCCCGAAATTTTTTAAAAACTTTGAATCAGATGTCGATGACAAGTGAAGCAAGTAATTTTTTACTTTTGAGAGGAAAAAGTAGGAATAGTAGAAGGTTTTGAAGAAAAAGTAGGAAAAAATAGGATCAAAATAAAAAAGTAGGAAAAGTAGGAAATAGTAGGAAAAAGTAGGAACAGTAGAAAGCCTGCAAAAATGTAGGCAAACCT
The DNA here is from genome assembly GCA_033119305.1 of Pinctada imbricata. NCBI lineage: Eukaryota > Metazoa > Mollusca > Bivalvia > Pterioida > Pteriidae > Pinctada > Pinctada imbricata. The sequence continues at coordinate 25,756,706 of VSWD01000010.1, read as the reverse complement.
TGGGTATCCGTACGGTGTCCATGCGTTATCAAAACGTGTCCTGTACGTCCTCCTTGAGGGTTTGGGAACACGCGCAAGGGTTTGGGAACACGCAGACAGGGCGTAGCAATTTTAGTACATACAGAACTTTCGCTGCGTCCTGTCTGCGTGCTGTCTAAGAATTCAACAAGAAGCACAACACGCACATTGCAAGTATGTTGCAAGTACGTTCAACGCTCATTCGACGCAAGGAAGTGAGGACTCTGTGCATTAGCAGTACGTGTCAATTCGACATCCTTACAATAATGCAGAAGACGTATGGAGAAAGTACGTGGTAAGCAAGTTGCACGCAAGTCATAAGTACGTGCAGCGCACTTACTTTTTTTTGCTACATATGATGCATGTAACCATCCATATAAACATGCGTGTGACGTGCGTGACGCACTCCTTTGTACTCTTGCCATTTCCCTCCTTGCGTCTTCAGAAAAACGTAGCGCACATAGCCTCTACAAACACGCACGTCCTAAAAGCACGCACTGTGGGTTGTGACCAGGGCTTTAAAGACGCATCATCTGTGCAAGTTTGAACTTCCTAGCACTTATAATAGAGAAATAAAACTTCTTAACATACTAGTGCGGATGCGGACGCAGACGCAGACAACAGGGTGATAGCATAAGCTCCCTCTCACTTCGTGAGGTGAGCTAATAAACTAAGAATGAAAATAAACCTCTTGAATGAAAATGAAATTCTGTAGCCATGGTAGAATGGCTCAATTTTTCAACAGTCATTTTGAAGTCTGGTTGCCATGGAAAGCAGTATCAAATCACATTTCTCATCACAAACGTTAAACGTCTTCAAATTCAATGGCATCCTGAAAATTTTTTGGCTCACTTCACTCGCCACAGTTTTCACTTTTAAAATTTTTTGGCTCGCTTTGCTCGCCATATTTTCTTCTCTTATAAAAAGTTCATATTTATAAATACTAAAAGTACACATGTGACTGAAAAAAGGGGCTTCCTTAAATGCTCAAATACATTATCAATATCATTTATTAATATTTACATTACTAGTAGTTTCCCATGTTAAACGCCCATTAGGCAACTAGAATTATATTCCAATAACTTGGGTTGCTTTTGTGACGTCACGTTCAAGTTTTGCATGTAGGGAGAATTTACCAAAGTTAAATTACATTTGATACTGTTACAGGCTTAAACCAGTGACCAACCAGAATTATACACCCATGAACACCAAAAGTAAGACAGTCATTTCTTAACTATTAATAGATACATGTATCACCATAGAGTCTATATACAATCTTGGAAGGAGAATTTAATTAAGTTTTTCACTAGTTTACATTTCTAGATCTAAAAATTTGTCTAGAAGACCCTCCCCTCAGGCCCTCTTACATGTTAAATGACCTTATTTAGGCCAAAAGAAAAAATACCTTTGTTTCCCATCACCTGACCGACCCTATTCAAACCCGCCGACCCTAACGTTTTTTTCCCGATTTTTAGTTGCATTTAGGTATTTCTTCGCCAATATTTACGATCGTGACGTCGTGCTTTACGAAATGTGTGCCAGAAATTTTAAATCTACCTATTTTGACGAAAATCTTCTGCTTTTTAACATTATCTATCACCTACCGTTTTATATTATTCTATAATTATACGCTCTTAGAAATTGTAAAAATAATCTATAATTCTCTCTCGAAACGTTACTTATTGTACGGCCCTTTCGGACAGGTTTTGTTTTGTTTTTTCAAAAAAAGGCGTACTGATTTTTGTAAAAACGCATTACTAGGGTTTTAATGATTTGGTAGTAATCATTAATTTACCAAGTATAACCTAAGTAAATGTTTGAGGTCATGCACGTTTCATTTCACGCAAACGTCTTTTGTAAAACATGTAACGATGTTTCCTACGGTTTATAAAATTACGTATAAGCTGAAAAATCGAAGATTCAAATAAAAGATCATCAATAAGCTTGGTGAGAACAAATTCGCAAATAGTGCAGAAATTTTATATTTGTGCGCGGCTGCGCACTTGTCGATGATTTAAAAGACCCATCTTGTTCACATTTATATTGTAAAACAACGTTTTTGTATTTGAATAACGCTAAGACGAAAAAAAAAAGGCATACAGGATAAGTTTTAGCAAATCAGTCCTTAGACAGTGGATGGTTTGATATTTTATTCATAGAATATTTTTTGTACAGCGTCAACGAGATAAACTTGCAATATCTTTGTTCAAGCAGATCTAACCTATTATGCTTCTATGCCTTGACGACGGATCAAACGTCTCACTCTGACAAACCAAAGCCCTGATAATTAAGTATTTCAAGCCGACTTCCTCAATAATTTACCCCTCCCCCCCCCACCCCTGCAACGTATTAGTGACTAAGTGAGCGTCATTCCCGTCCTTCCGTCACACTTTTCCACATGATAACTCGTCTCAAAGTCGAGATCCAAACTGATTACTTGCTTCTGACGTTATGTTTGCGGCCAGTAAATGCTGTTTTTTCTGCACGTAAAGCGGATGTTTGCACTGTGAAATCAGCACTTACTGGTTGCAAACATAACGTCAGAAGCAAGTTACTCCCATTCTGATGCTGTTTCTATTTTCGAAAATTCAGGACAAAATGGTGACGTTTACTTTTAACGGTGAGTATGTTCTCGTTTTATGGCCGTACACAATGAAATTTGGCGTTATTGTGACGTCGCATTTCAATATAGGGATTAATATGGAAGTAGGCCTATTGATTTTCGGGTAATGTCAAAGGTCTACTCCTTGGTGTAGGAAATATTTATTTGAAATATTTGTATCCAAGTGATAACTTAAGAACCTTTCCATCTAGCCAAACCAAATTTGTGGGGATCTGCTAGTCAGAAATACCCAGCCAAAGCAATTTGGGTGGTATGTGGCTTGGTTGGGTTGGCAGGCCAGCTTCCATTCTCCAAAATAATCGTCAAAGGCTGGATTTGGTATTAAGGTATCTCGGACTAGAAATACGTTTTTCATCAGGAGGAGAAGCCTTTTGATTTGGTGTAATTAGGATAAAGGTCATGGTCATTGTTAGGAAAAAAACAATGAGCTCTAGATAGATAATAAAAATCCAGATTCAAGGTCACTATGCTTGGGAGGCCAGTTTTAGGAAGAGTAATATCATTTAAAAACATTTACTATTTCCCAAAGATTGCAGGCACAAAATGGCCTCCTTTCTCTCTTTTCTAAATCGTTGAACATTTCTGAATCCGAGTGTCAAACAGACTACACATATTTGAAGGTCATGATTCCAATTTAACCCCTTAAGATCTCTTTTGAAATATAATTATAAACATGGCTAGAAGAATAAATAATAAAAAAAAAAAATAATAAAAAAATAAAGCCTGTGTTTGTGAAACACGAATGCCCCCGGTGGCATCTTTGTTAGTATGAACACTATTTTCTGTTGAGTACATGTATGTGAGGTCACTGGGTTAAAAGGTCAAAGGTCAAGGTCACGAGGTCAAAAATTTTGGTATCAATGGAAAGGTCTTGTCACAAGGAATACTCATGTGAAATATGAAAGCCCTATCACTTCCCATTCAAAAGTTATGCACAATGTTAAAGTTTTTGAAAAGTAGGTCAAAGGTCAAGGTCAAGGTCATGAGGTCAAAAATTTTGGTATCGATGGAAAGGTCTTGTCACAAGGAATACACATGTGAAATATGAAAGCCCTATCACTTCCCATTCAAAAGTTATGCCCAATGTTAAAGTTTTTGAAAAGTAGGTCAAAGGTCAAGGTCAAGGTCACGAGGTCAAAAATTTTGATATCAATGGAAAGGTCTTGTCACAAGGAATACACATGTGAAATATGAAAGCCCTATCACTTCCCATTCAAAAGTTATGCCCAATGTTAAAGTTTTTGAAAAGTAGGTCAAAGGTCAAGGTCAAGGTCACGAGGTCAAAAATTTTGGTATCAATGGAAAGGTCTTGTCACAAGGAATACACATGTGAAATATGAAAGCCCTATCACTTCCCATTCAAAAGTTATGCCCAATGTTAAAGTTTTTGAAAAGTAGGTCAAAGGTCAAGGTCAAGGTCATGAGGTCAAAAATTTTGGTATCAATGGAAAGGTCTTGTCACAAGGAATACACATGTGAAATATGAAAGCCCTATCACTTCCCATTCAAAAGTTATGTCCAATGTTAAAGTTTTTCGGACAAACAGACAGACAAACAGACAAACAGACAAACAGATAAACAGACAAACAGACAAACAGACGGACAGGCCAAAAACTATATGCCCCCGAATCTTTGATTCCGGGGGCATAAAAATTCCGACCGACCTACCCTATTTTTTTTTTCAGTATGTTATGGGAAACACACATATTTTTTTTCTTGGCCTTATAAACATTTTGTTTACTGAAATTGTAAAAATCTTTTATCTCTCTCAGTTTAGAAGTGAATACAAGTTTTACAAAAAAAATTAGTAATGTTTAGAGCAATTTAAGTTAAAATAAAGAATTTCTGTTGAAAAAACACAAACATTCTTAATATACACATGAATTGTTAGAAAAAAATTTCCTTGCTCCAACTTTGCAAGAAAAAAATAATCTTGCTCCGACAAAAACCCAAGCCCCCCCCCCCCCCCCCCACCCCGAATATCAAATGGTTCATGCCTAACATTAATTCCTTACTTCAATTTTTGTCATTATTAAATTATATATAATTTAGTTGGTACATTTTATAGTCATGATACATGTAGTTAATCAGCAAAATTGAGGGAAAAATATGTCAATAATTTGCATGAAAACATACAGGTGTTTTTGTCAATTTTGACATTTTTCATGTTTTATTGTTATTATCCTTTAGAAGTGAACGAAAAAGTTCCTGAATTCCACGTACATGTTTTCACAATTCCTTTATAATTACCTGCTAAAACTGTATAAATTGATAAGAAGTATCGCCAGTTTTTTCCTCAAGGTGATTACACGTGACCACTGAAGTATTGGTAAAGTTGGTGTGGTCATTTAAAATTTATCAATAAATGAAAAATGTTTATTAATATTATCATGGTGATTATCCAAGGACAAATTTTAGGAAATTGGAGCGGGGGAATGGGGGGGGGGTCCAGATTTGGGTATCCGAATCTGGGGGAGGGGGGCGCATTCCTTTTTTTCTATGTGAATGTCATAGAACTATCAAATGTGTATCAATTTTCTTTTAAAAATAACATTTCAAACATTTCTTTTATATATGTGTACATATATTTTTAACATATAAGCCCCCTTTTCCTAATAAATGTACATGTACGAAATCAATATCACACATACATTTGATAATGTATGGACACCGGGAAATATGGATCTCTCCAGACCTCCTATCTGTTGATTACCAAAATTGTAAAATTTTGCTAAAGTGTAATATAAGGAAGTAAAGCGTAGCGTAAACAATTGATTGCAATTTGAGAAAAGAAAGCATCGTCTTCCCCCCACTTTGACAGTTTTACAATTATTAATCATTTATACAAATGCTTATACGATATCAATGACCCTCAAGTAACAATGAATTTACATAGGCGAGTCTATATTCGTTTGTTTAAAATATTGGAAATATGTAATAGGCATAAAAATGAGCAGCAAAAGTGTAGAGCGTATTTATAGGTCAAAAATCATAAAAAGAGATGGGTCTGCTTCTCAACAACAACATCAAGAACAACAACAGCAACAACAACACCACAGTTTTCAATAATTCAGAATGATATTTATGATTTTTATTTTTCAACTTTAATAAGTCATTCCATGTATTTTGGAGTAACAATTCCAAAACAGCCCATTTTTTTCATTTTGAAAATCGTATGAAAAGATGCTACTCGGTGAAACCTTACAACGCTTCAGTAGTCACGTGTAATCGCCGAAAGGAAAAAGCTAGCTGTACTTTCGATCAATTCATATAGTTCAACCAGGCAATTATAAAGGGATTGTAAGAACATGTACCGAAGAAATTCGAACCCTTTTCGCCTGACGCCACGTTGGATGCGGGTAACTGCAGTAACGAACATGAGAACATCCGTTGTTTCATACAGAAAATGAGATTGGACACTACTGTACAACCTAACAACAACAGAACAAGTTGTTGACTTACAACGCAGATGGTGGACTTCACTTTGGTCTTTATGGAATCCCGAAGCGCTCTCTGTCGGTCTGTTATTCCTCGGTGATTTTTAATTGATATCACGTAAATGAACAGCGCGCATTCTGGTAATCTTGTTATCTGCGGACATGTTCGGCGAACATTTATCCTAATGAATATGGATATAATCGCACCATAACACATTAACCAAAGCAGGATAACATGCTAGTTCCTTAATCTTTACAATAAATATGAATTAATTTCCTGAATTTTGTTTTTTGTATATGTATATGAAAATTCATTTGAGATCCTATATACATGTATGGGTCATTATCAAAAATTGCAGCCAAATCTGAAGCATGAAAAATCAGAAAAATATAGTCTGATTTTCAAATAATTTTTCGATGACAATAAAAACAAGTAACCACAAATTCAAATCAATATAATTTGCAAACAAATAAGCATGAAAAACAGAGTTTTAAGAATCGTAAAGTATGTCAACTAGGAAAAACTTGTCAGTAGTGTAACGTATGCTTTAATACCATTATTTAGACTTCTGATGCAAACAGCACAAAAGGAACTTTGTAATCAAGTGAACGGCTTATAAATCTATCTATTTCTTTTATTCCTGCTAGTTTTTCATGATCAGTTTAAATTTCTATGCTCATACAAACTCAAAATATGGACAAATGCATGAAGCTACAAGATATTTAATGAGTTTAAATTGGAACCGATATATTCCTTAGAATTGGTGTTCCTCATTTTGTATAAAATGAATTAGATTCTTTTCTCAACAATGAAAATAAATCAGATATCAGAATTTTTACGGAAGTTATCCAAAATATAACCCTCGTTACACCAGTGATTCTGACGATTACACCAATGACAATTTTGTTACTCCACTGACATCGAAATTTATCTCATGTTTTTCATGCTTTTAAATACAAAAGGGACATATCACACTTGTTCATAAAGTACAAAATGTCCATTTTTAAGATTATTTGCAGTAAAATGGATGAAAGTGATCTGTATTAAGCTATATTTTCTATTTTCTTTAAGCAGTGTAACACCAATTACAAGAAATATAACACCACTGACAAAGTCATATCAAAGATGAAATATATTCGAGGTACAGAAAGAAAATGAAAAAATAAAAGTGTTGGTATGAGGAAAAAGAAACAATTCAATTGTTGTATTTTTTAAATCCTAAGTAATGTCTACATGAGACTATAAATTTTCAAATACTAAAATTTGTGACACCAATGATTCAAGTTGTAACACCATTGACCTATGTATAGGTGTTCTTATTACCAAAATTGTTCTCCTGATATTTTGAATTGTAAATTGTAAGCCTCCTACTGACAAACCCGAGAGGGACTATTATCTTACTCTCTGTATGTCAGTCTGTATGTCCGTCTGTCCATCTTTTCAATACTTTTTTTCTGCAATGGACTAAGATAGTGAGCAAAAATATAAAACAATGTACCTGATTTCGTTTTTGGTAGGTACACTTGAAGTTTTAGTAGGGTCACAAGTGTCGGCCACCACTTTTGGAAAAGTAATTACCTAAATACAAAGTATTTTTGCTGCAATATAGAACATAATGTTTGTTTATTTGTTTTGGGGTTTTTTTTTTTGCATTTCCATGTCAGTTATTTACTTGGTTTGAGAAAATAGAATTATCTTCAAAATAACCGAAACAAAATCTGTCAGGAATTATTTGAATTGATCAACACTGACAAGTATTTGATATTCTGGGTGTGCACGTCTTTTGCACTAAATTTGAATACTGAGGTCATAGAAGTTACTATCTGGTCTTTTATTTTTTCTTCTGTAAACGGTAAGAAAGACCCAAAGAGTAAAAATGGCTAAGACAATAATGGTTATAAACTTCAGACTCCGATGAGTGAAAATACCGGTAAGGTATTTTTGTTGTGTAGATTATTTATAACCGTTCTGTTTGGTGCTCTCATACCTATTCTGTCATATTACTTTCGTTGAATTTAAATTACTAAGGTATACTTGTAAACCACACGTAACAACATTCTTTATTCGTATAAGAGTACCACTTCACGTGTATAACACCGGTGCCACCCTATTAACTGGAACATGCTTTTGGTGTCCACCACGGTCATTTACATGAATGTTTGATATGTGTGATATTGCCACCTAAGTAAACATGAAATCTCTTTATTTTATTGATGTTTAGGTTCATGATTTATTTGTCTTTCTTTTTCTTCTATTTTCATAATTTTTGTGTGTGCTTGTTCCTTGTGTGCCGTCAAATTGAAGTGTTAACGTGTTTATTTTTTGTGGATGTTACAAGGGGTCTTTGTGAAGATTACCTTCTCCCTAAATATCTATTCTTTACACGATTTCATTCCATTCATCTCACAATTATTTCTGGTTCTCGAATGATGTGATAGTCATTGGTGTAACAGGATTCAAAACATAATGCTTTTTAGAAGTTAAATTGTTGGAAACTTTGATGTTGATACTTTGATGAACACATTACATGCTATTGATCGTATTTCACTTAAAAATTATAATTTTCATTTCTGACATAGAAGACAAAATCCAGAAAAAATGGCAATATGTCAATGGTGTTACTCGGTCTGTCAGTGGTGTAACACAACTAGCATTATCATGAAATTGGCTCTCTTTAAATAGATATAACCTACATACGTTTAATGCTAAACACAACATTATGACATTTATATCCTTTGAATACTTCATTTCCAAAACACAATGAAGATGCAATCACATTTAGACTGTCTTTGTCACTGGTGTAACGAAAATTGTAAATGGTGTAACTATAACACCACTGACCGTTTCACCAATGATGTATTCATCATTAATTTACAATAACTTCTATAAAGTGTTGTCCATGGACTTTGTAATACTTTCCATAAACATTATGTTGTATCAACGTTTGCAAGGAAAATGTACACCATGCTAAGTATTATACAATTGATAAAAATAAACGTAACACTAATGACGTGAAACAAATGTACGGTTCAGTTAACCCTTAATGGAACCATATAATCTTTGTTTCAAATTATCTTGAAAAGAGTGGACTTGAAATAATAAATGACAAGACCTCGATCCATATGAATGGACGTTGTTATGGAAACAACCTCGAGGTGTCACGTGTTTGACCTGACGCATGAGTGTAAACTTACAACATGGCGCTTGAATTCGAAGAGACGAAGCGGAGGCAAGTAGAATCCCGGCCGTATCATTGATATTAAAGCTTAACAAGGTAAAATATGATTGCCGATCGTTTAGTTTTATTTTATTTGTGTGAGACACAGTCAATAATCCCCCAGAAAATTTGCCGATTCGTGCCGGCCATATCCTAAATTTGGGTCCCGGGTTTGTTCAATGTACTTTCCTGCGGCCAACACACCCCTACCAACCAAATATCCAAGTGTCGTTGGCCGTTTCTGCGGCTAATTTTACTACTATGGCCTAATAATCGTTACCGTTGCATATTTCCACCCGATAATTTGCATGGTCAATTTCATTTTGAAAAGCAGGGGTGTATCAAATATTTAGATTTTTATTTTTCGGAAAATTGAAGAAAATCGGCGGTTTGTAAGTCGGATACAGACCTCGTTGAGGTCTGTATGAAGGTTAGATGCCCTCGGAGAGAACAGGGTGGTGTTTAAAGACCTCGGCCTTCGGCCTCGGTCTTTAAACACCACCCTGTTCTCTCCTTGGGCATTTAACCTTCATACAGACATCAACTCGGTCTTTATCCTATACATAAATGCAAATACTCTTACTTTTCTTTAATAATAAATAATAACAGTATTATCACTCAGTTTGAGTCAGCTCCGTGAAGGAAGAAGAAGAATTTTATATATATATACGTCCCTGATAATAATAATACTGTATCATTTTAATTCTATTCAGGTAAAAGTCAACAATTAATGCACACATGAAAGTCAATCAGAGACTTTAAGATCATATGTATACAATAAAAATACAACTAAAACCATTCATATGATTAAGGTAGTATAGTTTATTCATCAAATGCCTTACAGCTGAGCATATAGATATATACATGTAAATAATAATATGAATATACAATTAAAAATAGTGAAATACATATCAAGGTCAAGTACATACGATCTTAAATAAAATTATAACTATCACAGATCACAATCTTTTTCTCGTGTCAAAAGCATTTCGATATATATTTTCCAACTCTTTACTTTAGTATTTGTAGATGTGAAAAGTTGGATAAGTTTAAAGACAGAAGATCGTTGGAAAAAGTATGGTTATAATTTTTTTTTTACTCCAAGACTGGTACAGGCGGGACATTTAAGAACAAAATGAAATTCATCTTCTACATCTGTACTAAACATTGGGCAAATTCTTCTATCTAAAGGAATATTCTTGTAACGACCTGTTTCAATTTATAAACATTGTGAAGAGAGCCTTAATCTAGTAATAATTGCAGATCTTTGAACGTGATTTGGACGTGGAGTGCAGTGTGACCGGGGCTTTTCAAAAATATATATCATTGATTGATCATGATGTATAGGTTGAAAAGTTAACTGATTCGAGTTGATTTAGTTCAGAATTCAGATTATGCCTTTAACCTAAGGATAGCACATGAAAGCTTAAAAAGCTTATTTCCGGTGGGGTCCTTAGAAAAAGAAAACAAAAACAACAACAACAAAAAAAAAACTAGATGTTATGAATACATTCATAATTTCTTGTATTAAGGGAGCAACCATTAGATTTTTAGTGGGGGGGGGGGGGGGAGGAAGACATGGAAAAAATTCCCGGATCGAGATATTTCCGGCCCAAAGGCCGACAAAAAAATAAAAAAAAAAATAAATTTGCCCCCCCCCCCGAATCTTCTTTCGACCTTTCCACTGCCATTCCCGGTAAACACCTTTTGTGTGTGTCATAAACGAAGTACAAATAAAAATGAAACAAAACTTTGTTCGAAAGAGCGAAATCAAACTCCGTGTTTGATATTTCATATTGCCGAAAATCATGCTTATTCATTTAAACTTTAAGAGTAATTTTCAACATTGGAAAATTATTAAAAAAAAAACAAAAAAACAAAAGAAAAAAACAATCAACCCGAAGTGCCGGCGAAAAAAAAAATTCGGCTAAAAATAATCTTGCTCTTAAAAGTAATCTGAATTTGAAGAATTACCATAAGATTCGTTTAAAATTTCTGAAAAATTTCCAACTTGCTTCGCTCGCCGCAGTTTTCACTTCATATAATAATTTTTATGCTCGCCTCGCTCGCCATAGATTTCTATCAATACTTTATTTCTTTAATGGTAAAGTTCATATTTGAAAATATCAAAAGTACATGTACACATGTAACTGTATACAAGTTTCGAAGGAGAATTTCGTTTTTCACCAATTTACAATTCTAAATTTTAAAATTTGTCTAGAAGACCCTCCCATCAAACTCACTCTGTAACATGTTACGAGACCTTATACATACATTTTGTTGACTGAAAATCATATATCATATCTTAAAAATCTTTCTTCTCTCTGTTTAGAGGTGAATACAAGTTTTGCATAAAAATAAAGTAATGTTAAGAGTTTTGAGTAAAAAGAAAGAATTTCTATTGATAAAACGCAAACATTCTTAATATGCACATCACTTGTTAGAAAAAAAAAATCCTTGCTCCAACTTTGCAAGAAAAAAAGAATCTTGCTCCGACGCCCCCCTCCGCCCGAATATCAAATCTACAGTGTCCTATATATTCATAATTTCCTAGTTAATTTATAGCAGTAAATATATAGTTATAGTTCGAGTGAAAATACGCAAACCAGCTATAAAGGATCACGTGGCCAAATATTGTGAAACTGTTATGAACAGGAATGGTGTAAACTTCTCTTGGTCTATTAAAAATTCAGGGGATGTGATTGATAAAATGAAATAAAAAATTGAACGATTTGCAATTATCCAAAAATCGTTTCCTTTTTTTCCTCTTATGTGAGTGTAATCCGCTGTTGTCACTATTAGTTTTTTTTCTCATTGGTTTTTACTCACTGATATGAAAAATAATAATTCAGTGGTCTTGCCAAACCATGTATAAGAACTCCGTCTTCTTGACTACATACATGTAACATGAATCTGAATTCGAGTTTTGTGTTTGGCTCCAATTCACTGATGTTGAGAAAAAATAAATAATATGGAAAGGTAATTAGATTTCATAATAAATATACCCAACCTCAAACACTACGGTAACCCTGTATGATCAGTTGATGAAAGTTTAATAATAGAACCCAAAACCAGAGTCAAACACTACGGGAACCCTTGTTCGATTAGTGGATGAAAGTAAGAAATAGACTTCGGGAACCCTGTAGGATTAGTGCATGAAAGAAAGGAGGGGATCTCCAACAACACCAGGCTGCAGCACCCACAGCAAAACCCCAAAACACCCAATGCAAAAAACACAGAACAGACACCCACAGAAAGAGACGCAAAAGGGACAAGGAACACCAACTCACACCATAGAAACATTAAACATGAAAGACCACAAATAAACCAACGAGACCAATGGGCAACCGGTGCCGACTTAGGACGGCGATCTGCCACGTAAATAGCAGATGGTGTGGTTATCCTGGATTACGTGCGCACAACCCTCCCACTATTCCGATTTCCCAGAGGCCTCGAAGAACGCACAATTATGGTGTAAAACAACCTCCTCACTGTTAAATGACCACACACAAACAAGACCATAAAACGCAGGAGTCCAAGCAACACAGATGAATATGTAAATGGATATAAAAAGAGGACGTGCGTAACAGAGTCCGTGCTCTGCCGGCTGTAGCGAGCTCATATATGTTATCACCCGAGGAGTCCAACTGACATTCAGAGAGGACAGGTGGTCGAGGCCCTGTCTTCTCTAAAGAGGTTTGGACAGGGCCCGACTTGGAGTCCCGTCGTCACAGTCAGTTAGAGTGCAAATCTTAAGAATGCGCTCGTACAAGATTGTAGATTGGTCAAGTACCAAGCTTAGTGTCCGTCTGGTGGCATTAAGATCATATCCACGGTATAAAAGGCGTTTAATGACTCTGACGCATTTTCGATATATATGCTGTCTACCTTTGATCCTTCTTATTTTGTTAATTATGTCACCGTAAAATGCAGGTTGTGAAATACCTAAAGTAATATACTCTGTTGATTGTATGGGTCCGAATTTCAAAAGAAGTTTATCATAATTTTTGTAAAATTTCCAGAAAGTCTTTACTAATTTGTGAAAGCGAAAACCTTGACCTAAAATTTTCTTTGTAATTTGTAAATTTCTACTATGAAAATCCAAAACATCAGTACATGCTCTAGCATACCGGATGAGCTGTGAAATGTAGATACCGTATAACGGTAATCTAGGGACATCATCGTCAAGCCAGGGGAAATTTACTACATGTATGTTGAATCCAAAATCGTCTCATTTGTCATACACACTTGTATGAATTTCATCCATGACAATTTCATATAAAGGTCCAAAAATGGTGTTTTTGTGTCTGAAACTATTGCCTTGTTTAGAGTCAATTCTTGTGGATAAATAACATCTTTATACTTTTCAAAAACAGGATTATCGATATTTAGAATATCATCCAGGTACCTAGAAGTACCAATGAAACATTTCACATCATTATGCTTTTATTGCCTTTGAGGATTTTGAATAAATCCCCTTTCATATGTGTACAAAAATAGATCTGCAACAAGAGGCGCATAATTTGTACCCACAGAAATCCCTACAACCTGCTTGTAGAGATTCTCACCAAATCTGACATAAATGTTGTCCAAGAGGAAGGACAAGGCACTACACAGGTCGCTACATGTCCATGATTTCTATGCTTTGTATTATGTAGCGGAAAAGAAACCCTTTAATTCAGATGTACAAAATATAAGTTTTCCCCTCTCGATTATAGCATCATTTAATGAGTTTGGACAATTGATCATTAATCTTGTCGTGAGGAAGCGTGGTGTACATATTAGAAAAGTCGTATGAAGAAATCGTATTGGCTTGGACATTTCTAGATTTCATATTGTCAATCACATCCCCTGAATTTTTAATAGACCACAATAAATTTACAACATTCCTTTTCAAAACAGTTTCACAATATTTTGCAACGTGTTCCTTTACCACTGTGAGGGCTGATGTGAAATTTCTAGACAAACATGTAATTGAGCAGTTGCTAGAATTAGCAATGTATCTAAATTTGTAAGGAGATTTGTGCAGTTTTGGTATGCAGTATATTGTAGGAAGTCAGGAATGAAACACAAAACCAGAGCCAAATACTACGGGAACATTTAGGATTGGTGGATGAAAGTCACAAATAAAACCCAACACCACAGTCAAACACTACGGGAACCCTATAGGCTTAGTGGATGAAAGTCAAAAATAAAACCAAAAACCAGAGTCAAATACCACCTGAACCCTGAAGGATTTATGGATGAAAGTTAAAAATAGAACCAACACCAGAGTCAAACACTACGGGAACCCATAGGATTAGTGGATGAAAGTCATGCAAAAATAAAACCAAAAACCAGAGTCAAATACCACCTGAACCCTGTAGGATTTATGGATGAAATTTGAAAATAGAACCCAAAACCAGAGTCAAACACCACGTGAACCCTGTAGGAATTATGGATGAAAGTTAAAAATAGAACCCAAAAACCAGAGTCAAACACTACGGGAACCCCGTACGATTAGTGGAAGAAAGTCAAAAATAAAACCCAAAACCAGAGTCAAAAATCATAACCAATAAAAATCAAATTCTAGACAAAAATACATCCTTTACAGTTTAGGCATACGGAATTCAAAGCGAATCGTGTTAAAAAGCCTCTTTTACAATGAACAGAATGATTATAGTCTCTAACTAACATGTTTCATGATTTGCTTCATTTTGATTAAAACATATACATATATTCATAATATATTTTATTAGCATAAAATCAAGCGATTTGCAATTAATCCAAAATTATCTTTTTAATGCAAAATGTAACCAATAACAAATATGGATAATGACTATATAGGCCAACACATAGTACAAAATCAATGATTCAGAAAATCATAATCATCCCTAATAAACAGCATTAATTATACTAAGGATATTATATTATTTCTGTACAAATTGACCTTTTGTGAATATTTTTCATTGCAATATTTTGTAAGCCTGTGGCCTACAGGTTTAGGGTGTAGTTCGCGTAGTGTATTAAATAGTCATTTTGAATACTATAAACTGAAGTCCGAATAAAGTTCTAAGTTTAATAAAAGCATTACATGTTGCAGTATGTCTCGGTCTCGTTGGTTTATGTGTAGTACGTTCTTTGTGTTTGATGTTTCTGTATTGTACGTTGACGTTCCTTGTCACTTATGCGTCTCTTTCTGTGCTTGTCTGCTTTGTGTTTTTGCATTGGGTGTTTTGGGGTTTTGCTGTGGGTGCTGCTAACCTAGTGTTGTTGGAGATCCCCTCCTTTGTTATGTATATATATGTATGAGAGCGGAGTTTTAACTTAAACTGAACTGGTCGGCAAAACGATGCGCCGAGTAAATATGTGGACGATTGGAAATTGCTTACACCTGCACAAAAATAAGTAATTGGATTTTGATTAAAAAGACATTTTAGAAACTAGATTCTTCCAAAAATATATAGAACCTTAATGGCTTTTAGGGGGAGATTTCCAATTAGCTTCCAATTAACTCTTACGGAAAACAAAGGGTACTTAGTTCTTGCAGGTATTCCAATTACAACAGTGTTCTAAGCATCGTGGAAATCAAATTAAACAGATAACAGAGTCTACAAACTAAAGTTAATTGTTTCAAAGTGAAGCTCGAACTTATAGTCAAGTAATTAAGTTGGAATGATTCCCCTTTTACAATAGCAAACTCAAGTTAGCAATTTCTATATATATGTTACAGGGAATAAGTGTAATCAGGGATTTCATGTAATTCCTGAAAGGTTCAGTGATTACGTGTAATCCCTGGTCATTTTTATGATTACATGAAATCCCCAAAATTTTAGGGATTGCATGTAATTCCTAAAATATTTTAGCATTTTTACACTTATTTCCTGACAGCCAAAATTCATATAAAAATGATGAAATTGAAATATGATAGATATTTTACATGTTCATAATATAAAATCCTATTTCTGAAAGAGACAAAATGGTTTCGTATATAATCAGATAAGCTTTTAAGGCAGATTATGTTAATTCAAGATTGATAGGAAAATGATATGTAAGAAAAACTCTTGAGCGGACAATTTGGTTGCACAGATAGATTTTGACCCACTGATATGACTGTAACACACGTACTCGGTAAAATGGAATCTTGAATGGACTATGTAACTCAATACAGCCATTGTACGTAAGTGTCATGGTGATCACTTCATCCCAAAATCTTTTCTTTGCATCTATTCTATTTCAATGAAACTTGTTGCTATCAAAATATCTTTGTATTTAGATGTACACAATATTATATATCCAAATTTTTTTTACCGGGAAATAGGAATAATTCACATAGATTTGCTTTATGGACCTTCATACTCCGTCTGGTCTCCTATGCTATTTTAACATATATTTTATTTGGATATGCTACTGAATCGACCCTACAGGAAATTTGGAGCCGCGCACTCACTGTAAAGTAAATGTACAAATCTAAATTCAAAGCATTAAAGAGGGCGCTACTGAAATGAATTTTAGTGGCTCTGCTGGAAGCATCACTGAGGAGAATTTAATATTCGAAACACTTGGCTGGTGCAGGAAAATTTGGTTTGGAATTTTCTTCATCACATAATAAATAGTTGAAAATTAGACCATTTTCATCATTTTTTTTTGCCCATTATCAGGATACGTTAATGAGGGTTAAATACTAATTTTTCCGATTGAAACTTTTGATATATGTTTTATAGAACTTTGACCATCAATTTTGTTTGATAAATTCTTTTTCTTTGGTTTGTTTTATGTCTATTTAGCATAGATAATGATAAACATGATAAATGAACTTCGAAATTTGGGGAATATTTTGATAAAAATTACCTATTCTAGTTTGAATATTTTCACTTATTTGGCATAACTAGTTCTGGGTACTTGACAGAGAGGATATTCAGCATCAACTGAGCCCAAAATAATAGATATCAAAACTGAAAATAAGGAGAAATTAAGGTTAGGAAATAAGTGTAAAAATGCATGAAAAATTCAGGAATTACATGAAATACCTGGCCAATTTCAGGAATTACATGTAATAACTAATCGAAACAGGGATTACACGGAATCCCTAAATTTCAGGAATTACATGAAATCCATGATTACACTTATTCCCTGTAACATATACATGTAACTAATATGAATAATTAATTAGGTCTTCCGACTTCCGTCGGAAGACCTATTGTTTTCGTAACCGTGGAAAATTGGATCAGCGATTTCTCAAGAACCCTGTAAGCTAGGACAATGAAAGTTCTCCAACGTTACGTTTGGAGTAAAAGCTAGATTGGTCTTTTTTATTTTTGGTCTCTGTTATTTTTTTATCATGTTTTTTAGTAGATTCAAATATTTGACGGGGCGTCGAATTACTCAAAAGGACCGAAAATTTCATGTTTTGCTATTTGTTAGCTTAAATATATCGTATTTTGCTATCTACAATTTCCATTCTTTTTGAAAGTCGACAGCCATGCAAGATATGAAATGCTAGATGCACACTGTAACGATTTATTACGATGACGTCCTTCACCGTCCTTCATATATTTCCAAATTCAGAAGTTCATAGGAGGAAGACACTTTTTTGCTTATAATAGTAAACAAAAATTTGGCTTATGAAGTTTCCTAAAAATTTCAATATTATTATTTTTTATCCATATATCTGTCTTATTAAGTCTTTCTGATTTTTCCTATCTCTTACTGTTGAAAAGATATGAGCATCGAAATTTTGAGTTGGGTATTTCGATACACCTTCACGCCAACAGATCGGGCGCACACTAAAATTGGTAGTCCGAGTCCGACTCGAGAAAAGCAGTGTTGAGATTTTCAAATTCCGATTTCACGGCAATGATGAATATGCATTTCATAAATACATTTCGATATACACAATTTGATTTTAAAACAGTTGATTAATTTAGAAGAGATCAGCTACAAACCAGAATTTACACACAAAAAGTGGTAGTTTGATTCCGATTTCTAACCTACAAACCTGTTTCTAAACTTCAATAACTATATTTTGAACATCAAGTTTAATTTCTAATTCTAGCAAACGTTCGAACATAATTTTCGGTTGGTTTATTTACAAATTGATGAACAATTTCTCCAACATTCTTCCCTCCCCTCGTTTTTCGAAAACAGTTCTGTTTATATTGAACGATGTCGCCATGATGGAAATTCAAAATAAACTTTGAAAAAAGGGAAGGGGGGGGGGGTTCTAAATTTGAACCTGCACAGCGAGAACCTCATGGTATTTATATATATATATTGAACGTAACTTGTTATTACCATTTCTCTTCTCAAGAAAATTGGTTCTACAGCTACGAGCTCGCCTTTTTTATGGGGGAAGGGGGCAGGAAGAATTTGCAAAAAAAAAATCCCGGCTCTGAAAAATGCTGAAAAAATATTCCGGCCCAAAGGGCCGGCAATTTTTTTTTCCCGGACCATGCAAAAGTAAGGATACATTGCATGATATGGCAATTTTTGCTGGCCCTTTGTGCCAGACAATTTAAAGTCAAAAAATTAATTAATATAAATACAAACTGTTCACATAGCTGTATCTACCAGAGACCTAATACGCATAGGCACAAAAATCTAGAAAAGGTTCTATTTGAACATCATACAATCTGTCTGAAATTCGCTAATTGCAAAGAGACATCTGAAGGAACGGTTATTAACTCATACTCTGTAACAGCGGGGAGTTTAACTTACACAGACATTCACAACATTTGACAATTTATTTAAATCCGGCCCGAAGAACCGGCGAAAATTTTTCTCCGACTCTGGTAATGGCTGAAAAAAATGGCCTGCTCAGAAAATTGCTGAAAAATTTTTACCGGCTGGCAATAGAATTCCTGCCCCCCACCCCAAATCAAATGGTTGCTCACCAACAATTATCGGTCTGAAAATTTAATGTTACTGCTATTTGAAAACTTAAATATATAATATAAATACACTCATGTAATGTGACGTCCTTCATATTTCCAAACCAAAAATTGTATAGGAGGAAGACACTCTTGTTGCAACCGCAACAAGAAACCTTTCTAGTTAGCATAATTATTGTTGGAGAGAGGCCATATGATTACAATTGTTGCAAATTACTATAAAGCCTACGCTAACGCAGCAAGATACGCCCGTTGGGATTTATTTTCACAACACCAAAATATTTAAGTACTATAACTCTGTAACGACAAATCAGGTGAGCATGAAAACCGAAAGGGAGCTTCCTCTCCATAATTAGATCACAAAGTATAAATATCATGCAATTCTGTTGACGCATATTCAAGTCATTACGTATACTTTGTCCTTAGCTTAAAATGTATGTGTATATACAATGTAATGTTCCCCCTCCCATTACACATAATTTCTCAATTATGCGACAAAAAATTAAAAACCCGTTACATATGTAAAATAACATTCTTTCTTCTTGAAGTATACAAATTTTAAAAACATTTCACCCAGAAATAGATTATTGAATTTGAAGACGTTTAACATTTTAAATAATTTTTAACTATTTTAGTATCTTTTCACTGTATTTTAAAAATCTAAGTCCCATAACTCTGTAACGACAAATCGGATGAACGTGAAAATCGAAAGGCGGCTTCCTCTCCACAGTCCAATCATAATGTATGAGTATCGTGAAAATCCATTGACGCATATTCAAGTTATTGTGTTCCATAAGCGGACGGACAGACAGACGGACATCGCCATACCATAATACGTCCCGTCAAATGACGGGCGAATTAAAATGAATTAGACAATTAAGTCCCCTCCGATAGTCAATATGATTATTGAATTTACTATATTCAAGATTACGTCCAATGTCGGTGGTGACAGAAAGCTAAATGACAGAGTTTCGTTTACAACTTTAATTTAATCCTTTAACGCATGGCGATGTTGCACACAATAATGTTAATGGTCTGCATCCGAGAACGTCAAACCGTAGACTAGCGTGTTCATACCAGGTCTTAGGCTGTAGGCGGATCCCACGTGTTATGATACCACCTTCAAACGTCTGTGAAACAAGTGTATTTCGGTCTGAGTTTCCATTAAACACCTGTAATGAATTGTAGAAATGGGTTATTACCTTGTTTTGTGTAGGAAACAAGAGCAGACAGTAATTATTTCATTATCCAATGAAGTTATTTGCAATGTT
The DNA here is from genome assembly GCA_033119305.1 of Pinctada imbricata. Taxonomy (NCBI): domain Eukaryota; kingdom Metazoa; phylum Mollusca; class Bivalvia; order Pterioida; family Pteriidae; genus Pinctada; species Pinctada imbricata. The sequence goes on along the minus strand of VSWD01000010.1, from coordinate 25,736,270 downwards.
AACTTCCATAAAGATGTATCATTATGGTATTATGAAAATGTTTTCACGATGCATTGCAATATATCTGAATAACTTGAAAATTGGCATATTATGCACTGAATTCTCTTGATACAATATATCCAATATACACGTATATCCAATGATTGTGTATGGTAGGTTTGGCCCGGCTCTTTCTGTTTATTATCCTTTATTTTGTTGTTGACTTTATGGAGTCTTTGGAGTTAGGTCCTCCTTGTCAATTTAGTGTTTCATCTGGTCTACTCGGTATTTCGTATTTGGATGTCTCAGTGTTTTGTGAGTGCTGCTTCCGAGTTATATTTTTGATCCCCTTCTTTGTTTGGTTTTTAGTTAAACTTGGCAGATGGCCGTCCTAAGACGGCAACGGTCGCCCATTGGTCTCGTTGGTTTATATGTGGTCTTTTATGTTCAATGTTTCTATGGTATGAGTTTGTGTTTCTTTTACGGCATTTACATATCACAGCTCATCCGGTACGCTAGAGCATGTACTGATATTTTGGATTTTCACAGTAGAAATCTACAAATTACCAAAAAACTTTTAGGTCAAGGTTTCCGCTTTCATAAACTAGTTAAGACTTTCTGGAAATTTTACAAAAATTACAGTCAACTTCTTTTAAAATTCGGATCTATACATGCAACAGAGTACATTACTATGGGTATTACACAACCTGTCTTTTATGGTGATATGATAAACAAAATAAAGAGGATCAAAGGTAGGCAGCATAACCATCGAAAATGCGTCAGAATCATCAAACGCCTTTTATACCGTGGATATGATCCTAATGTCACCAGACGGACACTAGGCTTGGTACTTGACCAATCTACAGTCTTGTACAAGCGCATCCTTGAGACTTGCACTCTGACTGACTGTGACGACGGGACTCCATGACGGGCCCTGTCCAAACCTCTTTAGAGAAGACAGGGCCCCGACCACCTGTCCTCTCTGAATGTCAGTCGGACTCCTCGGGTGCTTGCATACATGAGCTCGCTACAGCCGGCAGAGCACGGACTGTATAACGCATGCCCTCTTTTTATATCCATTTACATATTCATCTGTGTCTCTGGGGCCTCTGCGTTTTGCGGTCTTGTTTGTGTGATGTCATCTTACAGTGAGGAGGTTGTTTTACACCACAATTGTACGTTCTTCGAGACCTCTGGGTAATTGGAGAAGTGAGAGGGTTGTGCGCACGTAATCCAGGATAACCACACCATTTGCTACTTGCGTGACAGATGGCCGTCCAAAGTCGGCACCGGTTACCCATTGGTCTCGTCGGTTTATGTGTAGTCTTTTGTGTTTGATGTTTACATGTCGTGTGTCTCTTTTCCGTCTCGTGCTGTACTCGTCTTTTGTGTTTTTGCATCGGGTGTTTTGGTGTTTTACTGTTGATGCTGCAACGGGGTCTTGTTGGAGATCTCCTCCCTTCTTTTTCTTGTCCCTTTTGTGTCTTTTTCTGTGGGTGTCTGTTCTATGTATTTTACATTGGATGTCTTGGGGTTTTGCTGTGGGCGCTGGAGATCCCCTCCTTTCTTTTGAATTCTCGAATGTACTTTTACAATAGTGGAGTTACGTCGGAGTTCACCTGTTATGAACGTTGATCTAAATCTTATCATTCAAAAGTTTCCCTTTTTCTTTTGATCATTACGTTGAATCAGGTTAACATACTTTGGCTCAAAGTATTTTGAAATAAACTAATACGACTTGGCACCATCCCTATAAGGCTATATTTAACATAGTTTTATATGGATATGCTACTGAATCGACCCTGCTATTAAGGATATAAGAATTCCTGACTTTTTGTCGATAAATCGTCTTATTATCTACACTTCTTTGTGTGATTTGCTATTTCGTTACTGAATAGTATGTGACATGTAATATTTTTGTTGGAACCTTGATTGATGCATCAACACCAAAAATTGAGGGAAAACTGCATCGTGCGCGTAGCGCAAAATGCATAAGTTTTCCCTCATTTTTGGTGTTGATACCTCGATCAACCAAAAATATTACAATGATTTCTTATCATTTCATTTAGTTGCGTTTCTACGTTCATTTGCAGCTTTGAAATTGTGTTGCCAATGACGTTGCTTATGACGTTGCTAAGCGTGTTCCTCCAGTTTGAGTTGATGCAGGTAATCATAATCTTTTTTACTTAGAATGACAATGGAAATTAAATGATTTACATTTGCTAGCTGAATCCAAGTCGAGGTTGATTCCTTCTGATACAACACATAATATGACGTCACCCATTGATCTTTGTTTGATCGCCCTTTGGTCAGCACAGCCGTGACGTGGTAAATCGAAGATAGCTCCACCTAGGAAAAATTAATATATCGTCTAATTGAATACATAGTGCTTTATTATGAGCATATTTGATTTGGATTTCATATATAAAAAGTAAAGTGATCTAATTTGTTACCTTCTTCAACAATGTACAAGACACTTGTTTCGGATAGTGAATTCTCATAAGTGGTACTTCAAGCCAAAGGTGATCATGTGATATTAACGTTTTAGTGATAAAATGAATGATAAAAGATCTTGAAATAAAGGTTTTGATACATTTGAGACATTCAATCGCGGGGAGTAGGTATTGCCGCTCTACACTGCAAACGAAAGTAAGTGTAGATAACAAGAAACTTATTCTCTTGAACAACATTTCAAGCCAATTGCAATGCATCAGGCAATAAATTCTCATCAGTGGTACCTCGAGCCAAAGATATTCTCAGACTCGGCCAAATTTATTTAGTAACGCCCTTTTGTTTCATACTCTATGTATCTAATTTGCAACGAATACATAACGAAGTCTTATGTACCTCTATCATATACATAGGAAAATTAAAACAAAACATATTCTCAAAGACTGGTTTCTGATTGTACTGTATTTTAAAAAAAAATGGGAAGGATTCCAAAACTTCAAATAAAAGTGGAATTCATACTTGTAATTCAAAATGATGAAGAATGATTTTTAGCTCACATGAGTGCATATAAAAATATTTTGTGCAGCGGTTTCAGAGGAGAAGTAAAAAATGTGTCAGAGAAATCAGGGTCTGTAGCGCCATCTTGGATTTCCGACTGGCTCGAAAAACACAAACTTGGTAGAGGACATTGAGTTCTTGCATCCTGTGAAGTTTCGAGAGATTCTATGGTGCCCTTTCAGAGGCGAAGTCGAAAATGAGTCAGCCAATCAGAGCCTGTGGCGGCCATCTTGGATTTCCGATCGGCTAAAAAAAAACACAAACTTGGTAGAGGGCATTGAATATTTGCTTCCTGTGAAGTTTCGAGAGATTCTGCGCAGCGGTTACAGAGGAGAAGGCAAAAATGTGTCAGCCAATCAGAGCCTGTGGTGGCCATCTTGGATTTCCGATCGGCTCGAAGAACACAAACTTGGTAGAGGGCATTGCGTTCTTGCATCTTTTGAAGTTTCGAGAGATTCTATGCAGCCGTTTCAGAGGAGAAGTCGAAAATGTGTCAGCCAATCAGAGCCTGTGGCGGCCATCTTGGATTTCAAATCGGCTCGAAAAACACAAACATGGTAGAGGGCATTGTGTGTTTGCATCCTGTGAAGTTTCGAGAGATTCTGTGCAGCGTTTTCAGAGAAGAAGTCGAAAATGTGTCAGCCAATCAGAGCCTGGGGCGGCCATCTTGGATTTCCGATCGGCTCGAAAAACACAAACTTGGTAGAGGTTATTGAGTACTTGCTTCCTGTAAAGTTTCGTGAAATTCTGTGCAGTGATTTCAGAGAAGTCGAAAATGTGTCAGCCAAGCACAGCCTGCTGCGGCCATATTTGTTGACCAACGGCACGAAAAACACAAACTTGGTGGAGGACCTTGAGGTCTTGCTTTCTGTGAGGTTTCGTGAAATTCCGTGCAGCGGTTGCAGAGGAGGAGTCGAAAATGTTAGAATATTAACGACAAACGACGGACGGACGACGGACGCCGGACGACAGGCGACGGACGCCGCGCTATGAAAATAGCATCGCTCAGGTGAGCTAAAAAGCCCCAAAAGTTTGTGTGTTTCGTGCCAATCGGTCATCAAATATGATGGCCGATTGGCTGACGCATTTTTGACATCTCCAAAACTGATGCTCATAATTTCACGAAACCTTTAAGGAAGCAAGTACATCACCCCACAAACAATCCCAATTTGAGCACACCTTTCCGTCGCAACAGAGAAGAGTTCTGGATAAAAAATCTTAACACTGCAGCGCCCTATGGTTGCAACGATAATATAAGCAGCTTAGGAAACGTAACAAGTCCAGGTTGTCAATCCGTAAATGTGAATAGCTTATTCAACAGACCACAAAGAAGACCTCGAAGTCATGGCATTCGTAAATATAATAGGCCTGAGATACATAGTTTCTCCTTCGATGACTTGGTTCCATTTTTGAATGAGCCCCTAGGCCTGCATTATATTCGTACCAAATTATACTCTGTTCCTATACGGAAGTTACACGAAATCTACGAATATACGAAGGACCTCACTTATACCGATACACGTTCCCAAGAATACAGACTACAAGGAGTCATCTTGGACATTTCTACCTTTCGTTTATTTCAAGCAGTTAGATCAGATAAATCAGAGGAGAAAACAAACCGTCCTCTCATTAAAGTAAAATTTGCAAACAAAGGTATTGATAAATTGAATCTTGGTCAAATTTTGAATCACAAAACTGTCACAGAAAAAATCCCACCATATTTCAAAAGACAAGAAACTCCTTGTATTTCCTATAGCTACACACCAACAGTTGCATCTAAAATTTACAATTACAAACGATTCTTGCAGTGCATTGATTTTAGTAATCCCTCACTACATCCACTTCCTTACGAATGTTCTTCATCGGATTTTAACTACTCTCCTTGTGGACACGTTATTACAGGTGACCTTAGTATAGTCAAGAACGACTAGTTGAGAGATTTGTTAAAAAAGGGTCCCAAATACAGAGAAAGTATGTCCTTTACATGGAACCAAAATTTCAAAATTATCATGGACTCTTGTGAGGAATATGCAAGACGTTGGACAAAGAAAGAGGATGTGCAGCTCGACACACTTTCCGAATGGATAAAATCCATCAGAGGGTTACTTTTATATAGAATTAACCGATTAAAATCAACTGTGAGCACCAGATTCGAGTCTATATTTAAAGACCCTGATGTTATCACAGAGCTTACCTACCTCCAAGAACATTATGTCATCACACCAGCGGACAAAGCCTCAAATAATTACACATTTACTTGCAAAAAGTTCTACAGTAAACTTCGTATATAACGAAGCCCAGGGGACCATTGGTCCAAATTAGTTATAGCCATATTTCGTTACATGCATTTTGATGCTTAATATGTTTACTTGTTGTGGCCTTTCTGAATGAATGAAAAGTGAAGACCAATATTCAGTAGCTATGTTGTGATTTATTCAGTAAACATTCTTTACAATTGACATGCCGACATAGTTTTAAATGATTGGCAATCATTACCTCATGTGTATACAACACGTCTCCTAAAATATAATTAGCATGGGGAGAGCAATTATTCGATAATTAGTAATTATCTGTCCGCCGGGTGTGTTAATTGGGAATACCTGATGGCAATTTCGTCACATCAGGTGAAAATAGTAAAGAAATTATCACCACGGGACCACAAGATGGCTTCGTAAAAGCCGATAATTCGTTATATACAAATTCGTTACAGTCGTACAAAAATAAATGGATGGTAATAGGACTTCTGCAGGGACTTTCTTTTTACTTCGTTACAAGCAAAATTTCGCTATAACCCTGTTCGTTATAGGTGAAGTTTACTGTATTTCGAAAGTCTTGTTAAAGAGTTGGGTTTAAATTCGACACCTGGAAATCCCACTTACACCCCAACAAACCTTTCTGCCTCTGAAATACTGTAAATTGGTTTTTATTCGTCAGGCACCAATTTTCGTCATTTTCGTCAGTGCCTCCATTGACGAAATTACGTATCGACGAATATAAATACTCCTGACAAAATATAGACTAGTGTAGAAAGGAAAAAATGAATCTTTTAAAAGAGTTAATACGACAGGCAAATGATAAATTATTGAAAACTGAATACGCACACAAAGTCTTCTATAATTACCAAATGATATGTTTTCACAACAAGCTATGTGGTACACGTATCTCTAATTGTTTGTGTACCAATAATTGTTAAACAAACAATGAAAACAAACGCGTACGGCCTATACCTGAATGTTAAGTTGGCATTTGAACAGACGAATTATATTTTAGGAACCCTTGGATGACGAATATACGTACTGACGAAATGGTCATTTTGAACGAATTGACGAAAATTGGTACTGACGAAAATAAAGCAATTTACAGTAATAGATAACCACAAATCAGCTCTTTCTTCCTTTGGCTTCCAAACTAACAATTTAGATGTTAAACGTCTTTAAATTCAATAGCATCATTTCAAACCTGATAATAAATTTACAGCATGGACCAGACATGCACGTTTCGGGTACTAAACCCTCGTCAGTGATCCTCAGTCTAAACAATGTAATATGGCCAAAAAGTATGAAAATTATTATGTCCAAAAATGTACCAAAAGACGTAGCAGAATGGGTGGGATATGATGCTACAGGACCCACGTTTTAGAAATTTCAAGAAATTTTGTAACAGAAAATTTCAAATGCGTTGAAGACACAGACGATCAACCGAAGTTGATCGAACTTGGCTACATGTGCCCTCGGGGACTCTTGGTCCACCAGCAGTGACACTCACCAAGTAGTTCAAATGTTAAACGTCTTTAAATTCAATAGCATCATTTCAAACCTGATAATAAATTTACAGCATGGACCAGACATGCACGTTTCGGGTACTAAACCCTCGTCAGTGATCCTCAGTCTAAACAATGTAATATGGCCAAAAAGTATGAAAATTATTATGTCCAAAAATGTACCAAAAGACGTAGCAGAATGGGTGGGATATGATGCTACAGGACCCACGTTTTAGAAATTTCAAGAAATTTTGTAACAGAAAATTTCAAATGCGTTGAAGACACAGACGATCAACCGAAGTTGATCGAACTTGGCTACATGTGCCCTCGGGGACTCTTGGTCCACCAGCAGTGACACTCACCAAGTAGTTCAAATGTTAAACGTCTTTAAATTCAATAGCATCATTTCAAACCTGATAATAAATTTACAGCATGGACCAGACATGCACGTTTCGGGTACTAAACCCTCGTCAGTGATCCTCAGTCTAAACAATGTAATATGGCCAAAAAGTATGAAAATTATTATGTCCAAAAATGTACCAAAAGACGTAGCAGAATGGGTGGGATATGATGCTACAGGACCCACGTTTTAGAAATTTCAAGAAATTTTGTAACAGAAAATTTCAAATGCGTTGAAGACACAGACGATCAACCGAAGTTGATCGAACTTGGCTACATGTGCCCTCGGGGACTCTTGGTCCACCAGCAGTGACACTCACCAAGTAGTTCAAATGTTAAACGTCTTTAAATTCAATAGCATCATTTCAAACCTGATAATAAATTTACAGCATGGACCAGACATGCACGTTTCGGGTACTAAACCCTCGTCAGTGATCCTCAGTCTAAACAATGTAATATGGCCAAAAAGTATGAAAATTATTATGTCCAAAAATGTACCAAAAGACGTAGCAGAATGGGTGGGATATGATGCTACAGGACCCACGTTTTAGAAATTTCAAGAAATTTTGTAACAGAAAATTTCAAATGCGTTGAAGACACAGACGATCAACCGAAGTTGATCGAACTTGGCTACATGTGCCCTCGGGGACTCTTGGTCCACCAGCAGTGACACTCACCAAGTAGTTCAAATGTTAAACGTCTTTAAATTCAATAGCATCATTTCAAACCTGATAATAAATTTACAGCATGGACCAGACATGCACGTTTCGGGTACTAAACCCTCGTCAGTGATCCTCAGTCTAAACAATGTAATATGGCCAAAAAGTATGAAAATTATTATGTCCAAAAATGTACCAAAAGACGTAGCAGAATGGGTGGGATATGATGCTACAGGACCCACGTTTTAGAAATTTCAAGAAATTTTGTAACAGAAAATTTCAAATGCGTTGAAGACACAGACGATCAACCGAAGTTGATCGAACTTGGCTACATGTGCCCTCGGGGACTCTTGGTCCACCAGCAGTGACACTCACCAAGTAGTTCAAATGTTAAACGTCTTTAAATTCAATATTAGATTTAGATTTACCATACTTATACTGCATACCTAAAATGCATAAGAATCCGTACAAACAACGTTTCATCGCTGGTTCCTCAAAATGTTCTACCAAATCTGTATCGATCTTACTCGCCAAAGTTTTATCTGAAATCAAATCTGGGCTTCAAAAATATTGTTCCACAGTATATTCTCGCAGTAGTATCAACCAGATGTGGATTTTAAAGAATTCGAAGGAACTTTTAGAACATCTTAAATCCACTCATTTTAGTAAAGTTCATTCGATCAAAGCCTTTGATTTTTCGACACTTTACACTACAATTCCACATTCTAAATTGAAAGAGAGACTCGCAAAAATTATAAGTAATGCGTTTACAAGTAAGAACGGTAATCGCAAATACAAATTTATTGTTGTGAACTATGACAAAACCTACTTTGTAAAAGAAAAGTCAGATTCTGAAAATAAGTACACTGAAACAGATATTATTCAGATGTTAAACTTTTTGATCGACAACATTTTTGTGGTGTTTGGAGGAAAGGTCTTTCAGCAAATTGTCGGAATTCCAATGGGGACCAATTGTGCCCCACTCCTTGCCGACATTTTCCTTTACTCGTACGAAGCTGAATTCATTCAATCTTTGGTCTCTGAAGGGAAAAGATACTTAGCTTCTGACTTCAACTTCACTTATAGATACATAGACGATGTGTTGTCCATCAATAATCCGAAATTCGCAGATTACCTGAGCAGAATCTATCCTTCAGAGCTTGAAGTCAAAGAAACTACAGAGACAAATAATTCAGCATCCTATTTGGACATAATGTTGTCCTACGACACTGATGGTCACATGAACACCTCACTCTATGACAAACGTGACGACTTCAATTTCAGCATTACAAACTTTCCTTTTCTGAGTAGCAACATCCCTTCATCGCCTGCTTATGGCGTGTTCATATCTCAGTTGATACGCTATGCCAGATCAAGTACGACATATACGGATTTTGTTCTGAGAGCTAGGCGTCTTTCAGATAAGCTTCCCAGTCAGGGATATGTTTGTGACCGACTAACATCGTCACTGAGGAAGTTCTACGGTCGATACGGGGAACTCGTCATACACTATGATGTCCCACTCTCCTGAATGGTGGGTGATATTCTGTCATAGACCATTTGAACCATCCAACCCAAGATTGTACTCTATGTCTTCCGAAATGGAAGTTACCGGATGTGACAGTTCTACCGAATTGAAGCGGCGGGTGTTGCATGCAAGCAGGAGATGCTTACTCTTCCTGGGCACCTGCTCTCACTCCCATATCGGGAGTTCGCTTCTTTTCATGTGGTGGAGGTTTTTGTTTGTTTGCTTTGGTTCCTGTTTTGTCCTGATTTTGTATGCCTTCGGTTTCTGATTTTCTGAATTATCGATTTTGTGCTGTATACAGGGATATGGTCATTATCCATATTTGTCACTCAAGGGCCTCCACCAAATTGTCCACTACTATTCTTTTGTTTGCGACTCAGGTGAGCGATATGGCCCCTTGGTCCTCTTGTTTCTTTTGTAGAAGAATTGTCATATTGTTAAAGCACAATTAAAAAGTCTATGTTATTCAAATTACTCTTTATTTTCCTTGCTGTTCAGAAAGAAAGATATGTAGCAGTCAAATTGCCATTCAAATAAATTATATTTCATACCCATTCCATTTAATTTCAACGCATAGATATGCCTGTATTGGAAAGCAGTAGATAATGATAAGTTATTGCAGTGTGAGGCTAATGAGGTAGCTAACTTCAAAAAGTGTTTGCTTTTTCATCAATCTCAATCCCACTCTTGTGGCAGGAATGATTCATCATGTTAATTACAACCGTATTCTACATGCAAGTTAACACTATATCTACTTTTTTAAATCTGAAAATGTTTCAATGCTTATTAAAACAACTACCTGAATCCATGCATTCCCTGTATGGTCGGATGAGGACCAAGACGTGTTGCTATCTATACTGTAATCATCAAGGAATTCATCGATCGATTGATATATGGATGACATGGTTACATTTCCGTACTCCAAAATGCTCTGTGGACCAACTACAGTATAAATATCAATAAAGATGTTATATATTTCTACAATATGATTGACAGTATGGTATTCCTTGCCTGAGGCCCATAACGAAGTAAAATTTTTATCGAGATTTTCAATAGATCGATTTCTTCTAGATTGAAGACTTTAAAATTCATATAATCCAATATAAGCAGTGGTATTGAGAAATCATAAAGATTGTATAATATTTCAATAGTGAAATCCTTCGGACGAAGTCAAAATTATTACAAACGAATTTCATGATGTATGTACCACATATAAGGTCGTTGTATGACCAAGGCTTTCCTGGGATACATGTAGATGACATTATCATTGTCGATGACGTAAGCGGGTCCGTAACATTATACTGGATGAAAGGAGGATCGAAGGATTCCTCCAAAACTCCTGTGACAGCAGGTCTTGTATCCGAGCATTCTGTAAGAAAGGCATGGTCAATTCACATATTAATCGCAAGTTACACGATAGCGAATCACGTGATATGACCTGATATCACCTTGTCTCACTCCCATTTTGGGAGTTCGCTTCTTTTCATACGATGGAGAGTTTTGTTTGTTTGCTTTGGTTCCTGTTTTATCCTCATTTTGTATGCCTTCAGTTTATGATTTTCTGAATTATGGATTTTTTTTACTGTGTATTGGGATAGCGTTATTATCCATATTTCTCATGCAAATAATCTCTTGTACGGGAATTCCCTTCGATTTACCAAGGTAAATACTGTATGTATCTACTTTATGTAAACTTATTATAGACCTATCATATGAGTATCATTATCATTTATATGATGATAATCTATGCAGGATTAGAGGTATATCTATTAAATACATTTTTTACATGTCATGATATGGTGCACGTAAATAAACGTTTTCTGTTTTCTGTTCTCTTGATATACCTCTATTCTTGACCAAAATAGACTACCATCATAATCCTAATTGATTATAATGCTCATATGATATGCCTAAATCAAATTCCTATTAGGCAGATTTAGACAGTGTTTTTAAAGAGTTTAACATTTGAACTACTTGGTGAGTGTCACTGCTGGTGGACCAAGAGTCCCCGAGGACACATGTAGCCAAGTTCGATCATCTCTGGTTGATCGTCTGTCTCTTAAACGCATTTGAAATTTTCTGCTACAAAATTTCTTGAAATTTCTAAAACGTTGGTCCTGTAGCATCATATCCCACCCATTCTTCTACGTCTTTTGGTACATTTTTGGACATAATATTTTTATTACTTTTTGGCCATATTACATTGTTTAGACTGAGGATCACTGACGAGGGTTTAGTACCCGAAACGTGCATGTCTGGTCCATGCTGTAAATTTATCAGGTTTTAAATGATGATATTGAATTTAAAGACGTTTAACATTTGAACTACTTGGTGAGTGTCACTGATGGTGGACCAAGAGTCCCCGAGGCCACATGTAGCCAAGTTCGATCAACTTTGGTTGATCGTCTGTCTCTTCAACGCATTTGAAATTTTCCGTTACAAAAATTCTTGAAATTTCTAAAACGTTGGTCCTGTAGCATCATTTCCCACCCATTCTTCTACGTCTTTTGGTACATTTTTGGACATAATAATTTTCATACTTTTTGGCCATATTACATTGTTTAGACTGAGGATCACTGACGAGGGTTTAGTACCCGAAACGTGCACGTCTGGTCCATGCTGTAAATTTATCAGGTTTTAAATGATGATATTGAATTTAAAGACATTTAACATTTGAACTACTTGGTGAGTGTCACTGATGGCTGGACCAAGAGTCCCCGAGGGCACATGTAGCCAAGTTCGATCAACTTCGGTTGATCGTCTGTCTCTTCAACGCATTTGAAATTTTCCGTTACAAAATTTCTTGAAATTTCTAAAACGTTGGTCCTGTAGCATTAAACATCCCACCCATTCTTCTACGTCTTTTGGTACATTTTTGGACATAATAATTTTCATACTTTTTGGCCATATTACATTGTTTAGACTGAGGATCACTGACGAGGGTTTAGTACCCGAAACGTGCACGTCTGGTCCATGCTGTAAATTTATCAGGTTTTAAATGATGCTTTTGAATTTAAAGACGTTTAACATTTGAACTGCTTGGTGAGTGTCACTGATGGTGGACCAAGAGTCCCCGAGGGCACATGCTCGAGGCTAAAATCCAAGTAATGAATATAGGAGTATGACGTAAGAATTATTCAAAAGTACCAAATAAGGATTGAACAATGCCTTTAGGAATATACCCCTTATGTTTTGTAGAAATTGTTTTCATTTTCGTTCTAGAACTTCGACGGAGGGTGCGGCTAGCCAAACAGGGGGTGCTTACTCCTCCCGGGCACCCGGTCCCATCTCTAGCTTGCTAGGGGTTCGTCGATGCCAAATTGTGTGCTCTGTTGTGAGTGCTGTTGATGCTGTTGTCAGAATGTTCTTTATCTCATTAGTTCCAGAATGATTTATCAAATGTGATTACCAATAATTTAAATTATACTTCAACTCTAGTGTCGATACACTGTGAATAAACGACCGAAGCGGTACCAACAGTCAATGTCTCAAAGTCGAAACGGAAGGGCAAAATTATTAGATTACCATTGGAGCAGCAGTTGCAAACCCCGGAATGAACAGTATTCCGAAGTGAGATTAGATACCCGGGTGGAGTCATAGTTTCCTGTTTGCATACAACTTCCCGTTGCCACATTTCTATAATTCGGTGACTGATTCTATGTACCTTTTGATGTACATAATGTACCTTTTGATGTACATATCAAGTAAATGTCTTATTTGGTGATATTAGCAGTCATTCAAACGCAATCCAGAATATCGCTGATCACTCTTGGGAGAGGGATATTATATGCTTTTATAAGAGAAGTATTTCCGAAATGATGATTTCAGCCGTTGTGTAATATAACCCTAGGCGGGTAGCTTACTTGCAAGCCTATTGTTTCTCTATTAGAGATATTCTTCGTGATGTAATTGTGCTGTGTTATTGTCTCCGTCTGTTTATCGAATTATTTTGTATTCTTTATTGTTAATCAGTTTGATAATGCTCATCAGATGTATCTAATGCCTTTGTGATCAATCTGTCACGCAAATGTCACTCGTTTGGACTTTTCTGTATTTCTTTGACAAATATGAGATTTTTTAGCTTAAAGTGCTTACAATAACGCCGTGTGGCAGACGACTGATTTCAGCTGTTCAATACTTGATTTCAAAACGAATGTATAAACTTACCTGTTTTGATACAAATCTCGTTCCCATTCTTCAATTTGATGCAGGTCTCAAAATAGTCGGCACTCTTTATTACAGAGTGCATAATCCTGAAAAGAGATTAGAACAACATAACTGCTGGATTTACATGCCCTTTTTTACATATTGTGCTGTTTCCGTGTTAACTGAGCATAATCCATGCGGTAACTTATCTATTTACCTTAGCTCCGCCCACTTTTGTGAAACATTATATGGGGAGGAGCGGACAGGGGGGTACCACTCTACCCCAATCCCGCCCCCTTCCTCCCCTCCCTCCCCCTCCCACCCCCTTTCTCCCTCCTCCCTTCCTTCCTCCTGGCTTTTCAATCAAAAGTCCCGTGCTTAAAGGAAATACATGTATGACAATGAGTTAAAGAAGATCCTGACGATAATCTCAACAGCACTCACAATAGAGCACGAAATTGAGCATCGACGGACCCCTAGCAAGCTAGAGGTGGGACCAGGTAACCGGGAGGAGTAAGCATCACCTGTTGACTAGCCGCACCCGCCGTCGATATTCACGCACGAAAATGGAAACAATATATCAAATACATGCACTGTCTGAGGTTCTGACTAATAGATATAGAAAGTACTACGGCGACAATGACAGGGGAAATGTTCAAAACACTTACTGTCAAACACCTCGCGGGGAACTTTTTTACAATCTCCGCACAGCAAAGGGCATAAGTGTGACACAAATGAGTTAAAGAAGATCCTGACGATAAACTCAACAGCATTCACAATAGAGCACCAAATTATGCATCGACGGTCCCCTAGCAAGCTAGAGTTGGGACCAGGTGCCCGGGAGGAGTAAGCATCCCCTGTTGACTAGCCTCACCCGCCGTCGATGTTCACGCACGCAAATGAAAAGAATATATCAAATACATGTACTGTCTGAGGTTCTGTCTATATAGAAAGTGCTATGGCGACAATTTCAGGGAAAACAATCAAAACACTTATTGTCACACCACTCGCGGGGAACTTTTTTACGAGCTCCACACAGCAAAGGGCATAAGTGTGACACAAATGAGTAAAAGAAGATCTTGACGATAATCTCAACAGCACTCACGATAGATCACCAAATTGAGCATCGACGGACCCCTAGCAAGCTAGAGGTGGGACCAGGTAACCGGGAGGAGTAAGCATCCCTTGTTTACTTGCCGTACCCGCCGTCGATATACACGCACGAAAATGAAACCAATATATCAAATACAAGCACTGTCTGAGGTTCTGTCTATATAGAAGGGCTATGGCGACAATGTCAGGGAAAAAATCAAAACACCTACTGTCAAACCCCTCGCGGGACCCTTTTTTTACGAGCTCCACACAGCAAAGGGCATAAGTGTGACACAAATATGTTAAAGAAGATCCTGACTATAATCTCAACAGCACTCACAATAGAGCACAAAATTGAGCATCGACACTAAACTGACATACTTATCACATTATATATATATACGAGTAAATAGAAAAAATGCCTTAGAATCACACGAGCGGACATGGCATTATTAGTGTACATTACTTAACTGTTGCTTTTAGACACGATTCATTTGAATATAATGGGGTTGAAGGCATCCTGAGTTTTTTTTCTTGTTTTTTTTTTTTGTCGGTGAAGATTTTTTTTTCAAATTGAGATTATGTATATGAACGCATAAGAGCAAGATTAATTATACTATTTCCTAATTTTTTTTGTTACTGTTACCCTCCCAATCATATCTCTTTCTCCCCCTCTCCCTCCTCCCGCCCCCTTTCTCCCTCTCCCTTTGACCCTGTCCACCCCCTCTTATATTGATCGCTATTCATACACAGATATATTTGATTCATGTTAATATGTAGAGGGCTACATACGACTACATTTTGAATTGAATTTTTATGTTTTTGTTTATATTTAGAGGAGCTAGGGACCGTGGTTTTTTTTTCTCAAAAATTCACTGATTTATTTGTAATGCTGGTTCCTTTGTCGACAAAGGGGTAGGGCCACGAGACCCCTAAATCGGCCCCTGATTTGTCTCTTAAAATAAATTTCATGAGGAATACTTGATATCTCTTATGAAAATACACGAATGTTTACCGCTTTTCATGAGAAGAATAATATCACCGAACAATGTGCCATTTAACTGTTATGACGTCATGAAGTGACGTCATTTTGACGTTATTGACAAAATATGGCGAAAATTGCTGGGAATTTTGTCTTTTGTCGTAGAATTCAATGTGGCCGCATGCGTTAACTGAGATAAAACGTTGATGACAAAAGGATATAATGATAATCTTTCACATATAAATTTTCCATCATAGTTAATGCATGCGGCCATTGCTAATTTAATAGAAATATTGAGTTTTTGCATCAATTTCGCCGAATTTGATCTATTTTGGTGTTTTCAAAGGGCTAAAAGGTGTTGATAAAAGCAATGTTTACAAAAAGTAGATTCGTGATTCAGTAGAGAACGTTTCAAAATGTCAAATAACAGTTAAAAATTCTATAAAGTACAATGTTCAAAATTTATCACAATTAGGGCCAATATCGGGCTTCGTGGCCCTACACCTTTATTCAAAGTCATATTTGAAAATCTTTCAAGATTTTTAAAGTTCGCCATTAAATTCTACATTATCATCAAAATATTTAGATGGTACAAATATATTGCCCTACCTCTAGTATTTTGTACACTTTTTACTGAAGTACGCTTCTGAATATAATAAAATTATCCTTTTAGGAAATTGCACTCGCTCTTTTAACGAAATAGGTACTTGAAATTTTGAAATCAAGCAATAGGTTACTTATTTGTTTTTGTCTACTTTGAAACGTTTTGGATGAAAATGAAACTGATCAGGGTAAATTATTTAAAACATCAGGTCTGGTCATTTTTCTGTCTAGACTCTTCTCTTTTGCAGCAGAGGTGGACATTGTTTTTCTTTATGTTGTGAGTGAATGTATATTTGTTAGTTGTAATTATTTGTATATATTGAACTAAAGTAATTCCCTGTCTTCGTTTTGATTAAGTAAGAGGATCCGGCTAGATGTTAACGTCTTTTAATTCAATAGCATCATATAAGAACAGATAATTTTGCAGTATGGACCAGATGTTACAAATCTATTGTTGTGAACTATGACAAAACCTACTTTGTAAAAGAAAAGTCCGATTCTGAAAATAAGTACACTGAAACAGATATTATTCAGATGTTAAACTTTTTGATCGACAACATTTTTTGTGGTGTTTGGGGGAAAGGTCTTCCAGCAAATTGTCGAAATTCCATTAGAGACCAATTGTGCCTCACTCCTTGCCGACATTTTCCTTTACTCGTACGAAGCTGAATTCATTCAGTCTTTGGTCTCTGAAGGAAAAAAATACTTAGCTTCTGACTTCAACTTCACTTACATATACATAGACGATGTGTTGTCCATCAATAATTCCAAAATTCACGGATTACCTCAGCAGTATCTATCCTTCGGAGCTTGCAGTAAAAGAAACTACAGAGACAAATAATTCAGGACCATATTTGGGCATAATGTTGTCCTATGATACTGATGGTCACATGAACACCTCTCTCTATGTCAAATGTGACGACTTCATTTTGAGCATTACAAACTTTCCTTTTCTGAGTAGCAACATCCCTTCATCGCCAGCTGCTTATGGCGTGTTCATATCTCAGTTAATACGCTATGCCAGAGCAAGTACCAAATATACGGATTTTGTTCTGAGAGCTCGGCGTCTTTCAGATGAGCTTCTCAGTCAGGGATATGTTTGTGACCGACTAACATCGTCATTGAGGAAGTTCTACGGTCGATATGGGGAACTCGTCATAAACTATAATGTCCCACTCTCCAGAATGGTAGATGATATTCTGTCATAGACAATCCCATATCGGGAATTTGCTTCTTTTCATATGGTGAAGGTTTTTCTTTGTCTGCTTTGGTTCCTGTTTTATCCTGATTTTTGTATGCTTCGGTTTCTGATTTTCTGAATTATCCATTTTGTGCTGTATACAGGGATATGGCCATTATCCATATTTGCGATCTTTGAAATAGCAAACGAGAAACGAGGTAACTAAGAAGCTTGTGGACGACAATTATGTAGAGTCGTATTATTTTTAGGAAGTCAGAGTGACAAATATGGATAATGACCATATCCCTGTATATGATATGATATGATATAGGATAATGATAGGTTCTATCATGATCTACTGAGTGACACATAATTCCGTCATGAGTGTGAATGTTTATGTCTTACTCAGTAGAAAGCGATAGAATCTACTTCTTCTTCATTTTTAAGTAGCTACACTCTTGTCGTTACTCCTTGACAACGGTTACTACGCATTGTCGAGACAAAATGCTAACCGGTAGAAAACAGTGGTTTACTAGATAACGATCGTGCATTTCTTACTGATAAATGGAATTTCACAATAGTTTGTCCGACGTCTGGAAAATCACATGATAGCCCTCCGACGTCAAACTCAAGCTTCATCACCATTACATTGCCATTTACCGAAAGTACTTTGAAATTTTTAAGAGCCGCACGCGTCTTTAGTACGATATCTCTGATTGGTCGTTTGGAACAGCTGATTGGTATATTACATTTACTGATCGGATTTAGCCTTTGAGATAACTTATGAGTCTCACATAGGCTGTCTCACAGGGTACGAGCAAAACTGAAAAAGAATGTAAAACGCAAAAGTAAGAGTTTTAGATCAAATTAAAGAAAATGAAACCTGAGATGAAATTTCAAAAAGAAAATATAGAAAGAGAAGAATGATTGAAATTTGAAAAGAAAGTTAGATAGAGAATTAAGGGAAACAAAAGGCCCAAGGGGGACACATCAGCTCACCTGAGGAGACTGTATGTATGTTTTTAATCAAAGTCAGTTTAAGACCTGAAGGAAATCGCTTTTAGTGAAGCTTTGAGATGGACAATGTGTACTTACTTCCTGTAAAGTTTGGTGACATTCTGTTCAGTAGTTTAAGAGAATAAGTCAAAAATGAGTCCAATCGGCTCGAAAAACACAAACTTGGTAGAGGGCAATAAGTACTTGCTTCCTGTGAAGTATCAAGAAATTATGTGCAGCGGTTCTAGAGGAGAAGTCGAAGCCTTTTGCGACCATCTTGGATTTCCAGTCGGCTTGAAAACACAACTAGGTAGAGAGGGCAATGAGTACTTGCTTCCTTTGAAGTTTCGTGAAACTCCGTGCAGCAGTTTCAGAGGAGAAGTTGAAAAAGTGTTAGCCAATCAGAGTCTGTGATGGCAAACACAAACTTGGTAAAGGGCATTGATTGTTTGCTTCCAGTGAAGTTTCAAAAGATTCTGTGCAGCGGTTTCAGAGGAGAAGTCGAAAATGCGCCAGCCAATCAGAGCATGTGGCAGCCATCTTGGATTTCCAATCGGCTCGAAAAACATAAACTTGGTAGAGGGCATTGAGTATTTGCTTCCTGTGAAGTTTCGAGATATTCTGTGTAACAGTTTTAGAGGAGAAGTCGAAAATGTGTCAGCCAATCAATAGCTTGTGGCAGCCATCTTGGATTTCCCATCGGCTCGAAAAACATAAACTTGGTAGAGGGCATTGAGTATTTGCTTCCTGTGAAGTTTGGTAAAATTCTGTGTAACGGTTTCAGAGAAGTCGAAAATGTGTCAGCCAATCAGAGCCTGTGGCGGTCATCTTGGATATCCGATCGGCTCGAAAAACACAAACTTGGTAGAGGGCATTGAGTTCTTTCTTCCTGTGAAGTTTCACGAAATTATGTGCAGCGGTTTCAGAGGAGAAGTCGAAAATGTGTCAGCTTATCAGAGCCTGTGGCGGCCATCTTGGATTTACGATCGGCTCGAAAAACACAAACTTGGTAGAGGACATTGATTTCTTTCTTCCCGTGAAGTTTCGAGAAATTCTGTGCAGCGGTTTCAGAGGAGAAGTCGAAAATGTGCCTGTCAATCAGAGCTTGTGGCGGCCTTCTTGGTTTTCTGATCGGCTCAAAAAACACAAACTTTGTAGAGGGCAATGAGTACTTGCTTCCTGTGAAGTTTTTGGAATTCTTTGCAGCCGTTTTAGAGGAGAAGTCGAATATATGTAAGTCAATCAGAGCCTGTGGTGGCCATCTGGGATTTCGAATCGGTTCGAAAAACACAAACTTGGTAGAGGGCATTGCGTACTTGCTTCCTGTGAATAATGTCGAAGGGTTTTAACTCTCTACCTTCTTGAAGAAGTTTCATGAAATTCTGTGCACCGGTTTCAGAGGAGAATTCGAAAATGTGTCAGCCAATTAGAGCATGTGGCGGCCATCTTGGATTTCCTATCCGCTCGAAAAACACAAACTTGGTAGAGGGCATTGGGAACTTGCTTCCTTTGACGATTCATGAAATTCTGTGCAGCGGTTTCAGAGGAGAAGTCGAAAATGTGTCAGTCAATCAGAGCCTGAAGCGGCCATCTTGGATTTCCGATCGGTTCGAAAAACATAAAACTTGGTAGAGGGCATCGAGTATTTGAAGTTTCGTGAAATTCTGTGCAGCAGTTTTAGAGGAGAAGTCGAAAATGTTAAAAAGTTAACGACAGACGACGGACGGACGACGGACGGACGACGGACGACAGACGACGAACGCCGCGCTATGACAATAGCTCACTTGAGCTTAGCTCGGGTAAGCTAAAAAAAGAGAAGAACGATTGGAATTAGATAGAGAGAAATTTTAGAGAGAAAAAGAAGATATGATTGAAAGGAGTACGTGCGGTAACCTGTCATCTTGGTCCTTTTTTCAAAGTTGTTCATGATCATATATCCATAATATTCTAGTTTATAAAATGTAAAATGCGTGGTGCATCCAAATCAGGAGAACCTGTTTTGATTTCACAGTCATATACTGAAATAATACGTCGGTCAAAACGTCTAAAAACGTTGAAATCATTAAAAATATCAATAAATGAGCGAAATTCGAAACGAAGTTATGAAATCAAGTAGCGCTAAAGGGTTCCGGGTCGTTTCGCCCCTTTTCCCCTTCGCCCCGGGTCGATTCGCCCTGGGTCGTTTCGCCCCTAAGGTGGGTCGTTTCGCCCCTCTAGGTGGATCGTTTAGCCCCTCAAGGGTGGGTCGTTTCGCCCCTCAAGGCGGGTTGTTTCGCCCCTCAAGATTGATAGTTTCACCTCTCATCGTGGGTCGTTTCGCCCTCTTTTTTAAGAACACTTTCTCTGAATAGTGGGTCGTTTCGCCCTTCTTTTCTGAATAAGAAGATTTTTCGATTCGTCCCTCTATACTTAACTATTTATTTATTATTTTATATATTTGATCTTTTTTTTTTCTTAATTTCTTTATCTATTTATTTCTTTTTTTTATCTATTTGAGTGGATTCGCCCCTCTATACGTAACATCTTTATTTATTTATTTATTTATTATTTTTATCTAATTTTTTATTACATTTTTTCTTCTTTTCTTCTCATTTGTTCAACTACTTACATATTTCTTTACTTCATTATTTCATTAATTTTTATCTTTTTTTCAATCTAATTTTGTTTTTTGTCTTTTATTCTCATTTGTTCACCTACGTATTTTTTTCTATTTACTTCTTTCTTTTATCATCTATATATTATATATTTTTTATTTTTCTTTTCTTTTATTCTCATTTGTTCATCTATATGTTTCTCATTCGTTTATACACAGATCCTACGAAATTTCATGTCTATGAAGCAACAGTAAGCCCAAAAAAGCCGTAAATAAACAAATATTAATGTCACAGCATAAGCCAATATTATAGCGTAATTAAGTAATTATCAAATGAGGGCGAAATGACCCACCAATAACAACAATTACGATAAGGGCGAAACGACTCAACATGCAGAGAGAGTATTGAATTTCCTAAATAGAGGGGCGAAACGACCCTATTTTGAGGAGCGAAATGACCCACCTTGAGGGGCGAAACGACTCACATTTGAGGGGCGAAACGACCCAGCCTTGAGGGGCGAAATCGACCCGGGGCGAAGGGTAAAAGGGGAGAAACGACCCGGGGGCGAAGGGGAAAAAGGGCGAAACGACCCGACGCCGCGCTAAAGGCCTTGTCCATGATAATTTTTGTACCAATCGATGTATTTCTGATCGGCCTTTAAATTTGCATAAAATATCGTTGGCGAGGCCTGGGGAGTAGATGAATTATGAAGATTTGTGTGTACAACACGATGATTTTCCTTTGTTTTGCATCATTCAGTGCAAATGACATCAGAACATGACGTCATGCATCACGCACGTGACGTAAGGAGAGCTCAAAATTATGACGCCGTGTTTTCTCAAACATTCAACATTTCAAACAGCGATAATTTATCATTCGTTTTTCAAAAGCATTTTTCGACTTAATTATAGGGCCGACATGAAGGCTTTTCACTGATTGATAAAAAATATTCATGGACAAGGCATGGAGTGCATAGTTTTGTATCGAAATATTGCTCATTTATCAATATTTTCAATAATTTCAACGTTTTTAGACGTTTTGAGCGACGTATTATTCAGTATAGCACCGTGAAATAAAAAAAGGCTTTCCTGATTTGGATTCACCATATATATACTGAACAAAAAAGTTATGTCCTCCTTTTTTTGTATTGGTTTTACATGACTCGTGAAAACAAATTTTTTTCGGAGGCGGTATCTTCGATAGATAATATTTTGAATTAAATGTTACACGGTATATCAATTAAATGCCCGATTCTGACAACGATCTTAATAAATTGATGTAAATGTGACGTCATAATCAAGGTTTAAACCAAAAGAATTATACTAAACAAATCGGTATCTGCACATCCTTAGATATACTTTCAATGTGCTTTTGGTATTTGAAATAGCGCATGGCCGACTGTGGACTTCCGGTGTCATTTAAGCTTAAATTTCTTGAATTACAAGCTATTTGACTGATTTATGAATAATCGATATCAGAATTTCATTCCGTTTTTCAATGGATAAATCTCCTGTGCTTATTTATACACTCGTTTCTTTTGAAAGCGGTCAATCACAACAAGGAAAGAGAGAAATTTTCCTAACAAGGTGAACACGCTTAATTTCGTCACGCTTCATTGCGTTCAATGTCTGAGTGATAAAAAGAAAATTTTGGAGTGTTTATTGAGTAAGTTTTACTATTTCGAGGGTTATAACGATTAAGCTGCACAAGTGGTGACCTTTCATTTTTAGGGACATAACCTTTTTTGTTCAGTAAATGACGTTTTATTAACAAACATAATCCATGGTGATTATCCATATTTGTCATATTATGGATATATAAATAGATAGATTAATCAGAGTATGTTCATTGCCTTTATTTCACGATGCCTTATAAACAAAATCATAGTTTGAAGATTTCATCATAGGTATCAAAGGCAGATCAAACTTCAGTCACAAATGTAAGAAAATAGTCGGTCGCCTGCTTTACCGAGGATATGATCCGAAAGTGAACACAAAATCAAACGGCATGGCACTGGACCAATCTACAGTTTTGTTCCAGTGTCTGCGATGTCACCTTACAGTGAGAAGTTTTATGTTTATACAACAATTGTATGTAATGGTGACCTCTGTGTATCCCGATATGTGGGAGGGTTGTGCACCTGTAATCCGGATAACCACACCATTTGCTAAAAGCAGATGGCTGTCCAAAGTCGGCACCGGATGCACATTGGTCTCCTTCCTTTTATGTGTTGTCATCAATGTTTGATGTTTCTGTATGTCTGTTGCGATTGTTTAATATGACGTTCTTGTGAATATTGTTGTGTCTTTATGCGATTTGTTGTTTTGTATGATGTCATTTATGTGTCACTTTCTTATGGGTTTGTTTCGCTGGGTGAGTGCAGGGTGGTCATGCTGGTCATATCTTCCTAAATGAAAGTAACCGGATGTGATATTTCTGCCGAATTGAAGCGACGGGTGTTGCATGCAAGCAGGGGATGCTGACTTTTCCTGGGTACCTGGTCTCACTCCTAAATTGGTTGTTCGCTTATTTTCATGTGGTGGAGGTTTTGTCTGTTTGCTTTGGTTCCTGTTTTATCTTGAATTTGTATGCCTTCGGTTTGTGATTTCCTGAATTATGGATTTTGCACTGTGTATTGGGATATGGTCATTGTCCATATTTGTCATCTCAGATAGAAAAAAATCTGTATATTTGGTACTTGCATTGGCATAGTTATCAAGTGAGATACCGTTAGTACACGCCATAAACAGGTGATGAAGATATGTTGCTTCTCAGGAAAGGTAAGTTTGTGTTGTGAAATTGAAGTCGTCTCGTTTGTCATATACTAATTTCGAAAGAAAAGTAAATGTTATACCTACTTTGTCAACATTGATGAATACCATCTCATTGTTTTTCTCTAGTGATTCGTTGAGATGAGACATTGATAACAAATAACACTGCAGATGAAATGAATCAAAATTGACAGACGAACATCCCCCAAGCCTCATACACTCTCGGACGCACATTTTTAATGAAAGCATGGGGAAACTCTTCATCTCCTCAACGTCAATATGTTTGTTATAGAACATATCATATTCTAAAGTCAAGATTGTCGAAAACAATACTCCAAATGGAAACAGAAGACTGAACATATCGTCAAACATCAAACTAAGTTTTCAACCTGAATTTCAATAAAGATAATGTAAACTCTTCTTTCAGTTACTATTGTCATGACAAACTGACCTGCCTGGGCGGGGCTTATTTTCACCATGTCGTTAGAAGAGTTTACTTCTGAACAGGTGATATAAGATGCAAAGAATAAAGTTATGAGTATTTACTCTAATTACTAATGTATGCAGTTCATAGCTTATCTATCCTAAAATTTAATTGACTCTTCTTGATCGCTTGATTTAATTAGTTCCGCCGGGTCAGGTAACGTTGCTACAACAATGACGTTATACCCTTTATGAAGACCTGGAAAGTTAAGGCAAAAAGAAGCTATCATTGAATGTTTTGTTAAAAGAAAAAGGCAGTAAAAGGTAAAACCACCAAAACGAGACTTCGATTTACAAAGGGTTTGTCATATCTCGTATCATATTCTTTATATGCATTTAAAATGTTTGATAACAAATAAAATCGAGTACATGTCAATAGTGTTGTTTTTCCCATAGGATGTCATATACAAATTATGTATAAGCAGTAAAACGAAAAAAAAAATGCAATCAGAGGCATACCAAAGTAAACATTAAAGAAGTACTTATCAGTTATTCTGTCTAGCCCAGGTTCCACTGCAATCCCGCCGTACCTACGTTCATTCCTGACCTCGAAAATTGCCAGGTCGGGAGAGAACGGCTTTAAGTTGTATCTTGGTCTGGTGCAGCGTATATGTTGGTCCAAAATCGATCGGTATTTCAGCGCTTTAGAGGTCGGGAAAAGTTTCCCGTATTCTTTCAACCGGTTGAAAAAATACGGGAAACTTTCCCGCTCTCTTTGTGGTCGAGAAATGGTCGGCTTGGTCGAGATAGTCGGGGGCACAGCCTAGGTTGATCATGTCCCTGGTCGGTATAGAGCGTGGATTGAGCGTGGTCTGATCGGCGTTCTGGAAAGGGGGATCTGATATGCATTTATTATACCCCCGTAACGACCGAAGAACTTCCTCAAAGATGATTTCAACCGTTGTGCAATATAACCCTTAACAAGTAGCATACTCGCAAGCCGTCTGGCTCTAACGATGAATTCTTCATTTTTGGAACATGCCCTGGCGTACCGTATTAGCAGCTGGGAAAGAAAATCGCCATAAGCAGGAGAAGACGGAATGTTGCTACTCATGAAAGGGAAGTTAGTTATGTGGAAGCTGAAATCATCACGCTTGTCATGCAGTGAGGTGTTCAAATGGCCTTTAGCGTCGAAAGATAGAAGTATGAAGCGGATCTGTCTCTCTCGGTTGTTTCCTTGATCTCTTGTTCATAATGATATATTTCATGCAGATGATCTTTGATTATTGATGGACAACACGTGATCTATGTATCCGAAGATAAAATTGAACTTAGATGCGATGTGCTTTCGTCCAGTCAAGAGCAAAGTCTGGATGAAGTCAGCTTCGTATGGATATAAAAATAAGTCCGCAAGCAATGGGGCACAATTGATACTCATGGGGATGCCAACTACATGTATTTACTTGAAAACACTCCCTCCAAACACCACAAAAATGTTGTCAATCAAAAACTCAGGCATCCAGATGATATCGTCTTCGGTAAACTTTTTGTTTGAATCAGAGTGTTCCTTCACGAAATAAGTATCCTCCGCCCCATGACAAGGTTTTAGTATCTCTTGTTCCCATTCTTTGAAAGAAAGGTATTGAAAATAATATTAGTCAGTCTGTTTTTGAGCTTTCTGTGTGGAATGGTAGTGTAGAGCGTGGAGAAGTCGAAAGATTTTATACAAGTATATGATTGAAATTGTTGGCTTTTAAATTTTCCATAAGTTCCCTGAGAATTCTTTAGGATCCACATCTGATTAATCACATCTGTGGAATATGATGTCTCGCAGTATGTTTGAAGACTTTGCTTGATGCGAATTTTAAAATATTTTCGTAATCAATATGGAAAGAGGTTTAGTGGAGCACCTGAAAGAACCGGTGTTCTGTAGTCTTTCCCCCATAGCAGGTTCCCCCACCCCCCTACCGTTACTGGTTTGGATTTTATCTTTTTTATTATTTTGTATTCAATAGAGATTTAAGATTGCTTATGATATGGACCTAACTCGAAATGCCCACTTCGTGTGTCTTTATAGTCTGCATGTCTGTGTATATGTCTGTTTGTCTATCTGTCTGTGCCTTTCTTTATATCTGCCATTTCCTTTCTTTCTTTCTATCAATTAAAAATCTTTTCTTGTCTGTATGTGCGTGTGTTTATTTACCTGTCTGAATCCCTATATCTCTTTGTCCGTCCGACCGCCTGCCCATCTGAGAATGAATCTGTGCTTTGTGTCTGTTTGACTGTATGTATGTCTGTCGTGTCTGTCTGTCTGTATGTAAGTCTGTTTGTCAATCTGCCTGTCTGTGCGTCTGTCTGTCTCGGTGTATCTTTCTATCTGTGCGTGTCTATTAGTGTTTGTCTACCTGTCTGTGGATGAGTGTCTCTGTATATCTTTCTTTGTGTCCGTTTGCCCTTCTGTCTTGATATAATTCTGTGTGTCTCTGTCTGTACATGCATCTGCAGGGTTTTTCTGCTTAAATCTTGCTTATTTGCTTATCTTTTTGTGTGTCTGTATATGTGAAAGGTTGTATGTTTGAGTCAGTCTGTATTTTTTTCTGTCTAGGTGTCTGTCTATCTCTGAGTCTGTCTGTATCTCCCTCATTGCATAGCATTGTCCTTAGCTGGGTTTCGGCATAATTTTTGTTTGTCAGGTTTAGAATTAAGCTCCTTGCGCCTACCCTCCAACGATTTTTGACCATATTGTTCACTTGAATACGCTTCTGAATAAACCCTACACAAAATTTGGAGCCGCTCATTTTGGCAAGAGGAAATTAAAGCTCTGTATTGTAGATTGCGCAAGGAAAATTCACTTTGGCTTTATTTAAACTGTTTGGCATGTAGTACTACTGACGAGGATAACAATATCCGAAACAAGTGTCTAGTACAACTAAATTTGTACTATAGAACATATATGGCAAATATGGATAATGACCATATCCCTGTATACAGCACAAAATCGATAATTCAGAAATCAAAAACCGAAGGCATACAAAATCAGGATAAAACAGAAACCAAAGCAAACAAACAAATACCTCCACCACATGAAAAGAAGCGGACGCCCGATATAAGAGTGAGACCAGGTGCCCAGGAAGAGTAAGCATCTCCTGCTTGCATGCAACATCATAGTGTATGACGAGTTCCCCATATCGACCGTAGAACTTCCTCAGTGACGATGTTAGTCAGTCACAAACATATCCCTGACTGAGAAGCTTATCTGAAAGACGCCTAGCTTATGGCGTGTTCATATCTCAGTTGATACGCTATGCCAGAGCATGTACCAAATATACGGATTTTGTTCTGAGAGCTCGGCGTCTTTCAGATAAGCTTCTCAGTCAGGGATATGTTTGTGATCGACTAACATCGTCACTGAGGAAGTTCTACGGTCGATATGGGGAATTCGTCATACACTATGATGTCCCACTCTCCAGAATGGTGGATGATATTCTGTCATAGACCATTTGAAGCATCCAACCAAAGATTGTACTCTATGTCTTCCGAAACGGAAGTAACCTGATGTGACAGTTCTACCGAATTGAAGCGGCGGGTGTTGAATGCAAGCAGATGATGCTTACTATTCCTGGGCACCTGGTCTCACTCCCATATCGGGAGTTCGCTTCTTTTCATGAGGTGGAGGTTTTTGTTTGTTTCCTTTGGTTCCTGTTTTATCCTGATTTTGTATGCCTTCAGATTCTGATTTTCTGAATTATCGATTTTTATTACCAAAAATAATTTAAGTAGCACCTTTTTTATTTTTTGAAGTTAGATTCGTACATTTACATTACAGAGAGTGCGCGGCTCCAAATTTTAAGGCCAATCCTCTAGGTCAAGTTCAATACTTGAAATTTATCAATTTTTGTAAAGTTTTTATGTCAATGTAATAATTCATAAAGTTTTGGTACAAAAAAGTAATACAATAGGTCTAGGTCAAATCTCAATGTCAAGGGTATATCTGAAATCAGGTGAACCTGCTTAGATATATAGCCAAGTTTAAGGTTGATTGTACCTCTGGTCCAAAATCGGTGAAAATTCTGCATGGATACCCTATATTTTCTTTTCATATTATTGCACATTGGGTTTTAAGCTAATACATGCTTCAAATATATTTTTGGTTACAAAATGTTTCTGTAACGTAGAAAAGTTGAATTTTTGAATATTTTCATGAGGTGAAATGTTAAAGTTGGGGTCATTCGAATTAATAGATGATAAAGATATCCCTACAATATAGGGGTTTTATGAAAGGTTCAAAGATGATAAGCACGAAAATTCCACCAAAAAAAATTATCACAAGGAGAATAAAAGCTCTCACGAACAGAGGTACGAGCTACCTTAAACGGAATATTTGATATATTGTATCTACATTATTACTATAAAGTCAAAGTCAAAGTCAAAATTGTATCTTCAAGGACAAGAGTCTATGTCAAAGTCAATACTTGAATGAAGTCAGCTTATTATTTTCTTTATCCAAGCAAATGTGATAATATGATACATGTATTTCATAACTCAAAATTACATTTTTCAAGGACAATGTCAATTCTCAAGGTCCATATCAAAGCCAATATCTTATCTAAAATCTTCTCCTAAGTTATGCTGTGTTTGGAATTGGAGGATTATTTTCGTGCTTTTTTACAACATGGATTAAATAAAATTCCGGAATTCATTCGAGTGGGGTGTAACATGGCTATATAGCAATTTTTCACCGGGGAAAATCTACTGTAACATGGGGGAAAGTCTACCATATAGCAGAATTTCCCCCGGGGAAAAACTGCTATATGGTAAATTTTCCGGGGGAAAAAGCCACTATATAGCAATTTTTCTGGGGGGAAAGATGGTTTGGGGGAAAGACTACTATATAAAACCGGCAATGAATCGGTGTTTGTACGGATGTTTGTGCATTTTTTAGAATCCAGTTGTTTGTCGCTTTGTCGGCAGGAACAATGATATATTTTACATGGAGGTCAGAAAGCTAATAAATGATATTAACTTTATTATTAGTCAAATGAGTTGTTAACAAAAATCAATCCTGATTACATTATTTTTACCAACATAAAGCAAACAAACTATCTAAAATTTCAAACTATTTCTTTAATTTTATGTCATATGAAGTCTCATGTTTCTTATCGAATCAATGTCGGAATGCATTCTCTTCCGTTTATCACATGGCAAAATAGCGCTCAATGTTATTATAAATGCAAATGTATTCATATGACGATTATATTACATCATTTATCAATGTTTGAAACACGCCAAATCTAAAAAAAGCAATAAATTTTCAATGTAAAGAATTAAATAAAATATCAACAACAGAATGTGCCGCCTTGCAAATACGTAACTGTTTCTTGTCTGATTTAGCTTCCTTTTTAAAAATATTTTACCCAACGTTTGTATAAACAAAAGATTATCTTAATCATGTGAAATGACAAATATGGATAATGACCATATCCCTGTCTACATTACAAAATCGATAATTCAGAAAATCAGAAACTGAAGGCATACAAAATCAGGATAAAACAGGAACCAAAGCAAACACAAACAAAAACCTCCACCATATGAAAAGAAGCGAACTCCCGATATGAGAGTGAGACCAGGTGCCCAGGAAGAGTAAGCATCTCCTGCTTGCATGCAACACCCGTCGCTTCAATTCGGTAGAACTGTCACATCCGGTTACTTCCATTTTGGAAGATATAGAGTACAATCTTTGGTTGGATGGTTCAAATGGTCTATTACAGAATATCATCCACCATTCTGGATAGTGGGACATCATAGTGTATGACGATTTCCCCATATCGACCGTAGAACTTCCTCAGTGACGATGTTAGTCGGTCACAAACATATCCCTGACTGAGAAGCTTATCTGAAAGACGCCTAGCTCTCAGAACAAAATCCGTATATTTGGTACTTGCTCTGGCATAGCGTATCAACTGAGATATGAACACGCCATAAGCAGGCGAAGAAGGGATGTTGCTACTCAGAAAGGGAAAGTTCGTAATGCTGAAATTGAAGTCGTCACGTTTGTCATAGAGTGAGGTGTTCATGTGACCATCAGTGTCGTAGGACAACATTGTGTCCAAATAGGATGCTGAATTATTTGTCTCTGTAGTTTCTTTGACTTCAAGCTCCGAAGGATAGATACTGCTCAGGTAATCCGCGAATTTTGGATTATTGATGGACAACACATCGTCTATGTATCTGTAAGTGAAGTTGAAGTCAGATGCTAAGTATCTTTTCCCTTCAGAGACCAAAGATTAAATGAATTCAACTTCGTACGAGTAAAGGAAAATGTCGGCAAGGAGTGGGGCACAATTGGTCCCCATTGGAATTCCGACAATTTGCTGGAAGACCTTTCCTCCAAACACCACAAAAATGTTGTCGATCAGAAAGTTTAACATCTGAATAATGTCTGTTTCAGTGTACTTATTTTCAGAATCTGACTTTTCTTTTACAAAGTAGGTTTTGTCATAGTTAACAACAATAAATTTGTATTTGCGATTACCGTTCTTACTTGTAAACGCATTACTTATAATTTTTGCGAGTCTTTCTTTACATTTAGAATGTGGATTTGTAGTGTAAAGTGTCGAAAAATCGAAGGCTTTGATCGAATGGACTCCACTAAAATGAGTGGATTTCAGATGTTCTAAAAGTTCCTTCGAATTCTTTAAAATCCACATCTGGTTGATACCACTGCGAGAATATACTGTCGAACAATATTTTTGTAGCCCAGATTTGATTTCAGATAAAACTTTGGTGAGTAAGATCGATACAGTGATTCCATCAATATGGCAGGCCTATTTCTCAAAATATCGATTTTCAACCTAAAAATGACGGAACTTAACTTCATTTTATGATTTTTGGGTAAACTAAATCTGGAATTGGATATTGCGTTCTATCCGAAGCGAAGTGGACAGTCAAATACACAGCACCCTTGATTTCCTAATGATAAACAAATCTAAAGTGCAGCTAGTGACAAGAAGTGGACTTATATATTAATATAATTGTAAAGTTTCTTCACCTATGAGGACAAATTTGATTGGTGCCCTGAAATCGTGTATATTCTCAATTTATTACTTGCTCCCCATATACTTCTATAGTATGAAAGTGAAGCCTATGGAAACCAATATGGCCGCTATGCAAATTAAGAAATTGAGCGCTATTTTGCCATATGTGTTTCCCCTCGTACTCTTCATTTACAATGTCCTTTATAACACAATACGGCGCACAAATGAATTCACGGTACTGTCAATATAAAGTCCAAAAGAATCGGTCCCCAGCAGTGTTTCTCAGTCTCTTACAGTCTAGTAGTATACTGCAATCTTTCCGTCTCCTACAACCTCTTATAGTCCGGCATGTAGTTTACAGCAATGTTTCTTAGTCTCTTATAATCCGGCAAGTAGTTTACGGCAATGTTTCTCAGTCTCTTAACTCTAATAATCCGGCAAGTAGTTTACGGCAATGTTTCTTAGCCTCTTATAGTCCGGCAAGTAGTTTACAGCAATGTTTCTCAGTCGGTAGCATCATATCCCACCCATTCTGCTACGTCTTTCGGTACGCTTTTTCAACATAGTAACTTTCATACTTTTTTGGCATATTATATTGTTTAGATTTGAGAATCACTGACGAGGGTTAAGTACCCGAAACGTGCATGTCTGGTCCATGTTGCCAATTTACCTGTTCTTAAATGATGCTATTCAATATGAAGACGTTTACTCTTATAGTCCGGCAAGTAGTTTACAGCAATGTTTCTCAGTCTCTTATAGTCCGGTGAGTAGTTTACAGCAATGTTTTTCAGACTCGTATAGTCCGGTAAGTAGTTTACAGTAATGTTGCTCAGTCTCTTATAAACCTGTAAGTAGTTCACAGCAGTTTTTATCAGTCTTTAACAGCCTCTTTAAGTCCGATTGTATCAAAATATTCAACCATTTTATTTGTAATCATACGCTAGAACTTTCTACAACGTACGCCCACTTTTTATATCCATTTACATATTCATCAGTGTTACGTGGACCTCTGCGTTTTGCGGTCTCGTTTGTATGTGGTCATCTAACAGTGGGGAGGTTGTTTTACACCATTTGCTACTTGTGTGGCAAATGACCGTCCAAAGTCGGCACCGGTTACCCATTGGTCTCGTTGGTTTATGTGTAGTTTTTGGTGTTTAATGTTTATATGTCGTATGTCTCTCTTTCGTCTCTTAGTATGCTCCTCTTTGTGTATTCGCATCGGGACTCTTGGTGTTTTGCTGTTGGTGCAGCAACATGGTCTTATTGGAGATCCCTACGCTTCTTTCAATGGCGTTCTACAATATAATTCTGTAGAAGTCAATACAACATCTCTCATAACATTATTTCATAACAATGAATGTGCATAATGTATTTCTAGAGTAACGGTTATTTGACACATGTATTCACTCACTACAATATGTTTTATAAGAGCTTTACCAATAACAGACGGTTGTTGGCCGACGAAGTACGTCCGAACGAAACGCGACAAAAATCATCAAACATAAGGAGTCCTGTATAAATTTTTTTTTAAATTTAAACAAAAAATCTATTAGTACTGCAGTCAGTTATAAAAAAAAACATGAATAAATACATGTATAGTTATATGTATTCGTCTTTATAGAGATTTGTTGAAGTTTTTGAAAGATATATAATGTTTTTTATACACGACCCCTTATCTATGGTGAATTTCTTCGCGTTTCGTTCGGATGAACTTCTTCCGCCAACAACCGTCTGTTAATGGTAAAGCTCTATAATAAGGAAATTCATTGGTACACTACACTTTACCTACATATCATCATCAATTTAATAATAAAGAATTCGAAAGTATTTGCAATTTCGATAGAACATTTTGGAATCTTCCGTAAAATGATGAGGATACAGACGATTAGTTTTTGTATGTAATTATCTCTAGATTATTGATTCTATCTGCATCCATGGATGTCCACCCTAAGACAGACAAATCACGCCAGGTCTGTGCTCGGATTCCTCGTGTTAAGATACACCCTTTCAAAGTCTTTGATACCGTGGTGTGTCTGTCGCCGTTTCCAGTGAATACCTGTGAGGAAGTGAAAATATACTTCTCAAGATAAACTTATCACTAACATTCAAGAAATTAAGAATAATATCGATTTTTCAGCTTTATTCCCTAGAACGTTTCCATTCTATTCCTTTTTCTTAGGTCAGTTATTTAGTTTTCAATGTCATCCTTGAGTGTTTGTTTTGATAGTCCACGTATTTTCTAAAAATCATTTTGAATGTGTTGCTTGGGCCTCTGCGTTTAACGGTTTTGTTTTACACCATAATTATACGTTCTTCGAGACCTCTGGGTAATCGGAAAAGTGGGACGGTTGTACGCACGTAATCCAAGATAACTATACCGTCTGCTACTAACATGGCAGATGGCCATCCTAAATCGGCACCGGTTGCCCATTGGTCTTGTTAGTTTATGTTTGGTCTTCTATGTTTCATGTTTCTATGGTTTGTGTTGGAGTTCCTTGTCCCTTTTGTGTCTCTTTCTTTGGATGTCTGCACTGTGTTTTTTTTTTTTTTGCATTGGGTGTCTTGAAGTTTTGCTGTGGGTGCTGCAACCGAGTATTGTTGGATATCCCCTCCTTTCTTTTTTGTTCATTGTTTGATCTATTTCTTTGAAATTTCTGGCTAAACGAAAAATGTACGCGTCTCATCATTTGTTGTTTACATGACAGGTGACAGACCTAAGTTGGTATCGATTGCCCATTGGCCTCGTTGGTTTATATGAAGTATTATGTATTTGGTGTTTTGATTTCGTATTTGGTGTTCCTTGTCTCTTTTAACTTGCTTTGCTAGATTATTTTGTGTGAAATGTTTCATTGGAACTGCAAAGTACCTGGATGATATTCTTACTATCGACAATCCAGTTTTTGAAAAGTATAAAAATGTTGACTCTAAACAAGGCAAACGCTTCAAACACAGAAACACCATTTTTGGACCTAAATATCAAAATTGTTAATGGAGAGATACATACAAGTGTGTATGACAAAAGAGATGATTTTGGATTTAACATAGTAACCTATGGTATCTATATTTCACAGCTCATCCGGTATGCTAGAGCATGTACTGATGTTTTGGATTTTCATAGTAGAAATTTACAAATTACCAAGAAACTTTTAGGACAAGGTTTTTGCTTTCATAAACTAGTAAAAACTATCTGGAAATTTTACAAAAATTATTGTCAACTTCTTCTGAAATTCAGACCAATACAGGCAACAGATCATATTACTTTGGGTATTTCACAACCTGCATTTTATGGTGACATTATTAACAAGATAAGAAGGATCAAAGATAGACAACATCACTATCGAAAATGCGTCAGAATCATCAAACGCCTTTTTTACCGTGGATATGATCCTAATGTCACCAGACGGACACTAGGCTTGGTACTCGACCAATCTACAGTCTTGTACAAGCGCATTCTTAAAACTTGCACTCTGACTGACTGTGACGACGGGACTCCATGACAGGCCCTGTCCAAACCTCTTTAGAGAAGACAGGGCCCTGACCACCTGTCCTCTCTGAATGTCAGTCGGACTCCTCGGGTGATAACATACATGAGCTCGCGGTGGCAGAGCACGGATTGTATTACGTACGCCCTCTTTTTATATCCATTTACATATTCATCTGTGTTGCTTGGGCCCCTTAGTTTTGCGGTCTTGTTTGTGTGTGGTCATCTGACAGTGAGGAGGTTTTTTACACCACAATTGTACGTTCTTCGAGACCTCTAGGTAATCGGAAAAGTGGAAGGGTTGTGCGCACGTAATCCAGAATAACCACACCTTCTGCTATTTCCGTGGCAGATGGCCGTTCTAAGTCGGCACCGGTTGCCCATTGGTCTCGTTGGTTTATGTCTAGTCTTTTGTGTTTGATGTTTCTGTGTTGTGCGTTGACGTTCCTTGTCCCTTATGCGTCTCTTTCCGTGCTTGTCTGCTTTGTGTTTTTGCATTGGGTGTTTTGGGGTTTTGCTGTGGGCGCTACAACCTGGTGTTGTTGGAGATCCCCTCCTTTGTTCCATATTGATTCAAACAAAAAGTATACCGGAGGCAATGTCGTCCGGAGGCTTGGGTTTTTAATTGACTACATTTTCGTGTTGTTTTGAGGAATAATATTCAAGCAAATAGTTGGCATGCTTAAGGGTACGAGATGCGCCCCACTGTTAATTCATGCGAAGCTGACTTCATCCAAACCTTTCTCTCCACTGGGCAACAACACCTCAAATCTCAATGCAATTATACCTTCAGATACATAGATGATGTGTTGCCCATCAATTATCCGAACTTAACGAATAATCGACATTAAATATAACCTCATGAAATAGAGATCAAGAAAACAAACGGGAAAGACAGATCAGCTTTGTGTTTTCACATCGGGTGTTTTTGGTGTTTTGCTGTTGGTGCTGCAACATGGTCGTGTTGAAGATCTCCTCCCTTCTTGGATATACATTTTTGACGCATACAGTGTGGTAAGCATATTGATTTCAGCTTCCACATAACTAAGCTCCCTTTCATGAGTAGCAACATTCCGTCTACTCTTGCTTATTGCGTTTCTGTGTCTCAGCATATTCGTTGCGATAGTTCATGCTCTCGTTCAGTGTTATATTACACATCGGCTGATATAATCAATGAAGAAGTTCATCGGTTGCTACATGAATCTTATAAAAACATATTATAATGCGGAAGTGTTCCAACTCTATACCTTTCAAAGAAAACTTCAAAGCAATTAACTATCTACCAGACACGTGATTCGGTTATTTAATCTTATCAGGATAAAACAGGAACCAAAGCAAACAAACAAAAACCTCCACCACATGAAAAGAAGTGAACCCCCGATATGGGAGTGAGACCAGGTGCCCAGGAAGAGTAAGCATCTCCTGCTTGCATGCAACACCCGCCGCTTCAATTCGGTAGAACTGTCACATCCGGTTACTTCCATTTCGGAAGAGTACAAAATTAATTCACGTACATCCGACTCTCTTTTCACATTCCTTCACACATAGTTCTTGATGAATTACATCGAAATACTGAGACATTTGGACGTCTAAAGAAACACCATAGGCAATAGTGAAATCCAGATTATAATGGAAAGATAACAAGGAATAAATTTTAAAAGACATTATTGAACAAGAAATTTATTATGTAACCTGGTCTCAGTCCCATATCGGGGGTTCACTTCTTTTCATGTAGTGAAGGTTTCTGTTTGTTTGCTTTGGTTCATGTTTTATCCTGTTTTCGTATGCCTTCGGTTCATGATTTTCTGAATGATCGATTTTGTGCTGTATATAGGGATATGGTCATTATCCATATTTGTCATCACGAAGAGAAAGGGTTGGCGCGAGGGAAAACTAGCTAAAGGGATCTACAGTGTACATGTACATGTATAGTTCTCGTTTATTTTTTCTATGAGAATTATCCATATTTGTCATCATGACGAGAGAGGGTTGGCGCGCTCTCAGGCTAACATGAATTCATAATGTGAAATAAGGATGGCCAAATATACATAAGTATAATTGAAGAAAAATATGACCATGAATCAACTATTTTTGTCAAAAGTTTAACGCAAACGAGTCTATCATGCTTAGAAATTAGAAACTGGCTGGTTACAATAGTCACATATGCCCTCACTTCCGAGCTATGATCAATTATTGCTTATAAAATGGGTACCCTAATATAACCTACTTTTCTCCGTAGAAGACCGATTGCGTACACGTGTAATCACTTATTTGCATAAGGCCAGTACTGGATCAAAACAAAACAAGATGTCTGACGGATAACACGTGGGAAGAAAATTAATCGACATTCGTTGTTATCAAAATCTGAAAAGAGAAATGTAATGTGTTAAAGAAGATCCTGACGATAATCTCAACAGCACTCACAACAGAGCACCAAAATTGAGCATCGACGGACCCCTAGCAAACTAGAGGTGGGACCAGGTGCCCGGGAGGAGTAAGCATCCCCTGTTGGCTAGCCGCACCCGCCGTCGATGTTCATGCAAGAAAATGAAAACAATATATGAAATACATGCGCTGTCTGAGGTAAATCTATATAGAAAGTGCTATGGCGACCATGTCAGGGAACAATATTCAAAACACTTACTGTCGAACCCCTCGCGGGGAACTTTTTAACGAGCTCCACACGGCAAAGGGCATAAGTGTGACACAAATGAGTTAAAGAAGATCCTGACGATAATCTCAACAGCACTCACAACAGAGCACCAAAATTGAGCATCGACGGACCCCTAGCAAGCTAGAGGTGGGACCAGGTGCCCGGGAGGAGTAAGCATCCCCTGTTGGCTAGCCGCACCCGCCGTCGATGTTCATGCAAGAAAATGAAAACAATATATGAAATACATGCACTGTCTGAGGTAAATCTATATAGAAAGTGCTATGGCGACCATGTCAGGGAACAATATTCAAAACACTTACTGTCGAACCCCTCGCGGGGAACTTTTTTACGAGCTCCACACGGCAAAGGGCATAAGTGTGACAGGTATGAGTTAAAGAAGATCCTGACGATAATCTCAACAGCACTCACAACAGAGCACCAAAATTGAGCATCGACGGACCCCTAGCAAGCTAGAGGTGGGACCAGGTGCCCGGGAGGAGTAAGCATCCCCTGTTGGCTAGCCGCACCCGCCGTCGATGTTCATGCAAGAAAATGAAAACAATATATGAAATACATGCACTGTCTGAGGTAAATCTATATAGAAAGTGCTATGGCGACCATGTCAGGGAACAATATTCAAAACACTTACTGTCGAACCCCTCGCGGGGAACTTTTTAACGAGCTCCACACGGCAAAGGGCATAAGTGTGACACAAATGAGTTAAAGAAGATCCTGACGATAATCTCAACAGCACTCACAACAGAGCACCAAAATTGAGCATCGACGGACCCCTAGCAAGCTAGAGGTGGGACCAGGTGCCCGGGAGGAGTAAGCATCCCCTGTTGGCTAGCCGCACCCGCCGTCGATGTTCATGCAAGAAAATGAAAACAATATATGAAATACATGCACTGTCTGAGGTAAATCTATATAGAAAGTGCTATGGCGACCATGTCAGGGAACAATATTCAAAACACTTACTGTCGAACCCCTCGCGGGGAACTTTTTTACGAGCTCCACACGGCAAAGGGCATAAGTGTGACACAAATGAGTTAAAGAAGATCCTGACGATAATCTCAACAGCACTCACAACAGAGCACCAAAATTGAGCATCGACGGACCCCTAGCAAGCTAGAGGTGGGACCAGGTGCCCGGGAGGAGTAAGCATCCCCTGTTGGCTAGCCGCACCCGCCGTCGATGTTCATGCAAGAAAATGAAAACAATATATGAAATACATGCACTGTCTGAGGTAAATCTATATAGAAAGTGCTATGGCGACCATGTCAGGGAACAATATTCAAAACACTTACTGTCGAACCCCTCGCGGGGAACTTTTTAACGAGCTCCACACGGCAAAGGGCATAAGTGTGACACAAATGAGTTAAAGAAGATCCTGACGATAATCTCAACAGCACTCACAACAGAGCACCAAAATTGAGCATCGACGGACCCCTAGCAAGCTAGAGGTGGGACCAGGTGCTCGGGAGGAGTAAGCATCCCCTGTTGGCTAGCCGCACCCGCCGTCGATGTTCATGCAAGAAAATGAAAACAATATATGAAATACATGCACTGTCTGAGGTAAATCTATATAGAAAGTGCTATGGCGACCATGTCAGGGAACAATATTCAAAACACTTACTGTCGAACCCCTCGCGGGGAACTTTTTTACGAGCTCCACACGGCAAAGGGCATAAGTGTGACAGGTATGAGTTAAAGAAGATCCTGACGATAATCTCAACAGCACTCACAACAGAGCACCAAAATTGAGCATCGACGGACCCCTAGCAAGCTAGAGGTGGGACCAGGTGCCCGGGAGGAGTAAGCATCCCCTGTTGGCTAGCCGCACCCGCCGTCGATGTTCATGCAAGAAAATGAAAACAATATATGAAATACATGCACTGTCTGAGGTAAATCTATATAGAAAGTGCTATGGCGACCATGTCAGGGAACAATATTCAAAACACTTACTGTCGAACCCCTCGCGGGGAACTTTTTTACGAGCTCCACACGGCAAAGGGCATAAGTGTGACACAAATACACAAATGAGTTAAAGAAGATCCTGACGATAATCTCAACAGCACTCACAACAGAGCACCAAAATTGAGCATCGACGGACCCCTAGCAAGCTAGAGGTGGGACCAGGTGCCCGGGAGGAGTAAGCATCCCCTGTTGGCTAGCCGCACCCGCCGTCGATGTTCATGCAAGAAAATGAAAACAATATATGAAATACATGCACTGTCTGAGGTAAAT
This sequence comes from Pinctada imbricata, assembly GCA_033119305.1. NCBI lineage: Eukaryota > Metazoa > Mollusca > Bivalvia > Pterioida > Pteriidae > Pinctada > Pinctada imbricata. The sequence continues at coordinate 25,696,734 of VSWD01000010.1, read as the reverse complement.
CTATATAGAAAGTGCTATGGCGACCATGTCAGGGAACAATATTCAAAACACTTACTGTCGAACCCCTCGCGGGGAACTTTTTAACGAGCTCCACACGGCAAAGGGCATAAGTGTGACACAAATGAGTTAAAGAAGATCCTGACGATAATCTCAACAGCACTCACAACAGAGCACCAAAATTGAGCATCGACGGACCCCTAGCAAGCTAGAGGTGGGACCAGGTGCTCGGGAGGAGTAAGCATCCCCTGTTGGCTAGCCGCACCCGCCGTCGATGTTCATGCAAGAAAATGAAAACAATATATGAAATACATGCACTGTCTGAGGTAAATCTATATAGAAAGTGCTATGGCGACCATGTCAGGGAACAATATTCAAAACACTTACTGTCGAACCCCTCGCGGGGAACTTTTTTACGAGCTCCACACGGCAAAGGGCATAAGTGTGACACAAATGAGTTAAAGAAGATCCTGACGATAATCTCAACAGCACTCACAACAGAGCACCAAAATTGAGCATCGACGGACCCCTAGCAAGCTAGAGGTGGGACCAGGTGCCCGGGAGGAGTAAGCATCCCCTGTTGGCTAGCCGCACCCGCCGTCGATGTTCATGCAAGAAAATGAAAACAATATATGAAATACATGCACTGTCTGAGGTAAATCTATATAGAAAGTGCTATGGCGACCATGTCAGGGAACAATATTCAAAACACTTACTGTCGAACCCCTTGCGGGGAACTTTTTTACGAGCTCCACACGGCAAAGGGCATAAGTGTGACACAAATGAGTTAAAGAAGATCCTGACGATAATCTCAACAGCACTCACAACAGAGCACCAAAATTGAGCATCGACGGACCCCTAGCAAGCTAGAGGTGGGACCAGGTGCCCGAGAGGAGTAAGCATCCCCTGTTGGCTAGCCGTTGTAATGAACAAATAGTATTGGCTTGGTATTGGAAAGTTATATAGACCTAGCTCAGAGGACAACTGTGAAATTAAAACTCTGACAAGTCTGAGGAAAAATTAGCTAAAGGGATCTACAGTGTACATGTACATGTATAGTTCTCGTTTATTTTTATCTATGAGAATTATCCATATTTGTCATCATGACGAGAGAGGGTTGGCGCGCTCTCAGGCTAACAAACCCGTTAGGTATTATATAGAAGGACAATTGAAAATGAAAGAGTTAAACCTTTCAATAGCCATAGAAATACCATAGGAAATATTAAAATCAAGTTTATACGAGTGAATCCCAGTCCATGCATTCATAATGTGAAATAAGGCTGCCCAAATATACATAAGTATTATTGAAGAAAAATATGACCATGCAGTATCTCATAACATTGCATAAGTAAGTCTAAGCTTGGTACTTGACCAATATACAGTCTTGTACGAGCGCATTCTTAAGACTTGCACTCTGACTGACTGTGACGACGGGACTCCATGACGGGCCCTGTCCAAACCTCTTTAGAGAAGACAGGGCCCCGACCACCTGTCCTCTCTGAATGTCAGTCGGACTCCTCGGGTGATAACATATATGAGCTCGCTACAGCCGGCAGAGCACGGACTGTATTACGCACGTCCTCTTTTTATATCCATTTACATATTCATCTGTGTTGCTTGGACCCCTGTGTTTTACGGTCTTGTTTGTGTGTGGTCACCTAACAGTGAGGAGGTTGTTTTACACCATAACTGTGCGTTCTTCGAGACCTCTGGGAAATCGGAATAGTGGGAGGGTTGTGCGCACGTAATCCAGGATAACCACACCGTCTGCTATTTACGTGGCAGATGGCCGTCCTAAGTCGGCACCGGTTGCCCATTGGTCTCGTTGGTTTATGTGTAGTCTTTTGTGTTTCATGTTTCTATGTTGTGAGTTGGTGTTCCTTGTCCCTTTTGCGTCTCTTTCTGTGGGTATCTGTTCTGTGTTTTTTGCATGGGTGTTTTGGGATTTTGCTGTGGGTGCTGCAACCTAGTGTTGTTGGAGATCCCCTCCTTTCTTCTCTAAATAAGTCATCATCTGTTCTCTCTTTTTTTTTTATGTTATTCCTCAGGATCGTTATGAAAAAAATCAAATATGATTCTTAAAATTCAGCCATCTAATAGTCCATTACTAAAACTTACAATATCGAAAATCTTTTCATTAGGGATTCATAAAGTTATGATTTAAAGGTACAAAAGGTCTCGTCAAGATCAAAGCATGAATCAACTATTTTTGTCAAAAGTTTAACGCAAACGAGTCTATCATGCTTAGAAATTAGAAACTGGCTGGTAACAATAGTCACATATGCCCTCACAACCGAGCTATGATCAATTATTGCTTATAAAATGGGTACCCTAATATAACCTACTTTTCTCCGTAGAAGACCGATTGCGAACACGTGTAATCACTTATTTACATAAGGCCAGTACTGTATCAAAACAAAACAAGATGACTGACGGATAACACGTGGGAAGAAAATTAATCGACATTCGTTGTTATTAAAATCTGAAAAGAGAAATGTAATGAACAAATAGTATTGGCTTGGTATTGGAAAGTTATAGAGACCTAGCTCAGAGGACGACTGTGAAATTAAAACTCTGACAAGTCTGAGGGAAAATAAGCTAAAGGGATCTACAGTGTACATGTACATGTATATGTCTCGTTTATTTTTATCTATGAGAATTATCCATATTTGTCATCATGACGAGAGAGGGTTGGCGCGCTCTCAGGCTAACAAACCCGTTAGGTATTATATAGAAGGACAATTGAAATCGAAAGAGTTAAACCTTTCAATAGCCATAGAAATACCATAGGAAATATTAAAATCAAGTTTATACGAGTGAATCCCAGTCCATGAATTCATAATGTGAAATAAGGCTGCCCAAATATACACAAGTATTATCGAAGAAAAATATGACCATGCAGTATCTCATAACATTGCATAAGTAAGTCTCTAAATAAGTCATCACCTGTTCTCTCTGTTTTTTTCTATGTTATTCCTCAGGATCGTTATGAAAAAAATCAAATATGATTCTTTTAAAACCCTCTAGTGCCCACACCTATTTATACTTGACGGAGAATCATGATTTTTTCCATGTTGATATGTTACCCAAATGTAAGAACAAAATCGAAGAAATTTTTCAAAAATTCCCTCTCTAACAATTTTTGGATATGTATCATATATGATACATCGGGCATTAGTGGAATTTCTAAATCTTCAATTTATTTCTTATCCTTTTAACTATTCAAAAATATAAACGAATAATAAAATTTGCCATTAAAATGTGCATAAAATGAAATATGAACAATATACAAATTTGATAAATGAAATACTTTTTTGATAAATTTCATTTTCCCATGGTTTTTATGTCTCAGCTGCCAAATGTATCATATATGATACAGTCATTTTCGGGATATAATTTCTTGTAGAAAAATTCAAAATGGAGACAACTCCTTTAGAAAGCTTATACCCTAGTGTAAGGTTAAGCAATAAATGCTGATTGAGTTACTCTTCTTTTCAAAACAAATGAAGTACAGACAAGTAAACTTGATGTATCATATTTGATACCTGAGGTACTAGAGGGTTAAAATTCAGCCATCTAATAGTCCATTACTTAAACTTACAATATCGAAAATCTTTTTATTAGGGATTCATAAAGTTATGATTTAAAGGTACAAAAGGTCTCGTCAAGATCAAAGCATGAATCAACTATTTTTGTCAAAAGTTTAACGCAAACGAGTCTTTCATGCTTAGAAATTAGAAACTGGCTGGTAACAATAGTCACATATGCCCTCACTACCGAGCTATGATCAATTATTGCTTATAAAATGGGTACCCTAATATAACCTACTTTTCTCCGTAGAAGACCGATTGCGAACACGTGTAATCACTTATTTGCATAAGGCCAGTACTGTATCAAAACAAAACAAGATGACTGACGGATAACACGTGGGACGAAAATGAATCGACATTCGTTGTTATCAAAATCTGAAAAGAGAAATGTAATGAACAAATAGTATTGGCTTGGTATTGGAAAGTTATAGAGACCTAGCTCAGAGGACGACCGTGAAATTAAAACTCTGACAAGTCTGAGGGAAAATTAGCTAAAGGGATCTACAGTGTACATGTACATGTATATGTCTCGTTTATTTTTATCTATGAGAATTATCCATAATTGTCATTATGACGAGAGAGGGTTGGCGCGCTCTCAGGCTAACAAACCCGTTAGGTATTATATAGAAGGACAATTGAAATCGAAAGAGTTAAACCTTTCAATAGCCATAGAAATACCATAGGAAATATTAAAATCAAGTTTATACGAGTGAATCCCAGTCCATGCATTCATAATGTGAAATAAGGCTGCCCAAATATACATAAGTATTATTGAAGAAAAATATGACCATGCAGTATCTCATAACATTGCATAAGTAAGTCTCTAAATAAGTCATCATCTGTTCTCTCTCTTTTTTTATGTTATTCCTCAGGATCGTTATGAAAAAAATCAAATATGATTCTTAAAATTCAGCCATCTAATAGTCCATTACTAAAACTTACAATATCGAAAATCTTTTTATTAGGGATTCATAAAGTTATGATTTAAAGGTACAAAAGGTCTCGTCAAGATCAAAGCATGAATCAACTATTTTTGTCAAAAGTTTAACGCAAACGAGTCTATCATTCTTAGAAATTAGAAACTGGCTGGTAACAATAGTCACATATGCCCTCACTACCGAGCTATGATCAATAATTGCTTATGAAATGGGTACCCTTATATAACCTACTTTTCTCCGTAGAAGACCGATTGCGAACACGTGTAAGCACTTATTTGCATAAGGCCAGTACTGTATCAAAACAAAACAAGATGACTGACGGATAACACGTGGGAAGCAAATTAATCGACATTCGTTATCAAAATCTGAATAGAGATATGTAATGAACAAATAGTATTGGCTTGGTATTGGAAAGTTATATAGACCTAGCTCAGAGGACGACCGTGAAATTAAAACTCTGACAAGTCTGAGGAAAAATTAGCTAAAGGGATCTACAGTGTACATGTACATGTATAGTTCTCGTTTATTTTTATCTATGAGAATTATCCATAATTGTCATCATGAAGAGAGAGGGTTGGCGCGCTCTTAGGCTAACAAACCCGTTAGGTATTATATAGAAGGACAATTGAAATCGAAAGAGTTAAACCTTTCAATAGCCATAGAAATACCATAGGAAATATTAAAATCAAGTTTATACGAGTGAATCCCAGTCCATGAATTCATAATGTGAAATAAGGCTGCCCAAATATACATAAGTATTATTGAAGAAAAATATGACCATGCAGTATCTCATAACATTGCATAAGTAAGTCTCTAAATAAGTCATCATCTGTTCTCTCTCTTTTTTTATGTTATTCCTCAGGATCGTTATGAAAAAAATCAAATATGATTCTTAAAATTCAGCCATCTAATAGTCCATTACTAAAACTTACAATATCGAAAATCTTTTCATTAGGGATTCATAAAGTTATGATTTAAAGGTACAAAAGGTCTCGTCAAGATCAAAGCATGAATCAACTATTTTTGTCAAAAGTTTAACGCAAACGAGTCTATCATTCTTAGAAATTAGAAACTGGCTGGTAACAATAGTCACATATGCCCTCACTACCGAGCTATGATCAATAATTGCTTATGAAATGGGTACCCTTATATAACCTACTTTTCTCCGTAGAAGACCGATTGCGAACACGTGTAAGGACTTATTTGCATAAGGCCAGTACTGTATCAAAACAAAACAAGATGACTGACGGATAACACGTGGGAAGCAAATTAATCGACATTCGTTATCAAAATCTGAATAGAGATATGTAATGAACAAATAGTATTGGCTTGGTATTGGAAAGTTATATAGACCTAGCTCAGAGGACGACCGTGAAATTAAAACTCTGACAAGTCTGAGGAAAAATTAGCTAAAGGGATCTACAGTGTACGTGTACATGTATAGTTCTCGTTTATTTTTATCTATGAGAATTATCCATAATTGTCATCATGAAGAGAGAGGGTTGGCGCGCTCTTAGGCTAACAAACCCGTTAGGTATTATATAGAAGGACAATTGAAATCGAAAGAGTTAAACCTTTCAATAGCCATAGAAATACCATAGGAAATATTAAAATCAAGTTTATACGAGTGAATCCCAGTCCATGAATTCATAATGTGAAATAAGGCTGCCCAAATATACACAAGTATTATCGAAGAAAAATATGACCATGCAGTATCTCATAACATTGCATAAGTAAGTCTCTAAATAAGTCATCACCTGTTCTCTCTGTTTTTTCTATGTTATTCCTCAGGATCGTTATGAAAAAAATCAAATATGATTCTTTTAAAACCCTCTAGTGCCCACACCTATTTATACTTGACGGAGAATCATGATTTTTTTCCATGTTGATATGTTACCCAAATGTAAGAACAAAATCGAAGAAATTTTTCAAAAATTCCCTCTCTAACAATTTTTGGATATGTATCATATATGATACATCGGGCATTAGTGGAATTTCTAAATCTTCAATTTATTTCTTATCCTTTTAACTATTCAAAAATATAAACGAATAATAAAATTTGCCATTAAAATGTGCATAAAATGAAATATGAACAATATACAAATTTGATAAATGAAATACTTTTTTTGATAAATTTCATTTTCCCATGGTTTTTATGTCTCAGCTGCCAAATGTATCATATATGATACAGTCATTTTCGGGATATAATTTCTTGTAGAAAAATTCAAAATGGAGACAACTCCTTTAGAAAGCTTATACCCTAGTGTAAGGTTAAGCAATAAATGCTGATTGAGTTACTCTTCTTTTCAAAACAAATGAAGTACAGACAAGTAAACTTGATGTATCATATTTGATACCTGAGGTACTAGAGGGTTAAAATTCAGCCATCTAATAGTCCATTACTTAAACTTACAATATCGAAAATCTTTTTATTAGGGATTCATAAAGTTATGATTTAAAGGTACAAAAGGTCTCGTCAAGATCAAAGCATGAATCAACTATTTTTGTCAAAAGTTTAACGCAAACAAGTCTATCATGCTTAGAAATTAGAAACTGGCTGGTAACAATAGTCACATATGCCCTCACTACCGAGCTATGATCAATTATTGCTTATAAAATGGGTACCCTAATATAACCTACTTTTCTCCGTAGAAGACCGATTGCGAACACGTGTAAGCACTTATTTGCATAAGGCCAGTACTGTATCAAAACAAAACAAGATGACTGACGGATAACATGTGGGAAGAAAATTAATCAACATTCGTTATCAAAATCTGAAAAGAGAAATGTAATGAACAAATAGTATTGGCTTGGTATTGGAAAGTTATATAGACCTACCTCCGAGGTCGACCTTGAAATTAAAACTCTGACAAGTCTGAGGGAAAATTAGCTAAAGGGATCTACAGTGTACATGTACATGTATAGTTCTCGTTTATTTTTATCTATGAGAAGTATATATAAGTTTGACGTGTATATATATCTACAGTAATTTTGATATTTGTATATATGATATATATATTCACAGTCTAAATCAAATATTAAAAAAAACGAACAAAAAAATCATAACTAAATAAAGGTTAATTTTCATTCAGGATTTGGTAAACAAACACACATGTGTATAGCAGACTACATCTGCCTCCCATTCAAGCCGCCATACACTATTACACCTTTTAGTAATTTGAAAGTGTTCGATTATCCACGTTCAAAATGGTGATTTGAATGGAACATGATATCTATACATGATATCAACATTGTATTTGCAATTAATGAAATATAAGTGACTTAGTTTTTAGAGAGAATTTCAAAAAGACTATATACGTGGTTTACTACATGTTTCGTAGTAATCCCACGATGTGAAGCTCACTCAAGCGATTGGCTGATCGTGATCACTTTTACCTTGGTAAATGTTACATATTTCTACATACTGTATATGCAAATAACAATTTCCGAAGTTTACCGAAATCGTGTGTACCAGAGAGTAAAACACTATAAAACAAAAATGTGAGAGATATTTTATGTAAGTAATATAAAGATGTTCAAAAGGTAGTACTTAAAAGCTATTTACGATAAAACTTCATTATTGACAGTCTAATACTGTAAGACTATTTGTACCTTTAATGTTGTTTAAATAACAGATAAGCCAATCAACACATCCCATTTCCGTTATTTCCTACAAATTCAATAAACGTTGGTATTGATATTTAAACATAAAATCGTTTATCAATTTCCATAAAAACTTATCATAAAAGCCGTATTGTGTTTTTTTTTTTCACAAAAGCCTTCAATGATGAAAGAGTTATTTTTTTAAAGATTTAAAAAAAACTACAAAGAGATAAAGAGCCTACAGCTAACATCTTGGCCTAGTGTAACGATTCTGAGATCATTTAGTTTTAGTTTTATGACTTGAGGTTACATGTACCAATGTAAACATAGTCTTCTTTGGATTAGTGTGGCTGTACTTATAACATCATATGTATTATTTTGCTATTTCGGAAACTTGTCATTTCATCCAAAAATATCATCGCAATGTAATGCTATCATTGTCATATATTTTATCTAACTATGCTGCTGAATCAATCCTAGAGGAAAATTTGGAGCCGCGCACTCTCTGAAAAGTAAATGCACAAAAATAAAACAAGAGAATCATACTGAAATTATTTTGGCTGTTTCGGAAAAACACTTTGGCTGGAAGCATCACTGATAAGGATTTCCTATCCGAAAGACGTGTCTGGTGCATTAAAATCTTGAAGAAGGTAAAGAGTTGGAACACTTCCGTATTAATATGTCCATATGGTTGTTTCCACATTTGTCATCCATTCAAACTATGAATCAAATTACCATGGTTAAGAAAAAGAAGTATTAAACTTTGCTGCCAGATAAGCAGAACGATTTCTGATTGCAGTGTACCAGACATACATGTTTCTTGAAATGTCCTCTCTGAATGTCAGTCGGACTCCACGGATGATAACATGCATGAGCTCGCTACAACCGACAAAGCACGGACAGTAAATCGTACGCCTTCCGTTTTTATATCCATTTACATATTCATCTGCGTGTTGCTTGGATCTCTGCGTTTTGCTGTCTTGTTTTTGGTCACCTTAGAGCACGGACTGTATTTCTTACACACTTTGTTTTTATAATCCATTTACATATTCATCTGTCTGTTGCTTGGATCCATGCGTTTTGGTCTCTTGTTTGTGTGGCCATCTTACAATGATGCGGTTATTTTACACTACAATTATGCGTTCTAGGAAACCTATCGTAAAAGTACGAGGGTTGTGCGTATGTAACTCGGATAACCAAATCAATTGCAACTAACGTAGCAGATGGTCGTCGTAAATCGGTACCGATTGCCTATTGGCCTCGTTGGTTTATATGCAGTCTTTGGTTTTTGCTGTTTTGATGTCGTGTTTGGTGCTCCTTGTCCCTTTTGTGTCTCATACTGTAAATGTCTTCTCTGTACATTTATTATATTTGGGTGTTTGGTGTTTCGCTGTTTGTGATGCAACCGGGTCTTGTTGGAGATCCACTCCTTTCTTTTACCTTGAGGATTTTATTCTACATTTCAAATGTGCGTTCTTCTAGACCCTTTGTGTAACCAGAAAAGCGGGAGGGATGTGCCCACGTAATCCGGATAACCACATAATTTGCTCCTAAAGCAGCAGATGATCGTCCTAAATCGGCACCATTTACCCATTTGTCTCCTTGGTTTATGTGTTTCCTTTTGTGCTTGGTGTTTTGATGTGTTTATCTCTTCTGTGTTTTCATTTTGGGTGTTTTGAAGTTGTTTCCTGATCAAAAAGAGTGCACTGAAATTGCTTTGAAATTACATTAATTGCTCTGTAAATTTCACAAAAACACTCTTAATTTCAAAGATTCCATGGTTCATATGATAAAATCATTTTTTCAATCATGTTCATGCTCTGTAAAATGAGCAGCCCACTGACTGACTTGCTTAATTTTGTGCAGGTAGATCAGGTCAGACTCGACTTGCTTCTTTTTCAGGACGACGCTATGCACACGTTTTCTGTTTATTTGTACCGAGTAGAACAAGTCCAATACTTGAATAAAGTTTTACAAATCATGCAAACGTTGATAATTTTATCGAGCCACCTTCCGACTATAAGCCCGTTACGTGGGACCTCAGTTTTGATGTCGGAGTCGCAATTATATAGATAACGAAGGCGGAAAAAATTGATCGTGTTGTCACGAAAACGAAAACGAAAACTTTCGTTATTTGAGAGAAAATCAAGGGAATACAGAAAAGAATTCCAAAAGATAAAAACCTAATCGAAATCTGAAATTTCGAACTGCATCTAACCGTGAGACGTTTAACCGCAGGTTAACCGATTTTTTTTATCCGATTAATAGCTGCAGCCCGAAATTGAAGATATCTGCATCCAAGGGGTAATTATTATCTGAATAATTTATAGCCATTATGTAATCCTTCAATTGTTTCTGTCGCTCAATGACATTAAGGCATGATATTTCTGAATGAAGGAATTTCAACGATTTTATGATAACCATATGAAAATATAGTATTCATGTCACTTAATCATTTTATGAAGGAAAATTAATAGGTCCGTGATGAAAATCAATATTTATGCTTATTTGAAAACTGGGTAAAAATGCCGGAAATTTGTTGCTAAAATAGCACAATTGTAAAGAAAATACAAAAAGTGTTGAAATGCACTCATTTGATTTTTATTTTACTTTTCTATTTTATTATACAATAAAACAGGTTAGAAACTTTGTATAAAAGTAGAATTTGATAAAGTGCTACCTAAGGTACCAACTTCATCGATGATTTAAAATTTTCTAGATTTGACACAAAAGAGTCTTGAAAAGAGTAAGAAATGATACATTGGCCATAATGAATTGAAATATCTATAAAAGTCAAGCTCAATGAGTGCTAAAACGTGAGATGCGCAAGAATAGTCCAAAATCGTGACCACTGACGCACCTTAATGTATTTATTAGCTATTATGCACGTTTCGGGTACTAAACCCTCGTCAGTGATCCTTAATCTTAACAATGTTATATAAGAAGTACCCATCAGCTATTCACTTTCAAGGTCGAAGAGGTGAGGCAAAATAAACATCAAAGAAGTATTCATCAGTTATTCACTTTCAAAGTCGAGAAGGTAGGCAAAATAAACATCAAAGAAGTACCAATCAGTTATTCAGTCTCAAAGTCGAGACGAGAAGGTAAGGCAAAATAAACATCAAAGAATTACCCATCAGTTATTCACTTTCAAAATCGAGAAGAAGGGAGATCTCCAACAAGACCCCGTTGCAGCATCAACAGCGAAACAGCAAAACACCCGATGTAAAAACACAAAAGACGAGTACAGCACAAGACGGAAAAGAGACACACGACATGTAAACATCAAACACAAAAGACTACATATAAACCGACGAGACCAAGAGAAGGTTAGGTAAAATAAACATAAAAAGTACACATCAGTTATCCAGTCTCAATGTCGAGAAGGTTAGGCAAAATAAACATCAAGGAAGTACCCATCAGTTATTCAGTCTCACAGTCGAGAGGGTTAAGCAAAATTTACATCAAAGAAGTACTCATCAGTTATTCAGTTTCGTAGTCGAGAAGGTTAGGCAAAATAAACATCAAAGAAGTACCCATCAGTTATTTAGTTTCAAAGTCGAGAAGGTTAGGCAAAATTAACATCAAAGAAGTACCCATCAGTTATTTAGTTTCAAAGTCGAGACGGTTAGGCAAAATAAACATCAAAGAAGTATACCCATCAGTTATTCAGTCTCAAAGTCGAGAAGGTAAGGCAAAATAAACATCAAAGAAGTACCCATCAGTTATTTAGTATCAAGGTCGAGAAGATTAGGCAAAATAAACATCAAAGAAAGGAAATCCAAATAGAGAATATAAGAAGGGAGAAATTTTAAAATGACCTTAGATGTATACCAAAGAGCAAGCTAAAGACAGATCTATGCCACCTCAGATTTACAATAATTTATGAAATTTAGTATTTGAAAATACACAAGTATATTTGAAGTTAGTGAAATTACCCTGGGGAATAACAGTTAACCAGCAGAGTCAGCACCCTAGTGGTTGCTATGTCATTGTTATTCGGTGAATGAAAATCAAACACTAAAAACAAAATCAGAAATCAGATTAAGAGTCAATTGACGTACAAAATTATAACAAATGCAAATCCAAGCAAACAAACATGCGAAGGAACATAAGTGAGTCCTAATTGGAGATTATGTTAGGTGTCCGAGGGGAGTTACCATATCCTACTTGCCTGTCGTCACTTAAGAATAACACGAAAATGTTCCAACTCTTTGCCTTCTTGAAGAAAATTTCAAATCAATTCAAAACAATCAGAGTTTTGGATAGCATGCCGTTATAAGTGGTACTTAATTTAATGCCAAAGTGATTTTCAGACACAACCAAATGTATTTTAGATAATTCCTTTTTCTTTATATGCACATTTATTCCGTGATGCAGTGTGAAGTCATTAAAACGATTCCCCGTGACTCGATATTCAAAGTAATATAATTCATATAACTTTCTCTAGCTTGACTTTGTTGTATTCCCTCAGCTATATTCCCCTTCTTTTTACCTATATAAACATGGCAAAGTTATAAAGTCTCCAAGTATTAACTAACGCCTCTCAGATTACCCTCTGTGTCCAGCATCACCTTCCAATCTTCAAAACTCAACGCTAAAAACTTTTTTGACGACAAAAGTTATTCTTTCACCACTGAATACAAAATTTCGATCTCCTGTCACTTCATTGTGAGTGCTGTTGAGATTGTTGTCAGGAACTTCTTTAACTCATTCATACATTTCATCTTCAGGTTATACTTTCACCACTTGTCCTCTCTGAATGTCAATCGGACTTCTCGGGTGATAACATACATGAGCTCGCTACAGCCGGCAGAGCACGGACTGTATTACGTACGCCCTCTTTTGATATCCATTTACATATCCATCTGAGTTGCTTGGGACCCTGCATTTTGCGGTCTTCTCTGTGTTTGATCATCTGACAATGAGGATATTGTTTTACACCACAATTGTACGTTCTTTGAGACGGAAAAGTGGGAGGGTTGTGCGCATGCAAGTTTTACGATTGCGCTGGTACAAGACTGTAGATTGGTCAAGTACTAAGCCTAGTGTCCTTTTGGTGACATTAGGATCATATCCACGGTTTAAAAGGCTTTTGATGATAATGACACATTTTCGATGGTTATGTTGTCTATCTTTGATCCTTCTTATCTTGTTAATTATGTCACCATAAAATGCAGGTTGTGAAATACCCAAAGTATATACTATGTTGCTTTTATTGGTCCGAATTTCAAAAGAATAACAAATACAGAGGGATTTGCACAAATTTGCAAGTGAAATGGGAAAAGATGTTCTATTTTATTGGAATTCCCATGGGTACTAATTGTGCGCCTCTGGTTGCAGATTTGTTTTTATACACATACGAAAAAGAATTCATGCAAAATCTGCGAAAACTCCTGAAATTTGACGACTTGAAATGTTTCAACGGCACCTCTAGGTATCTTGATGATATTTTGACCATTACAAAAATCAAATTTATCCTACAGAGTTAACTTTGAACAAAGCAAACGCAAATGATACAGCTACACCATTTTTGGATCTTGATATCAAAATTAATAACGGAGAAATTGAAACAAAGATATACGACAAAAGAGAAGACTTTGGCTTCAACATGGTTAATTTTCCTTGGCTAGATGGCGATGTTCCATGATTGTCATCGTATGTAGGACCTTTCTACTTAATTTTAATATCCAAAAAATTTCCTTATGAAAGAGCTTCGCGACTTTTGAATCTGTGTCTAAATAGCTGTAAGGAACTTTGAATGGGGAAAGACATGCTGATTATCGATGAATAATTAATTATTTCTACCGAATTTTAGATTGAATCTGCTTAAGAAGGGAGGTAATTCAAACTATTAAATTTAACAAACATTTGATTCCCGGGACTCATCTTGAGTAACCGAGTTTTGCGGGTTTTTTTAATATGAAACGCACAAGAAACGAAATGAAAAGTAACGGAACGAAATTTTTTTTTGGTCGGCAAAGAATTTTTAAAAATAAACGTAATAGTAAACGACGCAGACATCATAGAAAAAGCCCTGTAAATTTCATTTTTAGGTCCTTGTTATCATTGAACTTATCAAATCAAAATTTACGAAAAATTTAAAATCAAACGGTTTAAACACAAGTTGTTGAAAAAGCAAACAAAACAAATTACAAAAATAAAAAAAGATGAAATTTTCACGATTTTCAGATTTCTAAACTGAGTTGTACAGAAAAAATCTGAGTAACTAGATGAATACATTTCATTTCATTTCAGAGATCCCTCTTCTTTTTGCATGGACTGTTAGCTATAGACATGTAAAAGAAATGTCCATATCGTCATGATTCTTCACTTTGAAAACAACCCTTTTTATCCATAACACAGCTACATGCAGGGATAACTAGAACAAGAGCCCCAAGGGGCACAACGCTCACCTGATACCCATGCATGCTCTAATTGACATACTGCTATTGAATACTGATAGTGCCAGTACCGGGATTTTAGCCCACAACCTTTCTAAAAACATTTTTGCCGGATGCAGAGAAGTTTTTTTTTTCCAGACAACCTTTAAAAGTACAAACAAGAAAAAATAGTCACATTTCAAAACAATAACTTTTTTTAAGTCATATGCCCAACTAGTATAGTTCAATTATGCAACATCAAAAATAAAATCATATTGTAAAATCCCACTTTAATGCGCAGCAGAAAAAGAATAAAACAATGAAATGATTTCATAAATTAAGTTTATTTAAAACTGAACGACCATACCTTTCATTATTGATAGCTAGCATGCCAGAAATTATAAAGCCTGACAGGCTGTGTTTGTGAAACGAGAATGCCCCCGGCGGCATCTTTGTTAGTATAAACGCCATTTTCTGTTAAGTATGTGAGAGGTCAGGGTCAGCGTAATATTGGTATCTATGGAAATATCTTGTCACAAGGAATACACATGTAAAATATGAAAGCCCTATCACTAACCAATCAAAAGTTATGCGCAATGTTTAAGTTTTTGAAAAGTACGTCAAAGGTCAAGGTTATGGTCACGAGGTCAAAATTTTGGTATCAATGGAAAGGTATTGTCACAAGGAATACACAAAACCAAGTAAGTATAAAATAATAAGTGACATATGAAATGTAAATTTTAGTTCAGATCTCTCTGTTCTTATAGAGACAATAAATCTATATTCAATAATAAAATTTGAACTATTTCACCAAATAACTTTGATTTATATCCAAGGATAGCCCATTTAAGCTTTTACAAAGCTTATTTCCAAAGACACTCACTAGGACTTTTACAATATTTTTTTTTTGAAGATGAATTAAAATGGAATATTTTCATACACTTGAATCTTTAAGACTTGACTTACCACTGCAATAACTTTTTCCCTTGCAACCCCCTCCAAATCAAATTTTCTGACTATTAATGCAAACAACTCATACCCCCCCCCCCCCCGCATTTGCAGAGATATCTTTGTGTAGTGGTTCCGGTAGTAGCAGGTACCAATAGTTCAGTACAAGTTCTAAGACTGGGTTCGATTCCCCGAGTCCGTCTCCTGCGAACTACTTCATTGGCGACGAGGTGAACGGGCCAGCTCGATCTGCAGGAGAGGTCGCAGAACCCTGCCAGGGGTTGGAGAGTGGCCACACAGCGGGGTACATCCATGGCCCTCAACGGAAAAGGGGGAAGGATGTAGTGGTTCCGGTAGCTCGATCTGCAGGAGAGGTCGCAGAACCCTGCCAGGGGTTGGAGAGTGGCCACACAGCGGGGTACATCCACGGCCCTCAACGGAAAAGGGGGAAGGATGTAGTGGTTCCGGTAGTAGCAGGTACCAATAGTTCAGTACAAGTTCTAAGACTGAGCTATTGGGATGTCCCTTTAGCTCACTCGTCAACGAGTCTATCAACCGGACGGCCGGGGTTCGATTCCCCTAGTCCGTCTCCTGCGAACTACTTCATTTGTATGCAATAGTCGCTCAGAGCGAAATATTACTTATAGTCCTAATATTGAATTTCTATGGGATATTTAACCAAATCAGCATGCAGCAAGTAACATGTCACACTATGTATATGAATACATAGCCATAGGCCTAGATCCAACTCGAAAACATGTTTATACATCAAAATAATTTAAACCTAGGAATTGATTACTTCAAGAACTATACCATCATGTATTTGTTTTAACATAACCGGTGTTACTAATCTAATTTATGTGAAAAATCGCTGACTTACCTTCACGGCGCTTCGTTGTTTCGGTACGTATATTGAAAGTGAAAGTACTTTCTATGCCTCCCGGTGGGGGCGCTGCGGACACAGTGAACATATTGTGCTATTTTTAGAGTCGGCGATCCCTCTTGATATACGTCGAAGGTGTAACTACAGTTAATCATTTTAGCAGGGAATCCCTTCCCTTTTGACTGGTGAACCGGGCTGAATAAAAGGTGTCACCTCATTGGACATAACTATTGAAAATTTAAAAATAGCACATAAAATCAATGTATGATTCCCTCCTGTCTGTAGAAATTGAGTTTTGAACATGATTTTGCCTTATATGTAATCAATAGATCGATTTGAAAATATATAAGAATTAGCAAATTTTCAATTCGGAAGGAGGGGTCATTAAACAAGTGAATTTTGCAGAAAAGGTATGCATGACCCCCTTTTTTCTTTCGTTTTTATACGTGCCAAAGATGACCTAGGCCAAAAATATTCCTTAAAAATCTAAAAGTGGATATCTTGACAAAATTCTTTCACTTGTAGGGTACCATGAGTACCTCATACCTACCAAGTTTCATGACAATCTAAGAAAAAAAGGAAGTTAGATATGATAAATATGCAGTAAATGAGTGTGTAAAATCATACACTTATTGAGTTATTTAAAGAAATAGTGCAAAAATTAGCATTTCTGACTAAGTCCGAAGAGACGTCAAAAAAGCGTCAAAAATTTGAGTTCGGAGTGGAACCAAAAATAACAACACTTCTTAAGACATCTCTCTAGATCATCCTGATGCTTTCGGTTTGTCGATACGTGCTTCCGTTCTGAAGAAGAAGTTTGTCAAAGGAGGGTACCCCCCGTGACCTACTTTTGCCTGTGGTGGCGCCACCTGTTGAGGGATCCGGACGAAAAACAACAACACTTGTAGGGGACCATTAGTACTTTATACCTACCAAGTTTCATCAAAATCCCTTTAGCCATTCTTGAGAAGAAGTCGAAAATGTGAAAAGTTTACGACAGACAGACGACAGACGACACACGACACACGACAGACGACACACGACGGACGACGGACGCCGGACGGATCGCTATGACAATAGCTCACTAGAGCCTTTGGCTCAGGTGAGCTAATAAGGGAAGAAAAATTTTTGTTGGGGTCCCGCCGGGGTTTGGAGCCACTCCCCATGGGTCCATTGGGCATGGAAAACATACACTATACCTATGTACAATCTTAAAAAATATTCCTTAAAAATCCAAAAGTGGATATCTTGACAAAATTCTTTCACTTGAAGGGTACCATGCATGAGTACCTCATATCTACAAAATGTCATGACAATCTGAAGAGTGGTTATAGAAAAGAAGCAGAAAATGTATGAAAATCACCCCCCCCCCTTCCTTTTTACATAAGAAAAAAATTCATAAAAAATCAAAAAAATAAAATTTAAGCATAAAATTCATATCAAAGCAAATATTAAGTTAGATATGATAAATATGCAGTAAATGAGTGTGTAAAATCATACACTTATTGAGTTATTTAAAGAAATAGTGCAAAAATTAGCATTTCTGACTAAGTCCGAAGAGACGTCAAAAAAGCGTCAAAAATTTGAGTTCGGAGTGGAACCAAAAATAACAACACTTCTTAAGACATCTCTCTAGATCATCCTGATGCTTTCGGTTTGTCGATACGTGCTTCCGTTCTGAAGAAGAAGTTTGTCAAAGGAGGGTACCCCCCGTGACCTACTTTTGCCTGTGGTGGCGCCACCTGTTGAGGGATCCGGACGAAAAACAACAACACTTGTAGGGGACCATTAGTACTTTATACCTACCAAGTTTCATCAAAATCCCTTTAGCCATTCTTGAGAAGAAGTCGAAAATGTGAAAAGTTTACGACAGACAGACGACAGACGACACACGACACACGACAGACGACACACGACGGACGACGGACGCCGGACGGATCGCTATGACAATAGCTCACTAGAGCCTTTGGCTCAGGTGAGCTAATAAGGGAAGAAAAATTTTTGTTGGGGTCCCGCCGGGGTTTGGAGCCACTCCCCATGGGTCCATT
Organism: Pinctada imbricata; assembly: GCA_033119305.1. Taxonomy (NCBI): domain Eukaryota; kingdom Metazoa; phylum Mollusca; class Bivalvia; order Pterioida; family Pteriidae; genus Pinctada; species Pinctada imbricata. The sequence goes on along the minus strand of VSWD01000010.1, from coordinate 25,678,344 downwards.
GGGCATGGAAAACATACACTATACCTATGTACAATCTTAAAAAATATTCCTTAAAAATCCAAAAGTGGATATCTTGACAAAATTCTTTCACTTGAAGGGTACCATGCATGAGTACCTCATATCTACAAAATGTCATGACAATCTGAAGAGTGGTTATAGAAAAGAAGCAGAAAATGTATGAAAATCACCCCCCCCCTTCCTTTTTACATAAGAAAAAAATTCATAAAAAATCAAAAAAATAAAATTTAAGCATAAAATTCATATCAAAGCAAATATTAAGTTAGATATGATAAATATGCAGTAAATGAGTGTGTAAAATCATACACTTATTGAGTTATTTAAAGAAATAGTGCAAAAATTAGCATTTCTGACTAAGTCCGAAGAGACGTCAAAAAAGCGTCAAAAATTTGAGTTCGGAGTGGAACCAAAAATAACAACACTTCTTAAGACATCTCTCTAGATCATCCTGATGCTTTCGGTTTGTCGATACGTGCTTCCGTTCTGAAGAAGAAGTTTGTCAAAGGAGGGTACCCCCCGTGACCTACTTTTGCCTGTGGTGGCGCCACCTGTTGAGGGATCCGGACGAAAAACAACAACACTTGTAGGGGACCATTAGTACTTTATACCTACCAAGTTTCATCAAAATCCCTTTAGCCATTCTTGAGAAGAAGTCGAAAATGTGAAAAGTTTACGACAGACAGACGACAGACGACACACGACACACGACAGACGACACACGACGGACGACGGACGCCGGACGGATCGCTATGACAATAGCTCACTAGAGCCTTTGGCTCAGGTGAGCTAATAAGGGAAGAAAAATTTTTGTTGGGGTCCCGCCGGGGTTTGGAGCCACTCCCCATGGGTCCATTGGGCATGGAAAACATACACTATACCTATGTACAATCTTAAAAAATATTCCTTAAAAATCCAAAAGTGGATATCTTGACAAAATTCTTTCACTTGAAGGGTACCATGCATGAGTACCTCATATCTACAAAATGTCATGACAATCTGAAGAGTGGTTATAGAAAAGAAGCAGAAAATGTATGAAAATCACCCCCCCCCCCTTCCTTTTTACATAAGAAAAAAATTCATAAAAAATCAAAAAAATAAAATTTAAGCATAAAATTCATATCAAAGCAAATATTAAGTTAGATATGATAAATATGCAGTAAATGAGTGTGTAAAATCATACACTTATTGAGTTATTTAAAGAAATAGTGCAAAAATTAGCATTTCTGACTAAGTCCGAAGAGACGTCAAAAAAGCGTCAAAAATTTGAGTTCGGAGTGGAACCAAAAATAACAACACTTCTTAAGACATCTCTCTAGATCATCCTGATGCTTTCGGTTTGTCGATACGTGCTTCCGTTCTGAAGAAGAAGTTTGTCAAAGGAGGGTACCCCCCGTGACCTACTTTTGCCTGTGGTGGCGCCACCTGTTGAGGGATCCGGACGAAAAACAACAACACTTGTAGGGGACCATTAGTACTTTATACCTACCAAGTTTCATCAAAATCCCTTTAGCCATTCTTGAGAAGAAGTCGAAAATGTGAAAAGTTTACGACAGACAGACGACAGACGACACACGACACACGACAGACGACACACGACGGACGACGGACGCCGGACGGATCGCTATGACAATAGCTCACTAGAGCCTTTGGCTCAGGTGAGCTAATAAGGGAAGAAAATTTTTGTTGGGGTCCCGCCGGGGTTTGGAGCCACTCCCCATGGGTCCATTGGGCATGGAAAACATACACTATACCTATGTACAATCTTAAAAAATATTCCTTAAAAATCCAAAAGTGGATATCTTGACAAAATTCTTTCACTTGAAGGGTACCATGCATGAGTACCTCATATCTACAAAATGTCATGACAATCTGAAGAGTGGTTATAGAAAAGAAGCAGAAAATGTATGAAAATCACCCCCCCCCCCCTTCCTTTTTACATAAGAAAAAAATTCATAAAAAATCAAAAAAATAAAATTTAAGCATAAAATTCATATCAAAGCAAATATTAAGTTAGATATGATAAATATGCAGTAAATGAGTGTGTAAAATCATACACTTATTGAGTTATTTAAAGAAATAGTGCAAAAATTAGCATTTCTGACTAAGTCCGAAGAGACGTCAAAAAAGCGTCAAAAATTTGAGTTCGGAGTGGAACCAAAAATAACAACACTTCTTAAGACATCTCTCTAGATCATCCTGATGCTTTCGGTTTGTCGATACGTGCTTCCGTTCTGAAGAAGAAGTTTGTCAAAGGAGGGTACCCCCCGTGACCTACTTTTGCCTGTGGTGGCGCCACCTGTTGAGGGATCCGGACGAAAAACAACAACACTTGTAGGGGACCATTAGTACTTTATACCTACCAAGTTTCATCAAAATCCCTTTAGCCATTCTTGAGAAGAAGTCGAAAATGTGAAAAGTTTACGACAGACAGACGACACACGACACACGACAGACGACACACGACGGACGACGGACGCCGGACGGATCGCTATGACAATAGCTCACTAGAGCCTTTGGCTCAGGTGAGCTAATAAGGGAAGAAAAATTTTTGTTGGGGTCCCGCCGGGGTTTGGAGCCACTCCCCATGGGTCCATTGGGCATGGAAAACATACACTATACCTATGTACAATCTTAAAAAATATTCCTTAAAAATCCAAAAGTGGATATCTTGACAAAATTCTTTCACTTGAAGGGTACCATGCATGAGTACCTCATATCTACAAAATGTCATGACAATCTGAAGAGTGGTTATAGAAAAGAAGCAGAAAATGTATGAAAATCACCCCCCCCCCCTTCCTTTTTACATAAGAAAAAAATTCATAAAAAATCAAAAAAATAAAATTTAAGCATAAAATTCATATCAAAGCAAATATTAAGTTAGATATGATAAATATGCAGTAAATGAGTGTGTAAAATCATACACTTATTGAGTTATTTAAAGAAATAGTGCAAAAATTAGCATTTCTGACTAAGTCCAAAGAGACGTCAAAAAAGCGTCAAAAATTTGAGTTCGGAGTGGAACCAAAAATAACAACACTTCTTAAGACATCTCTCTAGATCATCCTGATGCTTTCGGTTTGTCGATACGTGCTTCCGTTCTGAAGAAGAAGTTTGTCAAAGGAGGGTACCCCCCGTGACCTACTTTTGCCTGTGGTGGCGCCACCTGTTGAGGGATCCGGACGAAAAACAACAACACTTGTAGGGGACCATTAGTACTTTATACCTACCAAGTTTCATCAAAATCCCTTTAGCCATTCTTGAGAAGAAGTCGAAAATGTGAAAAGTTTACGACAGACAGACGACACACGACAGACGACACACGACGGACGACGGACGCCGGACGGATCGCTATGACAATAGCTCACTAGAGCCTTTGGCTCAGGTGAGCTAATAAGGGAAGAAAAATTTTTGTTGGGGTCCCGCCGGGGTTTGGAGCCACTCCCCATGGGTCCATTGGGCATGGAAAACATACACTATACCTATGTACAATCTTAAAAAATATTCCTTAAAAATCCAAAAGTGGATATCTTGACAAAATTCTTTCACTTGAAGGGTACCATGCATGAGTACCTCATATCTACAAAATGTCATGACAATCTGAAGAGTGGTTATAGAAAAGAAGCAGAAAATGTATGAAAATCACCCCCCCCCCCCTTCCTTTTTACATAAGAAAAAAATTCATAAAAAATCAAAAAAATAAAATTTAAGCATAAAATTCATATCAAAGCAAATATTAAGTTAGATATGATAAATATGCAGTAAATGAGTGTGTAAAATCATACACTTATTGAGTTATTTAAAGAAATAGTGCAAAAATTAGCATTTCTGACTAAGTCCGAAGAGACGTCAAAAAAGCGTCAAAAATTTGAGTTCGGAGTGGAACCAAAAATAACAACACTTCTTAAGACATCTCTCTAGATCATCCTGATGCTTTCGGTTTGTCGATACGTGCTTCCGTTCTGAAGAAGAAGTTTGTCAAAGGAGGGTACCCCCCGTGACCTACTTTTGCCTGTGGTGGCGCCACCTGTTGAGGGATCCGGACGAAAAACAACAACACTTGTAGGGGACCATTAGTACTTTATACCTACCAAGTTTCATCAAAATTCCTTTAGCCATTCTTGAGAAGAAGTCGAAAATGTGAAAAGTTTACGACAGACAGACGACACACGACACACGACAGACGACACACGACGGACGCCGGACGGATCGCTATGACAATAGCTCACTAGAGCCTTTGGCTCAGGTGAGCTAAAAAAAGGGGTGGGTGGGTTTTTTCCCATCCCATATTTCACTGAACAATTACTGGTCGACATCATGCAGTGAACTTATGATGATTTTTTTTTTTTTTTTGGTTGTTAGTTTAAAGGCGAGAAAAATTTGTCAAAAACATCGATTACGTACGTAGTTTAAAATTTATTTTTAAAAAAAAAAAAAAGAAAAAAAATTGAACTCACGTATACGTATATGCAAAAAGAGTCACAAAACATTCTGGATCAGATACGAACGGTATATGACTCAAAATGAAATTTGATCAAAAATAGGTACTAGAAAACGAATTTTTTTTTCACATTCATGGTGGTGTCCAAAAGTGGGAGCCGATTATCGCAAATAATGATTACTGCACGATGCTTGATTCCGATTATAGATTATGGCTCTCAATAATCGATTATTTAAAAAACGAATCTTTATGAAAGGGTTTCAAGTTGAATTGTCTAAAATAATGTAAAATGACAGGCGCCCCGCCCTCGCATATTCTTGATTAAACAAACCACTAAACGGCAATGTTAGGGTAGTCTTCTATTTCAAGGTTGTTCTGATGTAAAAGGAGTTAGCAAATCTGCAAAAAAAGTATAGCCCATCAAGTCTTTTCAGTTGAGTTTAAAAAGAAGTTAACTTTTCTGTCTTTTTTTGTAGAAAAGGAGAGGCACTGAAATCCTGTGCCTAAAAGAATAAATATATGAATAAGCAAAGCCTGACTCTTTTATCATAAAAATGATATTTCGTCATTAAGTAGTCAAATGTATTATATTAAGACATATGAAGTGCTGAAATCATCATTGTCTTGACTGAGAGTAAATGGAACAAATCTGCGTAACCTATTTTATAATGAATAATATCGCATTGGATGGCCTGAAGGCTCTGCCGATTCATCATCACTAATGATTTTGTATATAAGCTGGAAAAACATATCTTACTTTTTTGTAAATTCAAAAGGGGGGGGGGGGGGTTCCGGGACTGATCCCCCTCCTTAACCCATCCCCTAGCTCTTGATCCACGCTTACAAGTGCCGAGGGGACTTTAGGTGACATATTTTGAGTATAAGTTTATACAATTAAAACTAATAAAAATGTATATAGCAATGTATGAATTTATCAAATATTGAGAAAAACAGCCCTGTATTCACACTTTTAGAAATGGATCAGTTGCGGATCCAGGATTTCAGAAAGGGGGAAGGTACGTACATGTTTCCCATTTCTCCCTCTGGAGTCCTTTATATGTGACCTTCAAATGAATTATATTTATGCTAAATTAAGTGATGTAAGCGAGCGAATACGAGCGAGCATTTTTTTTTTTTTTTTTTTGCTGCGTCTGAGGTAAAAATGTCAGGTTTTTTTATCGGTAAGCCGTATTGTTATGAAATGATCATATACATTTAAGTGGTTTAAAACTTGCGAGCGAATTAAGCGAAAGTCAGTGAATGTGCTTATTTTAATCGTTACAAAAAAAGGTCAATATTTATCAATTACGATCTACATTGCATAATATTCATATATTCAAAATCAAAATTTAAAATTTAAAATTCAAAATCCCCCTTTACCCCTATTGATATGGCAGAGATCAATCCAATCAAAACATAATAGAAAAGAAAGCAGAATGCAGAAATGTATTGTAAAATCTGAATCGGATGCGCGAAAGTTCCCGTTGGCCTTATCCAAATCAATAACTTTTGATTGAAAGGGAGGGGGGGGGAGAAGGCGCCTCCTCCCCAATATGCATATTAGGCATATTCACGGATTTTAACATTTAGAACGCGGGCTGGGTATACCCTACCTCTTTAATTAGCGAATGGTTGAATTACAAAATGATTTCAATACATGTATATCCATAACACAAACAATTTTCAAACATTATTCACTTTTCATATTTTCTTTAAAAACTTCTTGTCCACCCCTCCTCCCTTAAACCTTTTGCAAGCACGGCATAGGCGGCCGGCGGCCGACGCCCTTCAATTGAATCATGCTGATATGATTTGTTTTACAGATTGTGGACGAGGGGTGATTACATCAGTTCATCTTGTATGAGCAGTAAAGCTGAAATCAGTATTAATATCATTTCGGCGTCTTTTTTATAGGTTGGGGTCATTGCCGTCACTTTTTTTTCTCTCTCTCTCTCTCATTTATTATCTTTATTTTCCCGCTACTTTTGATGCTGTCTTCGTTATGCATACTTATTGACATATTACGTGTATTTTTGCTCCTAACTCATGATATTTATCTTAACACATACAGGTAAATCTGCTTTTTATTTTTGATGTTTATTTTAAACTGAACAGTTCGGGATACAATTTTTAGTGAATACTTATGCCCCCTTCCCCCTTTGTATAAGCAGAGTTTAACGAAATCGGTTACATCTATGCCTAGATTAAACCTTGTCAGCTATTAGATAGTCTTTTACAGATCTGAAATGTAGTTTATAAAATATGTATAAGACGTACTGATCTTTGACTCGCATTTCCCGAGACACATAGGGTGTGCAAGGGAAAAAATTACCACAGTTATATCGTAAACGAATGATTAATAGCCATTCTCTGTAAGGACCAAAATCGTTCGGCACGGCATGTCATGGATTTTGATGATTTTCGGTATAGTGGGTGTATATTAATTACTGACCATGAAAATAACACTTTTCAGCCAATGTGATCTCTGGTTGCCATGGTAACGACGTCATTCTATTTATAGCACATTTGGGACCATGAAATAAGCCAGATCTGGAGACTTCGTTGCCATGGATACCACTGTAACAGCTTGTTCATCTTTATATAATATATTCTTCCTTACTTCCATTCTTACTTAGTACACTTAGATATGTGATATTTATAAAAGGAAGCTTATTGTATTAAGCCAAAATAAGTCAAAATGAAGCGAAAAATAGAGGTGAAAATAAGGGCCAATTTAATGTGTTTTTGACCATTTTCAATCTTAAATATCACAAAAGGCACCAATAGGAGACTAGTGATTTTCATCAATGGAAATGTATGTTTATTGACAATTCTAATATGACTTGATTCTTTTCCCCTATTAAGACAACAGACGCGAGCCGGGCTCTATTCTCCAATATAGGCCCTATAGCGATAAGCCACGCCTACCCATTTTCTGAAAGCAGATAAACCGGCAGGAACTGGTTTTTAGCAAGAATCGAAAGGTCTAAGTTTGGTCATCATTAGAATAGAAATAAAAAATGACAAGCCGGGCTCTATTGTTTCATAATGCCCTCGCGTCCTCAGCCAATCACATTTATCACCTCGCCGCTGACGCGGCTCGGTAATGAATGTGATTGGCTGAGGACGCTCGGGCATTATGAGACAATAGAGCCCGGCTTGTCATTTTTTATTTCTTAAATAAAATGAACGAAAAATTGGAGTGGGTATTTAGGAGTTTTATCTAAATTCTGTCGTCAAAGACAGTTGCCATGGCAACATTAGACCTTTTTGCTTGTTTCATATCATCTTTGAAATTGATTTTATTCCTCTTTAGAGGAACATAAGATTGTCAAAATGTATGCATGTATAGATATGACTTAAATCTTTTACATAAGAACAATTAAAATGTTCAAGGTCATTGGCTTGATGTTCAAGGTCATTTATACTTAGAGACTCAAATTTTGCAAAAAAATATTGATTTTTTAATATTTTTGTTACCGATTTTAGTGATTTATTTATCTAAATATTTTCGTAGGTCATATATATTATGAAAGCACATGAACACAAGAAAGACAAATCTTAGAATTTATTGAATTGTAGCAATTCAATAGGAAAATATTTTTCCGTCAAAAAACAAGAAAAATACAGATTTCGTCCCTTTTTTATCAAAATACTCACCAAGAATTTAGATATTCAAAGATGTGAAGAAACGTAATCAATAGTTCTAAGAAATAAGTGATACATTTATCATTTTATGGCAAATAACTGTTAAGTTCAATATTTCAAGGTTTCTAAAATATTGACACCTTCATTTTATGAAAATCAGGATTTTTCGTCAAATCTGGTCACTTAAAGTTTAATGACCTTGAAAATTCAGTGGGTGAACTTGAAATATTTTCAAGGTCATTTTTATATCAAAACGCCTCTGATAGATGAATACATGAACTTCTGTTCCAATATCATGCGTACATAGTTTGATAGAGGTTGTGTTTAAATTCATCGTATTGAAACCTTTCAGCCGATTGTTGTCATAGCAACTATATTTGATGCTGCTTTGCATATAAAAGGACAAATTAGCCCAATTAATTTTTCATTTTCATGTAGAGTTCAAAGATGATACTAATTGGATAACTAGAATGTGGACTTCAAAAATTGGTGCTTTTATGAACTTTTCAACCTTGTAAAACAGTAAAAACATGCAAAAAAGGGTCTTTGAGTGCCCAAAACAAAGCCTTTTGATACCCTGTTTTGGCCCATTGTTTCAACTTGTATACATAAGGCATCCGAGATGAATGTAAAAAACTTTACAAGTATGCATAATAATAAGGATTAAAAGAAAATAATCAAAGCAATTTAAGATTTAAAATTTACCTGTTTCCATGGTAACGAAGCCAACAAATATGCCTTGTCCTATAGATTTTCCTGATTTTTGAAACTTCAGACACGGTTACCATGGCAACAACAACCTTTTTGAAAAAACTGGGGTTGATTTACATACTAGTACTTCATATTGAACTTCCATACCAAAAATCTCAAAAATCCATGACATGCCGTGCCAACATGTTTTGAAATTCTTTGGTTCTTACAGAGAATTGCTGTGAAATGGTTAAATTTTGTTTTTCGTTTCATTTCGTTACTTTTCACTTCGTTTTATAGTTTAAAGGGTCTCGAATTATACAGATATTATTAAAGAGTTCTCTCCCTTCCAATATCTGATGTGCAATTTTGTGCTATCTTTCTATGTCCTTTTATTGTCTTTAGTATATGAAACAAATTAAAATATTATAATCAATCCTACCAACTTTGTCCAGCAATTAAATCCTACCAACTTTGTCCAACAACCCAAAAGAGGTAAATAAATAAGAACATTCATGATTTGAAGTGATTTTTGCGCTTCATTTTTATGAGGAAGCGCGAAAGGTTCCGATTCTGACACTTTGGGTACGAGTTGTCGTTACTCTCGGTCGACACCTAGCGTTTGTTGAAAGGCCTATCGTATGGCATTTACATCCGTCAGCTCATTAGATACGCTAGAGCTTGCTCCAATGTTTCGAATTTCCATGACAAAAATATACAAATTACAAAAACAATTATCAGTCAAGGATATAGATATCATGAACTTGTAAAATCTTTTTGGAAATTCTACTATTCTGAACTTCTTTCAATGTTTGGGACGACTTCGGCTTCATAGTATGTATCATTGGGAATTTCATTGAATTCATCTTATGGTGACCTTATAAACAAAATCGGATCAAAGGCAGATTAAACTTCAACGAAATGCCGGTCGCCTGCTTTACCGAGGATATGATCCTAAAGTCATCACAAAAACACGGTTTTGTACCAGTGTCTTCCCAACATTGCAAACTGGTCAACCGTAGGGACTGGACTCCATGATGGACCTCGTTGAAATCTCGTCAGAAAATACTTGGTCTTGATTTTCTGTCCTATTTGAAATTTGGTCAGACTTCTCGGGTAATTGATCTTTAGCTCGCTTCAGCCAACAGAGCACAGACTGTTATACGCATGCCATAATTTTTTAGATCCATTTACATAGAATCTGTGTAACAAGAGGCCGCTGCGTTAAACTATCTTGTTTGTGATGTCATCTCACAATGAGAAGTTTTATGTTTATACAACAATTGTGTGTCTATGGAGACCTATGTCCGGATAAGTGGGACGGTTGTGCACACGTAATCCGGATAACCACACCTTTTGCTAAAAGCAGATGACCGTTCATTGGTCTCCTTCCTTTTATGTGTTGTCATCAATGTTCAATGTTTCTCTACGTCTGGTGTTCCGGTGAATAATGTGTCTTTTTGCGATTTGGAGTTTGTATGATGTCATTCATGTGTCACTTTCTTGTGAGCTTGTTTCGCTGGGTGACTGCAGGGTGGTCATGCTGGAGATCATTCCCTTTTCTTTATTAGCGGCGTCTAGTTTAATGTTTTTGGTTTTCAATTTACGCGACTCCATTCGATTCAGTTGCAATAAATTATAGATGTAAAGAGAAAATATTTGCTTTTTATCTATACATCGATAGACAGAAATATTATTACACTCATTCCTGTCTTAAAATGACAAATATTGATAATGACCATATCTACATACACAGTACAAAATCGATAATTCAAAAAAATCATAAACCGGAGGCATGCAAAATCAGGATAGAGCAGGAACCAAAGAAAAAAAAAACCCTCCATCACATGAAAAGAAGATAATCCCAGATATGTGAGTGAAACCAGGTACCCAGGAAGAGTCAGCATCTCCTGTTGGCGTGCAACATCCGTCGCTTCAATTCGGTAGATTTGTCACATCCATTCCATTTCGGAAGATATAAGCATATATGGATCAAATCAAGTGGTCTAAGACAGAATATCATCCAAAATTCTGGACAATGGGACATCATAGTGAATGACGAGTTCCCCATATCGACCGCAGAACTTCCTCAATGACGATGTTAGTCTGTCACAAACATATCCCTGATTAAGAAGCTTATCTGAAAGACACCTAGCTCTCAGAATAAAATCTGTTTGTTTTGTACTTGCTCTTGCATAACGTATCAACTGAGATATGAACATATTACGTTCACAAATGCAGACTTAATAATGAATAAAAAAATATAGAAGTTTCTGGACGACATCTTTAAACAAAGAATTGCTTCTTCTGTCAGTCTATCTGATACAAGATGGTTGTCTTTGGTGTTTACACGAGGCCCAAATTATGTTTTTGAGTGATATCATCTATACAGATATAGATAAGATATTGTCCAGAAGTATATAGGCATTGTTCGGGCAATGTAGAAATAATTAAATTTTAATGTTTTATTACTGTACTCAGCACTATTTGATCACAATTCGCTTTGCACTTCAAAATAGTAGTTAATATATTGATAAATTTTCGAAAAATATTCGAAAATAATTATTCTCAACAAATCGTATTTGACATTCAAGCCTTCGTGTAGGTCCGCGTAAGAATCTTGCAGGGGTAATACATCAAAAGTTTTTTGCAAAACATATTATTTCTGTTTTGATACATATATGTGGTACAAATCAGACATGTGATATTCATTTTCCCAAGGTAGGGATGGTGAAGAGGGATATTCACCTCATAATGTTTAAAGGATTTTGAAGGGAAAAATGGAAAATTTTCTCAATATAATTTGCTACCCCTATAACTTTCTTCACCTTCCAAGTATGAGGAAAATTCCTTCAGAACATTCGTATTGAGGATGATCTGAACTCTTTTCAAGAGAATAAACATTACAGAAATACAGAGAAAACAGTTCAGCAAAAAATTTTTAAGGTTCTTCATCTGCCTTATTCTTATGTAATCCTGTACTTAAATGGTATATTACGTTGTAGGAATTAATATCGCGCCATTCAGCAATACCTAGAATGTTAAATGATGCAGGAAAACTTAATCTAATGTAATCTTTGACGATGGAATGCTGTACACTCTCATGTTGAGCTACATCCCAGAACATCAAATCTAAGGCTTATATGTCCATGCCAGGTCTTCGGCTGTAAGCGGATGCCTCGTGTCAAAATACCCCCATCAAACTCATGTGTAACAAGTGTGTCTCTGTCAGAGTTGCCATCATAGACCTGCAATAAATGGTGGCATTTTCCTCGTATTGAAATTTAGAGTCAAAAGTATTTGAATGTGAAAAGAAATTACGTTGTTTACCTCTCTGAATTGTTTTTGATTGAAGTAACACAAGTAAGGATTTCTTATCCGAGACATTGGATGTATGTTGCTGAGTTGCAGCCAGATTTTGTCATTTAAAGTTAACTTTTAAGTGTTTATGCTAAACTTGATTAAATTTGCATGGTAATAATAGTCTAATTGTTATCTACACTTATTTCCTTTGCGGGTAATCGCATTGACGCTTAATATTATCTCCACTTGTTTTCATTCCGGATAATCACACCATTTGTTTATAGCAGATGCCATCCAAAGCCGGCGCTGGGTGCACATTGGTCTCCTTCCTTTTATGTGCCGTTGATGTTTCTGTATACGTCTGTTTCGATTTTATTGTACATGTATGATGATCCTGTGAATATTGTGGGGTCTTTGTTTGTGGTTTCTAGTTCTGTCTGATGTCAGTTATGTATCCCTTTCTTGGGTTTGTTTCGCTGGGTGAGTGTAGTGTGGTCATACTGGAGATCATCCCCTTTTCTTTGTAATTTGGAGTTGGAATTTTTTAAGTGTATTATTACTTTCTTTCCAGTTCTGTCACATGAAAGAGGCTTTGTTTCGCCATTTTAAGATCATTTTGATATCATATTTTGGAAGGTTGTCATATTTTGGAAAGTTGTCATTTCATTCTAAATTATTATCAAAATTAAAGGTGGTTAATTTTAAACGTCTTCAAGTTCAATAGCATCATTTAAGAACAGATCAATTTGCAGCATGGACCAGACAAGGGGTCCCAACAGTAATGCGGAAGGATTCAAACTCTATACCTTCTTGAAGAAAATTTAAAACAAATTTATTATGCACCAGACACGAAGTTTCGGATATAAAATCATCATCAGAGATGTATATAGCTTTTAAGTGCTTTACATCAGACGCCAAAATTCATTTCCGTAGCGCCCTCTTTTTTATTTACTCTACAGTGTAGGGTCGATTTAGTAGCATATCCAAATAAAATTTATGTTCAAAATAGCATTGGAGGTATGGTGCAAAGACGCCAACTTCCTTTAATTTCGATAATATATTTGGATGAAATAACACGTTTCCGAAATAGCCATATAATATGTATGATTTCAAATTGATGAAATGCCAAAACAAAGCGCATTTCAGGCCACAGAGCTGGAAAGTAGTAATTAATATACAATGTCACGGGGAACGAGTTTATTAGCTCCGAACTGCAACAGTGAATAAGTGTTCGTATTGATAATGCGGGAGGGTTTCAACTATTTATCTTCTTGAAGAAAATTTCTAACCAATTTATTTTGCATCAGACATGTGTTTCGGATATAAAATCCCCATCAGTAATGCTTCCAGTCAATATTCATATGCCGCCAAAATTCAAGACTCGGTTGTGACATCCTCGACAAAGCAGCAAAACACAAAAGAGTTCACTTTATCAATTGTTTGTCACCAGGGTAAAGTGTCTTTAATGTGTTTGTAGATATTGTTTTCAGTTTTATGCGTGAATACCGACGGCAGGTGCGGCAAGCCAAACATGATATGCTTATCCTCCGTGGTACCTGGTCCTGCTTCTAGCTTGCTATGGGTCCGTCGATGCTCAATTTTGTGCTTTATTGACATTGCTCTTGAAATTTTCGTCACGATCTTCTTTATCTCATTTCAGATAAACTATTTAGTCAGGGGTTAGATTTTGGACGTTCATGTTTCATGTATTCTTTTAAAACCTGATACTATTTTTTTCAAATATTGTCAGTAATATACAAAATAGGTTTCCTCACATTTGAAAACTGACTCCAAGTTGAGGTCGATTCATCCATGTATGATAGATAATATGACTTCACCCATTGATTGTAGTTTGAGCGTCCTTTGCTTAACACTGCCGTAATATTGTAAATCGATGGTAGCTCCAACTAGAAAAATATCAATAAAGAAGAAAATAAGAATATTTTAATAAAACATAGAGGGGTCTTTTTTACAGGTACAAAGTCTGTCGCTGTAAACTGTACCATAGGTCAAGTAGCTTTTCAGTAAGTCTCCTTGTATATGTTTCCGTGTATGTAAAGAGTTCAGTCTTTCACAATATAACGTCAGAGTAGTAATGGTGATGGACAGTCCATGTTTTGAGGTCTAATCTGTTGTATGATAGAGGAGCTCTCGCTTTAACGTTTTTATTTTTTTCTGGATGGAGGGGGATGCGTTTTGTATATGCTAGACTTGAAGAGAGTGGAAATTCTGGATTCATTGCGCTGAAACTCTTTTTTTTTGTAACATTATCCATTCCTACACGATCAATGCACATGTTTTAACTGACCTGAATAGTTCGAATTTTTATGCCCTAGGAATCACAGATTCGGGGCCATACAGTTTTTGGCCTGTCCGTCTGTTCATCTGTCTGTCTGTTTGCCTGTTTATAAAAAAACTTTAACATTGGGCATAACTTTTGAATGTGATAGGGCTTTTATATTTCACATGTGTGTTCCTTGTGACAAGACCTTTCCATTGATACCAAAGCTATTGACCTTGACCTTTCACATACTTAACAGAAATGAAGATTATACTAACAAAGATGCCACCGGGGGCATTCGTGTTTCACAAACACAGGCTTTATCTATTCTAACGTGGAGTTACAGATCGTGTTAATTCTATAAAGTAACGGAGATACATCACTTAAAGTAATACCAATTCCCAGTAACCATTTAAACAATTTCGGCTCGCATGGTCTCCGATTGTCATGAAATGTCACACATAAGTAGGGACAAATGAAAAAAGTGATTCAAGGACATGCTACATGAACGATGTATGTGACTTCAAAAACGCCCCAAAATGCTTTTTTAAAGTTTTTAAAGTCTGTTTCCATGGCAACCAGATGTGATATTAAGAAATCGTTAAATTTTTCTCTATTTTTGGGTCAGACCCAATCTTATGTATAACTTTTATCAGAATCTGAGACATGCCATGCGATGCGTCCTTAATAAAAGTTCAAATGCTTCCAGAGAATAGCTATTAATTCAAATGAGTAATATCAATAATTAATAATTTCAATAATTTCAGACCAATACTAGCATGGTACTTAAGTTACCTATAATTATTGAGATTATTAGTTCTTATTACATGTGTATTGATTCTTTGCAGCATAACATCAACTCTTCAATTCGTCGCATCAATACTTCAATTCTTCGCATTTCGACTTTGTCAAAAATACTCATTTGTGCACTATATCTCTTTCAATAACTCAATAAATGTATAATTTTATGAACTGATTTATCATTTTTAAGTAACTTAATGCATAGATATATATGCTTGGGTTTTTCATTTTGAATCTTAAATTAATAATGAATTATTTTCTTATTTAAAATTGGAGGGGTGATTTTCATACATTTTCAGCTTCTTTTTCACAACCACTCAGGGAGTTTTCATGACACGTAGTTGGTACTACACTGTATGTACAAATTAATGGTCAACTACATGTGTTGCTTCATAAGTTTATTGGGGCCACCATAAAAGTAGGTCACAGGGGTACCCTGACCCGCCCTGGTAAATTAGTTAAGGAACAAATATGGTTATAAATTCTTTGTCCGTATGTTAAGAGTATGTATGGGTACAGTATGAGGTGAGTGTTGTGCCCCAGGGGCTCTTCGGGAAGGAATTTATCCCCAAAAAAGGGGGAACCCAGGATTCTTATTGCATAATGTTGAAAAGAATATGATTATATTTCTCACTAATCAAACTATGTGAGTATATGTGAATGTAAGATATAGAGAAAATTTGTGTTTTTACGAGTATGCAGCACATAGCAAGCGCATTTATCGTACATGTAATGCGCGGAGTGGTTGTGGAAAAGAAGCTGAAAATGTATGAAAATCACCCCCCTCCATTTTTACATAAGAAAATAATTCATTAAGATTCAAAATGAATCAAACTTTAACATTAAATATATATATATATATTTAAGCATTAAGTAACTTAAAAATGATAATCATACAGTAAATTAGTTCATTAAATCATATATTTATTGAGTTATTGAAAGATATAGTGAAATAAATAAGTATTTCTTACAAAGACAAAATGCGAAGAATTGAAGAATTGAAGTAATAATGAGACGAATTAAAGTAATGATGCGAAAATTTAAAGAATTGAAAAATTGAAGTAGTGATGCGAAGATTTGAAGAAATGATGCAAAGTTTGAAGACTTGAAGTAATGATGAGAAAATTTGAAGAATTGAAGTAATGTTGCGAAGAATTGAAGAAATGATGCGAAAAATTGAAGAAATGATGCGAAGAATTGCAGAAATGATGTGAAGAATTGAAGATTGTTTAACGTCTTCAAATTCATTTGCATCATTTTATAGCAGATAAATCTAAAACATGGACCAGACATGCACGTTTCGGGTATTTAACCCTCGTCAGGGATCCTCAATCTAAACAATGTAATATAGCCAAAATCTGTGAAAATGATGTCCTAAACATACCGAAAGACGTAGCAAGAATGTTGGGGTATGATGCTACAGATGTAAACAGAAAATTTCAAATGCGTTTGAAGAAACGACTAACCAAAATTGGTCGAACTTGGCTACATGTGCCCTCAGGGACTCCTCGTCCACCAGCAGTGACACTCACCAAGTGGTACAAATGTTTAACGTCTTCAAATTCATTTGCATCATTTTAAAGCAGATAAATTTGCAACATGGACCAGACATGCACGTTTCGAGTATTTAACCCTCGTCAGTGATCCTCAATCTAAACAATGTAATATAGCCAAAATCTGTGAAAATTATGTCCTAAATATACCGAAAGACGTAATGATGCGAAGAAATGAAGAAAGCATAGTTTCTTTGGCATCATTTTTCGCCTAGTGATATATAGAATTGCAGAAATGATGTGAAGAATTGAAGATTGTTTAACGTCTTCAAATTCATTTGCATCATTTTATAGCAGATAAATCTAAAACATGGACCAGACATGCACGTTTCGGGTATTTAACCCTCGTCAGGGATCCTCAATCTAAACAATGTAATATAGCCAAAATCTGTGAAAATGATGTCCTAAACATACCGAAAGACGTAGCAAGAATGTTGGGGTATGATGCTACAGATGTAAACAGAAAATTTCAAATGCGTTTGAAGAAACGACTAACCAAAATTGGTCGAACTTGGCTACATGTGCCCTCAGGGACTCCTCGTCCACCAGCAGTGACACTCACCAAGTGGTACAAATGTTTAACGTCTTCAAATTCATTTGCATCATTTTAAAGCAGATAAATTTGCAACATGGACCAGACATGCACGTTTCGAGTATTTAACCCTCGTCAGTGATCCTTAATCTAAACAATGTAATATAGCCAAAATCTGTGAAAATTATGTCCTAAATATACCGAAAGACGTAATGATGCGAAGAAATGAAGAAAGCATAGTTTCTTTCGCATCATTTTTCGCCTAGTGATATATAGAAGGGGGAAGATTTGATGAAACTATGTCCCCTAATGAACACCGTAGTCGCGATACTTTGATTAGTTACAATTCAAGCATTTTTAAGAACTTATGGTGAGAAGACGCACATTTCAATTTTGCGCTTTAAGGGAGCATGTTGTATTGAGAAGTACCTGAATCCATTCATTCACTGTATTGTGCAATGACGACCATGATTTACCGCTATCCATACAGTATTTATCGAGTACTCCATCTGATTGATGTATTGATGACATGGTTACAATTCCATACTTCAATATACTCTGCGGGAAAACTAAAGATAAGTTTAATATGAATTAGAATTGAATAATTGATGGGTACTTCTTTGATGTTAACATTAAAATTGAAATGTTGCTTAACATATAGATATGAACTTATTCCATCATTTTGATGTAAGATAATTTAAAAAGAAGCTGTCTTTGTTTATGTAGAGGTTTCAGTAAAATATTGAAATAAGGGGCGATTACCAAAACACTCAGTTGCAGCACCTAAAGCAAAACCACAAAATACCCAGTACAAAAACACAGAGCAGACACTTACAGAAATAGACACAGAAGGGCTAGGACAACCAGCTCACAACAAAGAAACATAAAACACAAAATATCACACATAAACAAACAAGACAAATGAGCAACCTGCGCCGACTTAGGACGGCCATCTGCCTTGCAGGTAGCAATCGGTGTAGTTATCCGGATTACATTTACCCAGAGGTTTCTGTGGTGTAAAATAATCTACTCAAGATGAACATACAAGCAGATAACACGGCACAGGAGCCAAGAAATACACAGATGTTGCATGCAAGCAGGGGATGCTTACTCTTGCTGGACACCTGGTCTATTTCCCATACTGTAACTTCGCTTCTTTTCATTTGAGATTTTTGTTTGTTTGCGTTCATGTTTTATTCTGATTCTATATGCCTTCTGAATTATCAATTTTGTACTCTGTATTGGGATATTATCATTGTCTATATTTGTCATGTAAATTCATATAATACAGAAGGCATACGAAATACGGTCCATGCTCTGCAGGCTGTAGCGAGCTCATGCATGTGATCATCCGAGGAGTCCGACTCAGATTCAGAGAGACAAAATGGTCGGGCCCTGTCTTCTCTTAAGAGGTTTGGACAGGGACCGCCATGGAGTCCTGTCGTCAAAGTCAGAGTAAAATTCTTACGAATACGCTGTCACAAGGCTTTGACAAACAACAAATTTGAGTTTTTGGCACTACTTGTGTTTCTATCTTCATAATGTACTTACCACAGATAGAGTTGTCATATGACCACGATTTTCCAGGGATGCATGTTGGCGACATTATCGTTGTAGTGGATGCACAAGCATCCGTGACAACATAACGAATGAAAGGAGGATCGAATGAGTCTTCCACAATGTTAATGACTTCTGGCCTTGTACTGGAACATTCTTAAAGAAAGGAGTACAGATATTAATGATAAGTCAAATTTAACAACCGAATAGTAATAAAGATTATTTCTTATCGCTAATGATCGTAATGAAGCCGTTTCTATTCAGAAGTATTTACAATTGTATTCAATATAATGATTTAAGAACAGATCAATTTCCAGCATGGACCAGACAGATAATTATGTCAAAAATGTCCCGAACAACGAAGCAGGATGAGTGGGATATGATGCTACAGGATCAACGTTTTAGAAATTTCTAGATTTTTAATGATTGTTGAAGAGACAGACGATTAACCGAAGTTGGTGGAACTTGGAAAAAGGTTGATCTTGGAAAAAGTTTGATCTTGGAAAAAGTTTGAACTTGGAAAAAGTTTGATCTTGGAAAAAGTTTGATCTTGGAAAAAGATCGAACTTCGAAAAAGTTCCCCGCGAGGGGTTTGACAGTTAGTGTTTTGAATATTTCCCCTGACATGGTCGCCATAGCACTTTATAGATATATAGATATAACCTCAGACAGTGCAATGAATGTGTGTTATATATTGATTTTACTTTCGTGCAAGAGCATCGACGGCGGGTGCGGCTAGCCAACAGGGGATGCTTACTCCTCCCGGGCACCTGGTCCCGCCTCCAGCTTGCTAGGGGTCCGTCGATGCTCAATTTGGCGCTCTATTGTGAGTGCTGTTGAGATTATCGTCAGGATCTTCTTTAACTCATTGACTACATGTGCCCTCGGGGACTCTTGGTCCACCTTAATCAAGTTAAACACAATTCTTTTTAATAGAATGAAGCAATCAGCGAATGGAAGTCAAATACAAAAGCCAAGATCAGATTCCGAAAATCTCCAAAGTTCAATGCAAAAAGAAAGGAGGGGATCTCAAACGACACTCAGTTGCAGCACCAACAGCAAAACCCCAAAACACCAACTGTAAAAAAAATAATAAAGCAGACACGCACAGAATGAGACGCAAATGGTACAATGAACGACAAATCACATAGAAACATCAAACACAAATGACTACACATAAACCAACGAGACCATAGAGCAAACGGTGCCGACTTCCACGTAAATAGCAGACGGTGTGGTTATCCTGCCCTCCCACTTTTCCGAATTCCCAGAGGTCTAGAAGGACGTACAATTGTTGTGTAAAACAACCTCCGCAATGTTAGATGACCACACACAAACAAGACCACAAAACACAAGGGCCCAAGCAACACCGATGAATACGATTTAAATGGATATAAAAAAGAGGGCGTACGTAATACATTCAGTATAATTGTGTTCCCACTCTTTGGATATATAACAATGTTTAGATTGAGGATCACTGACTAGGTTTAGTACCCGAAACGTGCATGTCTGGCCCATGCTGAAAATTTATCTGTTCCTGAATGATGCTATAGATTTTGAAGACGTTTAACATTCATCAAATTCGGTCGATCGTTTCTTCAACGCATTCGAAAATTTCTGGTATCAAATGTCTTGGGTCCTATAGCATTATATCCAATTTATCTGTTCTTAAATGATGCTATTCAATTTGAAGACGTTTACATTTATACCACTTGGTGAGTGTCACTGCTGGTGGACCAGGACTCCTGGTTTTCTTGGTGTCAACCACTCACTATAATAAGTCAAATTGTGTTCTATTCCGGATTAACTGAACTAGATATACTAAGTTGTCGACTATACAGAAAATATTCTATACACCCAGACTAGGTGGAAAGGATGTAAAATGAAAAGCGAAATGCTCATACATGTACAAAGAAACTGGTATCAATTAAACGGCTCATGGCAAGTACAAAAATAATTCAGATTTGAAGACATTTAACATTGGTGAGTGTTACTGCTGGTGGACCAGGAGTCCCCGAGGGCAGATGTAGCCAAGTTCGATCAATTTCGGTTGGTCGTTTCTTCAAAGCATTCTAAAATTTATGTTATCAAAATTTCATGAAATTTCTAAAACGTGGGTCCTGTAGCATCATACCCCACCCATCCTGCTACGTCTTTCGGTACGCTTTTTCGACATAGTAACTTTCACACTTTTTTGGCATATTACATTGTTTTGATTTGAGGATCACTGACGAGTGTTTAGTACCCGAAACGTGCATGTCTAGTCCATGTTGCCAATTTATCTGTTCTTAAATGATGCTATTCAATTTGAAGACGTTTACATCCAACCCATCTTGCTACATCTTTCGGTACATTTTTGGACATAATAACTTTCACACTCTTTGGCCATATTACTATGATTCGATTGTGGATCGCTGACACGGGTTAAGTACCCGAAACGCGCATGTATATCTGTTCTTAAATTATGCTATTGAATTTGAACACGTTTAACATTCAGTGTCAAAAAGTCGTAAAGGCAAGGCAAAATCATTAGAATTCCCATTGGAACGGTTGTGAACTTCGGAATGAATAAACATAAAAAAGTACCTATCAGTCATTCAGTCTCAAAGTCCAGAGGGCAATTCAAAATCACTAAAATTGCCATTGGAACGGTTGCGAATAAATAACATTCCTAAGTGAGAAACATATTCAAATTTACCATGTTACATATCTACTGCATGTGCAGTATACAAGCAGGTAGGACCAAAGAAAGAGAGCTTGAAGCTTATTTCAATTAATTTCTCATCGTATTTAAAACAAGGAGAAGTTTCAGAACCTAATTAATAAGCATCACCCCCCCCCGAACAAACTAAAATTAAAAAATACAATTTCATTTATCTCAAAGCCTGCTGCTGCTGCATCGGCCAAAAGTTGGCCTGTCTTCATTTCTTTCACATTTCTCTACTCATTGGGTGTTTTGGGGTTTTGCTGTGGGTGCTGCAACCTAGTGTTGTTGGAGATCCCCTCCTTTCTTTCATGTCTTCTCCGTCATGTTACATGGTTAAATTGGCTGCTTGATTTGATTACCTAATGGTTTAATTTAGTTTAAACCTATTTTATTTCATAATTGAAATAAGATTGGGCTCATGTTTGCTCAACATAATAAAAACCCTTTCCCTAAAAAATTTACAAAATCATGAATGCCATGACTCGGGAAAAAGAAATATGTATATCGTAACAGAGAGAGAGATATTGGTATTCTTGGTGTGATGATTTACTTGTATCTGAATATTTGTTGCAGATAAATATTTAATCATATCTTTTTATGGAAATAATTTCGATGCACCATATGTGCATTTCAACATATAATGTCCAAGCAGTGATTCTTGAGGCCGAAAAGGAGAGCATCGATATTGGGGAATTGAATGAATACCTAGAGAGATAGCTAAAGATAGCTAGACACAGTTCTATGAATAGAGAATTAACCTCTTAGATTTAAAATTATTCACAAAATTTAGTTATTCAGACAGAATACAGAATACAGGTAATTATGTCTCTTTCTGTGCGTGTCTGTTCTGTGTTTTTGCTTTGGGTGTTTTGGGACTTTGCTGTGGGTGCTGCAGCCGAGTGTTATTGGAGATCTCCGCCTTTCTTTTATGCGTATTGTCTGATTTTTGTGTGTCTAGTAACAGCTTATTATTGCAAGAGATATGTTCCTTATTTAAATCTATTATTTGCTTACATCTTTTAAAAGGACTCAAATAATCCCAATTATTTATGTACAAGTTCAGCTATCTACAACCAATTTAATTAAAATAGACGTTTTTATATCTCTTATCCTTGGTATTTGAATACCTTGCTGTTTGTGTCCTGGTTTTTTAGCTTTGCATGAGATATTTGTTACTATTTAATATGGAGAACATAATGCACATTATTTATAGAACCCTGTTTCTTCTCTTCGCAATTCATGTTTGAAATTTTGACATCCAATTAAGGTTTAAAAAACCTCAATGAAAGTTAGAAGTATCCGAGAGAAATGCAAATAAGCGGAAATTAAAGCTTCAATTACCGTTACGGCCTCGCCTCCCTTTTTATCTTTCACAAATATCGATCTCGTAGTTTCATCAATTCGATGAATCTGATCAATAATGTGATACGAAATTCATTTGAAATAAACAAATAAAACTCATTGACATGTTAAACCAATAATTTGACTGATATTGTTTTTAGTTTAATGACATTTGTTTACATACCAGTAGGAATGCAGACTCTGGTCCCTGACGACAAAAACAAGCATGATTCATATTCCAAACAATCGACACATTCCACACTTCTCTGAAATTAAGAATTTAAAATTTGATGAAATTCGTTGAGAAGCCGACAGAGGGCATCTTCAAAGATAAAACATTTTTTCTTTATGACGTACATGACTGTTTAAGTTAATTAATATTTTTCCCTATTTGTACGTAGCTGGGGATTCCGTAAAAGCGGTATCCATCATTGAAGCATTGGTGAAATTATGCAATGAATAAAAAAGCTGTGGAAATGAGCAGAGTAGAAAGCATCTCAGGGACCTCTATGCACCGATCAAAACATGTCAAAACATAGAAAATATACACTATTTTGACATGTTTCGCCGCCCTTAAAACTCGGTCTCTTCAATGATTCATCATCTCATCATCATCTATCCCATGGCCGTTCAATGATTGTCGATAACAGAACAAAGTAATTTCAAACTATTGATTACCGTAGGAAGTAAGTTCAATCTTTTTCTCAGATAGTAAGAAAAGAGAAGATAATATTTTTGTCAAATGTTTTCTTTACAACTTCAATTTTCGATTGGTTTCTATATAACTTTGATAAATCTATTCTGTTAAATTACATACCTTTCACATTTGACAAGTTTCCATGGAGCTGTTGCGACGGGTTTTGCATGCAGTCAGGAGACGCTGACTCTCCCCGGGCACCTGGTCTCACACTGGCTCTCCCCGGACACCTGGTCTCACTTCGGAATGCTATTCAGTCCGAGAATCGCAACCGTTCCTATGGAAAATGTAACGATTTTGCCTTGCCTTCTCGACTTTGAGACTGAATAACTGATAGGTACTTCTTTAATGTTTATTTCAGTGTCTTTCCATTTTACAATAACATAAATGTCCCGACTCTGCTTCCATAAAGCAGTTTACTTGTCAAAATACTGTGCAATGGAGGGGATTTCCAACACACATGCATGTTTCGGATGACGACTCGTCATTCGTATGACATTAAGCCAACTAATATGAGGAGCCCCTCCGATTTATTTCTAAATATCTTCGTTTTTGTTTTGCTTATAAAGAAATGCTTTACATTTTCTGTGAGGCCCCTTCAGACTCTACAGTATGAAAAAAGATATGATATTTTCCCAATTTTCAACGATTTTTCAACGAAAATCCATATGTTTCCTCATTTTATGGACGCGTTAATTGATAAACTTGAGTTTGAGACTTTTAAAAAGGCAATGACATTGTCTTTCTTTTGATACCAAATTTCTTGTTAAAGCTACAGCATGGAAAAAGTAATTGCGGTTTTCCAATTTTCAGCGGTTTTCTTTGAAAAATCTCACTTTTACCCCAAAATTTTGAAATGCCCAAGGATGCCAGAGTGGCATTCGCCGGATTATCAAAGTAGAGGGTATTGACATGACTTTCAAGCAAAAACATTTTGTGCGTACCAATTTTTAGGGTTCCCCCGAAAATTGCCATTCGGCAACTAGACTATTTTGGTTGATACAAAGAAAATATTAAAATTTGAATAAAATCTTGTTTTCCTCAATGTGTTTAGTACCATCCAAAACACCGAATTTCACAATTAACCAGATATGATTTCTTTTCTGCACGGCCCAACTGACGTGTTTCTAGCAAGCTGTAAAACATACTCTCCCCGGGCATCTGATAAGCAAATATCGAAATGTGCTGTAATTTTTTGTAGGGATTACATATGTAGAGATCAATGAAGTACCGAACACTCAACGTCGAGAAGGCAAGGCAAAATCGTCGGAATTTCAATCGCAACGGTTGCGAACCCCGGAATGAACAACATTCCGAAGTGAGACGCCGGGGGAGGATCAGCGTCTCCTGATTGCATGCAACACTAATATGATTCACGTGATATATGAAAAAAAAATAGTATGACGCAGTTAAACAGCGACACCTACAATGAATTCTACTATGCCTACCGCCTTTGCACTGGAGATGGTTAATTAGATAAGTTGTTCTTTGTGTTTCTGTGAAGTGTGTGTGTCTTTGTCGCAGTCTGTTTGTCCCATTTTCTTTTCGCGTGGAAATCTCTGTTTATTACTTTTTCCAAAATTCGTAAGCCTTTCGATTGTTGTTTTTGAAATCTGGTTTCGGGCTTTCGTGCTTGAATTTCATCTACTGATTAAGAATGAAGTAGCAGAATGAAACATCAACTGTGGGTGCTGCAACCGAGTATTGTTGGAGATCTCCTCCTTTTCTATCAAATATATTATCCATTTTAAATATGCCTTTACAATCTTGACTTTAATGCATTAAACATTATTGAAAAAGAGTGACAGAGAAGACACAAAGATAAGTAACTTACAGAATTCAACACAGCATAAACTCTATCTGGATTATGATTTAATTCCGAAACGCCGTCTATATGATTGTATATTGATAAATTACACTGTAATAATGTCCTATCAAAATTAATGGAGGAACAGTTCATCCTTTTCTCACATTCCTTCATACATAATTCTAGTTGTATAGTTTCAAAATACTGAGACCTCTCCGCGTTCAAATACACACCGTGTGTTATGGTGAAGTCTAGATTATATGAGTAAATTACATTCCATGAATAAATGAGTAAAAAGGCTCTCCAAATTTTTATAATCATCATGAACGAGAATTGTTCCAAATATGCACAGCGGTTGATCTCCTTGTTATATCACATATTGTTTCCGATTTTGACTTAGCAACTAGAACGTCAAATCGAAAATCCCAGCTCTATAGACAATTGACCGTTATGCTATATGGATATAAAGTGTAGTTAAGTTGGAAACTGTCAATCTATTGACTCGATCGTACATCATAAATGAAGCAGTCAAAGTATCCTATTACTTTTTTTCAGGCAATTAACTGTGAATACTAATTCACTTTATCGTTTATCAATTATCATTGAAATATAATCAAAAACAGCCCTTCGATTCACATTGTGATATGTGACGTAAATTGGAGGATAAAAGGAATAGTTATAAGTGTTAAAACATTTACAATCCATCCTCCTTCCACTCCAGTATTAAATGTCAAGTACAATGTCTATTGTTAAAAGAACAGATGTGATTTTATTCCTTTTGTTATCGAAACGATTATTCTTTTAGAGAAATGAATCGTACATTTATTCATATCCTCAATGATTTTAAATGTACTCATTTTTTCTGACCTAAGTAGAATCAGCGAATGAACGCAAACAAAAACACACCCTTAAAATCAATATTTTAAAAAGTGTAAAACAATATGTGGAAATCAAATACAATGAAAAAAAAAAAAAACAGAGGAGCATACTCAAACAAGACAAGAAAGGGCGGACAAACAGACGGCGATTACAACACACAACCACAAAAATACGAAGGACAAACAGACGGCAATAACAACACCAAACCACATTAATACAAAGGACAAACAGACGGCAATAACAACACCAAACCACATAAATACGAAGGACAAACAGACGGCAATAACAACACCAAACCACATAAATACGAAGGACAAACAGACGGCAATAACAACACCAAATCATATAAATACGAAGGACAAACAGACGGCAATAAAAACACCAAACCACATAAATACGAAGGACAAAAAGACGGCAATAACAACACCAAACCACATAAATACGAAGGAAAAACAGACGGCAATAACAACACCAAACCACATTAATACAAAGGACAAACAGACGGCAATAACAACACCAAACCACATTAATACAAAGGACAAACAGACGGTGATAACAACACCAAACCACATAAATACGAAGGACAAACAGACGGCAATAACAACACCAAACCACATTGATACAAAGGACAAACAGACGGCAATAACAACACCAAACCACATTAATACAAAGGACAAACAGACGGTGATAACAACACCAAACCACATAAATACGAAGGACAAACAGACGGCAATAACAACACCAAACCACATAAATACGAAGGACAAACAGACGGCAATAACAACACCAAACCACATAAATACGAAGGACATACAGACGGCAATAACAACACCAAACCACATAAATACGAAGGACAAACAGACGGCAATAACAACACCAAACCACATTAATACAAAGGACAAACAGACGGTGATTACAACACCAAACCACATAAATACGAAGGACAAACAGACGGCAATAACAACACCAAACCACATTAATACAAAGGACAAACAGACGGCAATAACAACACCAAACCACATAAATACAAAGGACAAACATACGGCAATAACAACACCAAACCACATAAATACAAAGGACAAACAGACGGCAATAACAACACCAAACCACATAAATACAAAGGACAAACAGACGGCAATAACAACATCAAACCACATTGATACAAAGGACAAACAGACGGTGATAACAACAGCAAACAACATAAATACGAAGATGATCAATCTCAACAGAGACCAGTATAAGAACGAAATTTATTATAGAAGAAAGGAGGTAGCGCAATTCAACTCAATGTATAGATATAGATAGACCCACAGAGTACAGTGTAAGAACGAAATATGTCATAAATTTATTAACAAGTTATGATTTCAACATATTCAACAACATCATTGTCGTTGGTTTTTTATTTTACAATTGAAAGGAAATACAAGTCAAATGGAAAGCGCTCGCCACGTTTTTCTTCATAGCACGCAGAAGGACAGGAATGATTGCAATCACAGTCTCCAATGTCTGAAAACAGGGACAATTGCAAACGCTACCACTGTCTTTTTTTCTACACTTCGGGCCCCGGCGCCTTATGTTATCTTCACTTTTATTTCTTTGCAGAATGTTGATTGTTTTCTTTAATGTGGTATTATTTTGTCTATGTTTCTTACTTTTTGTCGGTGTGGGGGTCTGCAGTGTTCGCTGTGTTACTATTTGTCGGTGTGGGGGTCTGCAGTGTTCGCTGTGTTTCTATTTGTCGGTGTGGGGGTCTGCAGTGTTCGCTGTGTTACTATGTGTCGGTGTGGGGTCTGCAGTGTTCGCTGTGTTACTATTTGTCGGTGTGGGGGTCTGCAGTGTTCGCTGTGTTACTATTTGTCGGTGTGGGGGTCTGCAGTGTTCGCTGTGTTACTTTTTGTCGGTGTGGGGGTCTGCAGTGTTCGCTGTGTTACTATTTGTCGGTATGGGGGTCTGCAGTGTTCGCTGTGTTACTTTTTGTCGGTGTGGGGTCTGCAGTGTTCGCTGTGTTACTATTTGTCGGTGTGGGGGTCTGCAGTGTTCGCGGTGTTACTATTTGTCGGTGTGGGGGTCTGCAGTGTTCGCTGTGTTACTATTTGTCGGTATGGGGGTCTGCAGTGTTCGCTGTGTTACTATTTGTCGGTGTGGGGGTCTGCAGTGTTCGCTGTGTTACTATTTGTCGGTGTGGGGGTCTGCAGTGTTCGCTGTGTTTCTATTTGTCGGTGTGGGGGTCTGCAGTGTTCGCTGTATTACTATTTGTCGGTGTGGGGGTTTGCAGTGTTCGCTGTGTTACTATTTGTCGGTGTGGGGGTCTGAAGTGTTCGCTGTGTTTCTATTTTGTAACAGCAGATTCAACAGCTAATTATTATGTAGGACAGGTTTTTGGATCTTTTGATTTGTATTTTTTAATTATAGTGTACATATTGTAATGTAATCAAATAACCCAAAAGCCAGTCCTACATAATGATTACCTGTGTAACAGCAGATTCCACAGGTAATTATTATGTAGGACAGGCCTTTGGTATTTTGATATGTATTTTTGAATTATAGTGTACATAATGCAATGTTATCAAGTATGTACACCACGCTTCCTCACGACAAAAATAATGATGGATCGTCAAAGCTTATTATAAAGAGGGAAAAACTAACATTTGTACATTTGAATCAAAGGGTTTCTTTTTCTCAACAGACTACAATGACAAATATGGATAACGACCATATCCCTGTATACAGCACACAATCGATGATTCAGAAAATCAGAAACAGAAGGCATACAAAATCAGGATAAAACAGGAACCAAAGCAAAACAAACAAAAACCTCCACCATATGAAAAGAAGCGAACTCCCGATATGGGAGTGAGACCAGGTGCCCAGGAAGAGTAAGTATCTCCTGCTTGCATGCAACACCCGCCGCTTCAAATCATTCAAATCTTGGACATGTAGTGACATGTGTAACGCATTGTCCTTCCTCTTGGACAACATTTATGTTAGATTTAATGAGGATGTATACAAACAGGTTGTAGGGATTCCTACGGGTACTAACTGTGCGCCTCTTGTCGCAGATTTATTTCTGTACACTAATGAAAAAGACTTTGTCAGAAGAGTTAAAAAAGATCCTGACTCTAATCTCAACAGCACTCACAACATGCACAATAGAGCACCAAATTGAGCATCGAGAAATCATCAAACCTAAAGAAAATATTGATGATTTAAAATGTTTCAATGGTACTTCTAAGTACTGTATGATATTCTGACTATTGACAATCCTGTTTTTGAAACATATAAGAATGTAATTTATCAACAAGAATTTTGGTTCCATGTAAAGTATGTCCTTTACATGGAACAAAAATGTCAAAATTATAATGGACTCTTGTGAGGAATATGCAAGACGTTGGGCAAAGAAAGAGGATGTACAGCTCGACACCCTTTCCGAATGGATAAAATCCATCAGAGCGTTACTTTTATCTAGAATTTACCGATTAAAATCAACTGTGAACACCAGATTCGAGTCTGTATTTAAAGACCCTGATGTTATCACAGAGCTTAGCTACCTCCAAGAACATTATGTCATCACACCAGCGGACAAAGCCTCAAATAATTACACATTTACTTGCAAAAAGTACTATTTCGACAGTCTAGTTAAAGAGTTGGGTTTAAATTCCACACCTGGAAATCCCACTTACATCCCAATAAACCTTTCTGCCTCTGAAATAATAGATAACCACAAATCAGCTCTTGCTTCCTTTGGCTTCGACACTAAAAATTTAGATTTAGATTTACCATACTTATACTGCATACCTAAAATGCATAAGAATCCGTACAAACAATGTTTCATCGCTGGTTCCTCAAAATGTTCTACCAAATCTGTATCGATCTTACCTACCAAAGTTTTATCTGAAATCAAATCTGGGCTTCAAAATATTGTTCGACAGTATATTCTCGCAGTGGTATCAGCCAGATGTGGATTTTAAAGAATTCGAAGGAACTTTTAGAACATCTGAAATCCACTCACTTTAGTAGAGTCCATTCGATCAAAGCCTTTGATTTTTCGACACTTTACACTACAATTCCACATTTTAAATTGAAAGAAAGACTCGCAAAAATTATAAGTAATGCCTTTACAAGTAAGAACAGAAATCGCAAATACAAATTTATTGTAGTTAACTATGACAAAACCTACTTTTTAAAAGAAAAGTCCGATTCTGAAAATAAGTACACCGAAACTGATGTTATTCAGATGTTAAACATTCTGATCGACATAATTTTTGTGGTGTTTGGAGGAAAGGTCTTCCAGCAAATTGTCGGAATTCCAAGGGGGACCAATTGTGCCCCACTCCTTGCCGACTTTTTTCTTTACTCGCACGAAGCTGAATTCATTCAATCTTTGGTCTTTGAAGGGAAAAGATACTTAGCTTCTGACTTCAACCTCACTTACAGATACATAGACGATGTGATGTCCATTAATAATTCAACATTCGCGGATTACCTGAGCAGTATCTATCCTTCGGAACTTGAAGTCAAAGAAACTAAAGAGACAAATAATTCAGCATCCTATTTGGACATAATGTTGTCCTACGACACTGATGGTCACATGAACACCTCATTCTATGATAAACGTGACGACTTCAATTTCAGCATTACAAACTTTCCTTTTCTGAGTAGCAACATCCCTTCATCGCCTGCTTATGGCGTGTTCATATCTCAGTTGATACGCTATGCCAGAGTAAGTACCAAATATACGGATTTTGTTCTGAGAGCCAAGTGTCTTTCAGATAAGCTTCTCAGTCAGGGATATGTTTTTATTACCGACTAACATTGTCACTGAGGAAGTTCTACGGTCGATATGGGGAACTCATCATACACTTTGATGTCCCACTCTCCAGAATGGTGGGTGATATTCTGTCACAGATCATTTGAACCATCCAACCAAAAATTGTACTCTATGTCTTCCGAAATGGAAGTAACCGGATGTCACAGTTCTACCGAATTTAAGCAGGAGATGCTTACTCTTCCTGGGTACCTGGTCTCACTCCCATATCGGGAGTTCGCTTCTTTTCATATGGTGGAGATTTTTCATGTTTGCTTTGATTCCTGTTTTATCCTGATTTCGTATGCCTTCGGTTTTTGATTTTCCGAATTATCGATTTTGTGCTGTATACAGGGTCATTATCCATATTTGACATTATTGACACTCATCAAGGCAAACGTTAAAAATACAGAAACACTTTTTTGGACCTAAATATCAAAATCGAAACGGTGGGAATCATACAAGCGTTTATGACGAAAGGGATGATTATGGATTTAAAACACTGTAAATGTCCCCTTGCTTGCCGGTTATGTTACCAGACCACCGTCATACGGCATTTACATAACACAGCACATCAGGGAGGAAATATCCTCCACTAATATTTATGCAAAATATAAAAAAACAATAGTTTTGAAAAATTTTATCAGAGGCTTTATCTGAAATTCAGGCGAGCAAACAATGTTAACTTGTACTTGTGTTTAATTAGGTAAATAGCAAGGATAAGAATTTATCATGCTGTTTATTATTGATTGATTTTTCAAGTTAATGAAGTATGCATTTTTTCTCCGAGCTTCCTACTACTTTTCTGTTGTTCAAATACATTTAACAACATGTACAACAATTCTGCTAATTTAACGCATCATTATCTATACATTGACTGCCACAGAACTATTCCAATTGTCCAATTAATTGAATATGAGCTTATTTTCCAGGTTCTTTTTACGAACCTCAGTGATAAGCATATTAGATATTTTTAGGGATTTTAGACTGAGTATTGCAGTGAATAACTTCAGGAATCGGTTGGCATGACGATTTACGTGTCAATGCATACAGTGACTAAACAAAACAAACAGTTAATTTAATTCATTCTGTTTGTTTCACGCAATTTAATTGTTCCACAGCATATTCTCAAGCATATATAACGAAGAAAGGAGGGGACACTAGGGTGCAGCACCCACAGCAAAACCCTAAAACACCAAATGCAAAAAAAAAAACATATAACAGACACCCACAGAAAGAGACGCAAAATAGACAAGGAACGACAACTCACACCATAGAAAGACCATACATAAATCAACGAGACCAATGGGCAACCGGTGCCGACTTAGGACGGCCATCTGCCACGTAAGTAGCAGGCGGTGCGGTTATCCTGGATTACGTGCGAACAACCCTCCAACTACTCCGATTTTCCAGAGGTATTGAAGAACGCACAATAATGGTGTAAAACAACCTCCTCACTGTTAGATGATCACACACAAACGAGACCGTAAAACGCAGGGTCCAAGCAACACAGATGAATATGTAAATGGATATAAAAAGAGGACGTGCGTAATACAGTCCGCGCTCTGCCGGCTGTAGCGAGCTCATATATGTTATCACCCGAGGAGTCCGACTGACATTCAGAGAGGACAGGTGGTCGGGGCCCTGTCTTCACTTAAGAGGTTTCGACAGGGCCCGTCATGGCGTCCCGTCGTCACAGTCAGTAATTAGGAATGCGCTCGTACAAGACTGTAGATTGATCAAGTACCAAGCTTAATGTCCGTCTGGTGACATTAGGATCATATCCAAGGTATAGTCTTTACTAGTTTGTAAAAGCGAAAACCTTGACCTAAAAGTTTCTTTGTAATTTGTAAATTTCTACTATGAAATCCAAAACATTAGTACTTGCTCTACTATACCGGATGAGCTGTGAAATGTAGATACCGTATGACGGTAATCTAGGGACATCACCGTCAAGCCAGGGGAAATTTACTACGTTGAATCCAAAATCATCTCGTTTGTCATACACACTTGTATGAATTTCTCCATTAACAATTTTGATATTTATTCCAAAAATGGTGTTTCTGTGTCTGTAATGTTTGTCTTGCTAGAGTCAATTCTTTTGGATAAATAACATCTTTATACTTTTCAAAAACAGGTTTATCGATAGAAAGAATATCATCCAGGTACCTAGAAGTACCAATGAAACATTTCACA
The DNA here is from genome assembly GCA_033119305.1 of Pinctada imbricata. NCBI lineage: Eukaryota > Metazoa > Mollusca > Bivalvia > Pterioida > Pteriidae > Pinctada > Pinctada imbricata. The sequence goes on along the minus strand of VSWD01000010.1, from coordinate 25,645,092 downwards.
TCATCATGTTTCCTTTCCTTTAGCAGATTTTGAATAAATTCTTTTTCATATGTATATAAAAATAAATCTGCAACAAGAGGCACACAATATGTACCCATAGAGATCCCTACAACTTGCTTGTAGAGATTCTCACCAAATTTTACGTAAATGTTGTCCAACAGGAAGGAAAAGACACTACACAGGTCGCTACATGTCCATGATTTGTGTGATTTGTATTCTGTGGCGGAAAAGATTCAGATGTACAAATATAAGTTTTCCCCTCTCGATTATAGCACCATTTAATGAGTTTGGACAATTGCTCATTAATCTTGTCGCGAGGAAGCGTGGTGTACATATGTGAAAAGTCGTATGAAGAAATCGTATTGGCTTGAAAATTTATAGAATTCATTTTGTCAATCACATCCCCTGAATTTTTAATAGACCAAAATAAATTTATATCATTCCTGTTCAGAACAATTTCACAATATTTTACAACGTGTTCCTTTAATGCCGTTAGGGCTGACGTCAGATTTCTAGACAAACTTCAAACGTGGGTCCTATAGCATCATATCCCATCCATTCTGCTACGTCTTTTGGTACACTTTTGGACATAATAATTTTCATAATTTTTTGGCCATTTTACATTGTTTAGACTGAGGATCACTGACGAGGGATGATCACCCGAAACATGCATGTCTGGTCCATGCTGTAAATTTATCAGGTCTTAAATGATGCTATTGAATTTGAAGTCGTTTAACATTTGAACTACTGTGTGGGTTAAAGAAGATCCTGACGATAATCTCAACGGCACTCACAATTTTGTCTAGAAATCTGACGTCAGCACTTACTGCTATTAAAGAACACATAACTAGATATTGTGAAACGGTTCTAAACAGGAACGATGTAAATTTATTTTGGTCTATGAAGAATTCAGGGGATGTGATTGAAAAAATGAAATCTGGAAATTTCCAAGCCAATACGGTTTCTTCATACGACTTCTCTAATATGTACACCACACTTCCTCATGACAAAATTAATGATCGATTATCTAATCTCATTAAATGGTGTTTTGATCGAGAGCGAAAAACTTACATTTGTACATCTGAATCGAAGGGTTTCTTTTCCTCGACAGACTACAAATCATGCAAATCATGGACATGTAGTGACCTGTGTAATGCCTTGTCCTTCCTCTTGGACAATATTTATGTTAGATTTGGTGAGGATCTATACAAGCAGGTTGTAGGAATTCCTATGGGTACTAACTGTGCGCCTCTTGTTGCAGATTTATTTTTATACACTTATGAAAAAGAATTTATCCAAAATCTTCAAAAGCAAAGAAAATTTTTTTTTTTTTTTTTTTTTTTTTTTTTTTTTTTTTTTTTAGTGCTCAGACGTTTGGCTCTTACTCATATGTCCACTTCCAGTTAGAATATTAGGTATTAATATGTATAGAGGTTCAATAATTAAGCAATATGTTTTTAAATACAAATGGTGTTTTAATCTGTTTATGTATTCAATTTATTTCTTAAGAAGGCTCATAGTGATTAGTAAGTGATCAGCTGTGAAAAAATTGTGCAGTATGTGGAAGATATGGACAATTCATCACGGCCATTTGTCATCATCATAGCACCATTCTTTATTGGATATTAATTCATAATTATTACAGTCGAAATATTAAACACCTTTCTTGAAAGAAACGATTATGATAATAAACATACATAATACACATAAATATTTGTATACTTTTGCCCGTTTAGAAAAAGGATAGAAAAAGAGAAATATATAGCTGATGAGAATTCCTCACCTAGCTTTGAGGAGTATTAGATACAGAGCTGATGAGAGTTCCTCACCTAGCTACAGACACAAAAACATTGAAGCTAGGAACGGGCTTATTGGACTACGTTCATTACAGATTATACATATATGCCATTTACCCATATGTACTTTTTACGGATTTCATTAAATAGTAAACTATTAATATGCATATTATGAAGATTAGATATTGTTATTGGTGCCAGTGTGCTGTTAGTATGTGTACTTCCTAAATAGAGCAAAGACAGACATCAGAGCACATTTTTATTGTCACACCCTCTCATACCTCGCACACACAACTTACGCTCCCTCATACGTCCATTTCCACTTTCATTCTAAAGAGATGAGATAAAGAAAAAGGAAAAATTAGAGAGTAGAAAGAATTAATTTATTGAAATTAACATCCAGTAGATTCATCTTGCATACTCCTCTCACGCTGCCTTACGTTCTTCCGGTTTTCATTGAGGTCATTACAGTTTATTTTGTTATATATGAGTGGTAAATTTTCCCCATTTCTTTAGATAGATTTGCTGTGTGTCGTTCTTTGTATGAATATATTTTTCAATTTTCATGTGATGCAAAATTTGCTTTTGAAGTTGATTAAAAATCGGAATATTTTCCTTCATTTTGCATGCGTAAATGAATTTTTTTGTGATCATAAATATTTCATAGAGTGGTTGATCCTTAACGTCAAAGTTTCCAAGTAAGAATTTTGTTTTTTCGATCGTTAAATTTTTCTGCATTTGTTGACTTATCCAATTTTCTAATGCTTTAAGAAGCTCATGAATGATATGACAATCATAAAATGTATGTTTGGTGGTTTCTTCAGATTGCTTACAAAAAGTACATAGTGGATTGTTTCACCTTTTCATATCAAATAGTAGCTTGTTAGTACCTATTATTCTGTGTATTATTCTATATTGTAGCCATTGAAGACTTTTATCTTGTGTGCCAGTGAACACATTTTCGTTACAGATTTTCCAGTTCAGATTTGTTATGTTTAAATCCCTCTCCCATTTTTCTTTATAGGAAACTTTCAAATCAGACTCATGAATAAAAACTTCGTAAATTTTTCTACATCCCTTTTTATCATGAAATAAAAGTTCTATGAATGTTGGTCTCATAGGTAAAGGATTAATACTTATTCCATGTTTTACCGATGGCCAGGTTTTGAATATTGCGTTTTTTATGCCTAGATATGTCAGAAAACATATGTCAACTTCAAATTTTTCGTTGAGTTGGTCCAGCGATAAAATTAGTCCTGATGTATCTAGTAAATCATAAAGAAAAATTATATTATTCTCCAGAAAATTATCTAGGCCCAAAGGAGTATTATTTATTTTGAGTAAGGAATTATAGAGAAGTGGTTGATTCCAAAGATTTGGTGATTCTTTTCCCGTGATTTTTATAAACTCGTGCAATATCAACAGAATCTCTTTCCAAAATTTATTTGATGTATTCACAGAGCAAAGGTATGGATACCAGTCTCCACATTTTGATAACGTATCAAGATTACAATTACAGATTATGCAAAAAAGAACAGACCAATCACAATTGTCCTGAAATAGTCGTCTTAAAATAGTGAGTTTGATAGATTTCATAAACGAATGTACATCGACCATTCGACACCCACCATCTTTGTAATCTTGCACCATAAGTTTCCTTTTAATTCGGTCTTTTTTATTTCCCCAAATGTACTTGAAAAATGAACTATTAATTTCATTGAGAGTTTCTTGACTCGGTGACGGGAGAGTATAAAACAGGTGAGTAATGATTGGCAGTAACATAGTCTTCACAACTGTTATTTTTCCTAAGGTTGATATATTTCTTTTGGACCATTGTGAAATTACTTTTTCAATTTCTCTTAGTTTTGGTTCAAAATTTAACATTTCAATATTATCTATGTCCGCAGAGAAGGTTATACCAAGTGCTTTAAAGGTGGAGTTGTTCCAGTTAAGTTTATAGTTACTACACATTCTATCATTACTTCCTACTTTTCCACCTATCCAGATTACTTCTGTCTTTTCAATATTTGGTTTTAGGCCAGAAAATTTCGAAAATTGGAATAGAAGATCTAACGCACTCTTCAAGCATTTTTCATTACCATCAAGAAAAAGACATGTGTCGTCAGCATATTGTAAAAGACGAAATTCTTTATTACCAATAATGATACCTTTGATAGATTTACTGTTTCTTATCATGATTCCAAGAATTTCCACACAGATATTGAACAAATAGGGGGAGATCGGATCTCCTTGTCTGCAGCCTCGTTGAATATCAAAGAATTCAGTGAAGTGGCCATTTTGTATAATACAGAGTTTTGTATTCCTATAGAGCAATTTAATCCATTTGATATAGGATTCCCCGAACCCCAAAAAAGACAGACATTTATACATAAAATTCCATGAGATCGAATCGAAAGCCTTTTCAAAATCAACCAAAAGAATCATTCCAGGAATATTTTTCTGTTTTGTTAATTGCAAGATATCGTACATTATTCTTGTATTGTCGCCAATATATCGACCTGACATGAAACCCTTCTGATCACTATGAATGAGTTTTGGAAGCACAGTTTTTATTCGACTAGCAAGTATAGAAGATAAGATCTTGTATGAAACATTTAAAAGTGAGATGGGCCTCCAATTTTTGAGATATTCTCGGGGCTTGTTTCCCTTCGGTAGAATGGTTATAATACCCTGTCGTTGAGTAATTGATAGTTCATTTGTATGAAAGGCAGATTTCCAAGATCGAAGTAAAAATACACGTAGGTCTTTCCAAAAAAATTTAAAGAATTCTGTAGTAAAGCCATCGGGCCCTGGAGATTTATTGTTTTTCATATTTTTCAGACATGCACCTGCTTCATTGATAGTAATATCTGTCTCTAATGAGCTTTTTTCAGTTTCATTTAGTGTTGGAATTAAAATTTCGTTAAGGTTTTCATTGAGGTCAATGTCTATAAGCTCAGCATCTCTTGATGCATATAGCGTTTGATAAAATGTTTTGATTTCTTTTAAAATATCGTTTTGGTCAGTTATAGTAGCATTTCTATCATTGATTATTTTCAATATTGTTTTGTTGATATAGTTACGCTTCTCCAAGCTGCAGAAATATTTCGAGGGCTTTTCTCCCTCCTCTATCCAACGAGCTTTTGTTCTTGTCATAATGCCATCCATTTTTTCTTTTCTGATTTCATTCATTTCATTCTTAAGATTGTTAAGCGTATTCATATCATCATTGTACGTGACAGATTTTTCAATTTCATTTATATGATTTTCAAGTTCCTTTTCACGATTGTCTCTTCGTTTTTTCCTAAACGACGAATGAGAAATTGACATGCCTCTCAGATTCATTAACAGTGTGTCTAGGAATAACCTATCATCAATCTTAAGTATTAAGTCTTTTTCATCAATATCGTCCATTAAGCTTGGGTCAGGTAGATCACAATATTCTAATTTAGTTTCTTTTATAACTGATTTAACTTTATCAATATATTCCTTGTCTCTAAGTAAAGAGTTGTTGAATCTCCAGAATCCTTTCCCTTTCTGAAAATCACTGAATTTTAATTCTAATTCGATGAGAGAGTGGTCAGTTTTATAGCCAAGCGAGATATTACTATTATTTACGAGTGATCCTAATTCTTCGGATATAAGGAAAAAATCTAATCTTGCTCTTTTAACTGGATTTCGAGTACCCCATGTGAACCGTTTTTCATTCGGGTGAGTAATTCTCCATATATCTGTCAAACCCAATTCGTATAACAATTTTGTGACTTCACTTCTAGCCTTTTGATTGTTGATATTTCTATAATTATAGTAGTCTACTTCAGGATTCAAAACAAGATTAAAATCACCAGCTATAATAACAAAATCATCATTGAATTCATTAATGATCCTTTTCAGTTCCAGGAAAAATTCCGGTCTGTCATTGTTTGGAGCATATATATTTATAAGGGTAAAGGTGAATTTATTCATTCTCATTTCAGCAGCAACAAAGTTGCCAATCGCGTCTATTTCATATCGAAGAAGTTCATATTCAAAGTTATTATTAAATAAGGTAAGGGTTCCTCTAGAATTTGATTTGCCGGGACTCATAATTACTTCGAATCCCCAAACTGATCTAACTTTTTTCAAGTCATTTGAGGTCAGGTGTGTATCCTGTAAAAGATAGATCGAGAACTTTTTTTCCCGAAGGTAATGAAACACATCTTTCATTTTACGATAATCGCCAAGCCCTCGACAGTTGAGGGAACATATTTTAATACTATCCGACATCGATAATATTGTTCAATTGTATGATGCTCGAGACACAGCAGCTTTCTGGGGATACATTATGTTTACTCTCACACTCGTGCATTGTTACTGTTAGAAGAATATGCAATAGTAAATAAAGCAAAACAAAAACAAAGAAAAAAATATATATATCAATATCGAAAAAAGTGTCTATAGGTATCCTGGTTTTTGAGTTCTCGTAAAAAAAAATCGTGCTACCAGCTGAAGTAGATTCAAAGCTTCACTTTAACCCTGCCCTTTGAACAGCACTGTGAATTGTAAATAACTTTTGATCGTTGTCGTCGCCGACATAGAACTTGTATCGTGTTCCGGCCATGTCGATTGCATGAATGTTGCAATTGTAATACCATGCCGAATGAATGTTGTCATTGCTTCTAAGTTTGTTGATTAAGTCCAAGTTTTTTTCTGTAATGTGGTCAATCATTGTAAATTTATGCATAACTGCTTGCCTTTGTTTGATTACTTTTTGTCTTACATCGCTTTTGATGAATTTGACAATTACAGGTCGAGGCGTCCCTCGTTTTTTACCGGGGACGCGATGAATCGCAAGTATGTCGTAATCCTTCAGCTCTACCCCAACTTTGTTCATTTCTGATGTAAATTCTGCTTTTAGTGACTCGCTGTTTTCATCCCCACTTTCCTTCCAATTAAGAACCTTGATGTTTTTTTTTGGAGAGTACTGTTGATTGTGGTTAGCTAATTTTAGGGCATCATTTGCATTTTTAAAACTATCCTTCATGCGTTCGTTCATTTCCCGTAGCTCCTTAGCCTGTTTTGCTATATTCTCTCTGATTATTTCGAGATCTAGATTAAGAGAGTCGTACCTATCATCTAACTTACCAATTTTTTTCTTTCCTTCTTCTTCTATCTCTTTGACCTCTGATATCACAAGTGATTTAAGTTCACTTTTGACTCCTTTTAATTCCGATTTTACCGCTGATGTCACTTCCGCTTTCACCAATTTCTTTGATTCTGAAATTACTTCTTTCTTAATGTCTGATTGTAATGATTTGACAACCCCTTTTACGGTCGTATTGACCAGCTCTTGTAATTCTTCTTTCTTTACTAAGGATTCAACCAAACCTTTCATCTCCTCCTTTTTAACAAGATGGCTAAGACACTCCATGGTTTCTTTCAATTTTTTTTCAACGTCGGATAAATCATAGTTGAATTGATCACTACTACTAGACCTTTCTTTTCGTTTTTTACTAGGACGTTTATAAGAATGCAAGCTAAGTTGTATCATTTTCTTTTTTCCTTTACTCCCTGTATTTTCATTCTCGTTACCCGGTTCTTGATCATCATCATCACACCAATCATTTTCATTGTCATTTAATGATTGTTGTAGGAATTCCTATGGGTACTAACTGTGCGCCTCTTGTTGCAGATTTATTTTTATACACTTATGAAAAAGAATTTATCCAAAATCTTCAAAAGCAAAGAAAATTTGATCAGCTAAAATGTTTCAATAATACTTCTAGGTATCTGGATGATATTCTAACCATTGACAATCCTGCTTTTGAATTATATAAGAATGAAATTTATCCACAAGAATGAACCCTTAACAAGGCAAACCTTTCAAATACAGAAACACCCTTTTTGGACCTAAATATCAAAATTGTAAACGGAAAGATTCATACAAGTGTATATGACAAAAGGGATGATTTTGGATTCAACATAGTAAATTTCCCTTGGCTTGACGGTGATGTTCCAAGATTACCGTCATACGGCATTTACATATCACAGCTCATCCGGTACGCTAGAGCATGTACTGATATTTTGGATTTTCACAGTAGAAATTTACAAATTACCAAAAAACTTTTAAGTCAAGGTTTCCGCTTTCATAAACTAGTTAAGACTTTCTGGAAATTTTACAAAAATTACAGTCAACTTCTTTTGAAATTCGGATCTATACTTGCAACAGAGTACATTACTATGGGTATTACACAACCTGTCTTTTATGGTGATATGATAAACAAAATAAAAAGGATCAAAGGTAGGCAGCATAACCATCGAAAATGCGTCAGAATCATCAAACGCCTTTTATACCGTGGATATGATCCTAATGTCACCAGACGGACACTAGGCTTGGTACTTGACCAATCTACAGTCTCGTACAAGCGCATCCTTGAGACTTGCACTCTGACTGACTGTGACGACGGGACTCCATGACGGGCCCTGTCCAAACCTCTTTAGAGAAGACAGGGCCCCGACCACCTGTCCTCTCTGAATGTCAGTCGGACTCCTCGGGTGATTACATACATGAGCTCGCTACAGCCGGCAGAGCACGGACTGTGTTACGCATGTTCTCTTTTTAATCCATTTACATATTCATCTGTGTCTCTGGGGCCTCTGTGTTTTGCGGTCTTGTTTGTGTGATATCATCTTACAATGAGGAGGTTGTTTTACACCATAATTGTAAGTTCTTCGAGACCTCTGGGTAATTGGAGAAGTGAGAGGGTTGTGCGCACGTAATCCAGGATAACCACACCATTTGCTACTTGCGTGATAGATGGCCGTCCAAAGTCGGCACCGGTTACCCATTGGTCTCGTCGGTTTATGTGTAGTCTTTTGTGTTTGATGTTTACATGTCGTGTGTCTCTTTTCCGTCTCGTGCTGTACTTGTCTTTTGTGTTTTTGCATCGGGTGTTTTGGTGTTTTACTGTTGATGCTGCAACGGGGTCTTGTTGGAGATCTCCTCCCTTCTTTTCACAATAGAGCACCGAAATTGAGCATCGACTGACCCCTGGCAAGCTAGAAATGGGACCAGGTGCCTGGGAGGAGTAAGCATCCCCTGTTGGCTAGCCGCACCCGCCGTCGATGTTCACGCACATTAAAACAATATATTGATAATATGCACTGTCTGAGGTTCTGTTTATGCGTGAGTGTCACTGCTGGTGGACCAAGAGTCCCCGAGGGCACATGTAGCCAAGTTCGATCGACTTCGGTTGATTGTCTGTCTCTTAACGCATTTGAAATTTACTGTTATAAAATTTCTTGAAATTTCTAAAACGTGGGTCCTGCAGCATCATATCCCACCCATTCTGCTACGTCTTTTGGTACATTTTTTGACATAATAATTTTCATACTTTTTGGCCATTTTACATTGTTTATACTGAGGATCACTAACGAGGGTTGAGTACCCGAAACGTGCATGTCTGTTCCATGCTGTAAATTTATCAGGTCTTAAATGATGCTATCGAATTTGAAGACGTTTAACATTGTAGTTGAGCAGTTGCTAGAATTAGCAATGTATCTAAATTTGTTAGGAGATTTGTGCAGTTTTGGTATGCAGTATATTGTAGGAAGATCCAATTTAGAAATAGGGATGTTGCATGAAGACATTTCACTGTTAGGTTTGCTCAAAATGTTGGGGACACTATCATTGCTTTTGATATAAATATTTGATGACGAAAGTTACGAAACTAAAGTTGATATATAGTAACGTTTTCAAATGATTATGGTGTTGTTGACTGCTTTATCGGCAGGAGCGAAGACAAATTTTTCATGTAAATTACGTAATTACGTCTTTCAGATCTAGAACTTGGATTTTCAAAAAGGTGAGGATTTTTGTGGAAGTTGTCTATTCGAATGTCAGTAATGTCCAAAATGAGGATTTTCCAGTCATTCAGAGAATGGTATTCGACTCCTTCCGATTTACACCATCGTTTGGTATAGTTATTTAAGGCTTCCTTAGTACTTCGCGACATTTATTCAAATCTATTCTGGATGGGATTATATACTTAGGTCCTTTTTTAAGAAGACCACGGATCTGTCTGTCCTGAAAATATACATGTCGCAAACCGGTTCACTTGACATACTTAAAAATGAGTTCCTAGGTAAATTTGCAAACTTTTACGTATTGCCTTATCATTCCATGTCAGCTTTGATCAAGTGACGTCATCATTTGACATATAGCTATACACTATAGGCTGGTAAATGGCTTTCTTTACATAACAATAGAACGTAAGTTCTTTTTCATAACTTACAAAAAAAAAAAAAGGAGCGAGTGATTGGAATTAGTCCTCCGAAAAGATTTCCTTCACAACCGACAAGAAAAATAACCTCTTTCTCTACACAATTGTTTTATTAAATGCGAAATATACGTGATTTGGAAATTATTTGGTCTTTTGTTGTACACGATATGCGCATTTAAAAATTCTCATGAGCACTTTGTCTTGTGTCCATTGTTTATTACATGTGTCTACTTTGTTTGACAATCTGATGTATGTAAGAAGACGGAGAGGAAAATCCCCCGTTATTTGTTGACTTTTCTTTTGTCTTATTTCTATAGGTTTTGCATTATTGTAGGTGTGTTCTTACTAAATGGAGATGAGATCAGTCACCAAAATGTTCGAGGTCGAAAATGTGGAAATCTAAGAAAAAATAGAAGTAAATTAGAATGTGTATGACATTGATAGAGAAATAAGACAAAATAAAAATGCTTTTTTGCCATTTCTTTGGGGTATTTATGCTGTTTTCTACTTATTGTAATTGTCCAATTATTTGTTGGTAAAGTACAAAACTATAAATACACCAAGAACCATCCCTAGGTTTCCTTTGATAACTGTATTAAATGTATATTATGTAGCCAAGTTCCATCAACTTCAGTTGATCGTTTCTTGAACGCATTCGAAAATCTATGTTATCAAAATTTCTTGAAATTTCTAAAACGTGGGTCCTGTAGCATCATATCCCACCCATCCTTCAAAGTCTTTCGGTACGCTTTTTCGACAAAGTAACTTTCATACTTTTTTGGCATATTACATTGTTTAGATTTGAGGATCACTGACGAAGGTTAAGTACCCGAAACGTGCATGTCTGGTCCATGTTGCCAATGTATCTGTTCTTAAATGATGCTATTCAATTTGAAGACGTTTACATCCAGGAGGTGTTCTCAATATTGATCACCTTAGAAGTGACAAAATGTTTATGAATTTGAGTGCACATAGATCCTCCAGTTTGTTGTTGGGTATTTTGAAGTTTTGTCCATTTTACAATTACTAATAATCGACAGGGGATGCTTACTCCTCCAGGGCTCCTGGTCCCACCTCTAGCTTGCTAGGGTCAGTCGATGCTGAAATTGCTGCTCTTTTCTGAGTACTGTTGAGATTGTCGTCAGGATCTTCTTTATCTCATTTATAACTTGACTGAACTTGGAAAATGTAGGGGAGGATCTTAGAGAAGTTACCGTATCAGTGAAAATAGCCAAACACACAAACTTAAATGCAACCAATTACATACAACACATAAACAATTACATTTAGAGAAAAAATGGGATCTCCAACAGGACTCGGTAACAGCACACACAGCAGAACACCGGAACAGCCCTAAACAGAGTGGACATACACAGCAAAACACCGGAACACCCCAACACAGAGTGGACATACACAGCAAAACACCGGAACACCCCAACACAGAGTGGACATACACAGCAAAACACTGGAACACCCCAACACAGAGTGGACATACACAGCAAAACACCGGAACACCCCAACACAGAGTGGACATACACAGCAAAACACCGGAACACCCCAACACAGAGTGGACATACACAGCAGAACACCGGAACAGCCCTACACAGAGTGGACATACACAGCAAAACACCGGAACATCCCAACACAGAGTGGACATACACAGCAAAACACAGGAACACCCCAACACAGAGTCGACATACACAGCAAAACACCGGAACAGCCCTACACAGAGTGGACTTACACAGCAAAACACCGGAACACCCCAACACAGAGTGGACATACACAGCAAACAACGGAACACCCCAACACAGATTGGACATACACAGCAATACACCGGAACAGCCCTACACAGAGTGGACATACACAGCAAAACACCGGAACACCCCAACACAGAGTGGACATACACAGCAGAACACCGGAACAGCCCTACACAGAGTGGACATACACAGCAAAACACCGGAACACCCCAACACAGAGTGGACATACACAGCAAAACACAGGAACATCCCAACACAGAGTGGACATACACAGCAAAACACAGGAACACCCCAACACAGAGTGGACATACACAGCAAAACACCGGAACAGCCCTACACAGAGTGGACATACACAGCAAAACACCGGAACTCCCCAACACAGAGTGGAAATACACAGCAAAACACCGGAACACCCCAACACAGAGTGGACATACACAGCAAAACACCGGAACACCCCAACACAGAGTGGACATACACAGCAAAACACCGGAACAGCCCAACACAGAGTGGACATACACAGCAAAACACCGGAACACCCCAACACCGAGTGGACATACACAGCAAAACACTGGAACACCCCAACACAGAGTGGACATACACAGCAAAACACCGGAACACCCCAACACAGAGTGGACATACACAGCAAAACACCGGAACACCCCAACACAGAGTGGACATACACAGCAAACAACGGAACACCCCAACACAGAGTGGACATACACAGCAAAACAGGAACACCCCAACACAGAGTGGACATACACAGCAGAACACCGGAACAGCCAAACACAGAGGGGACATACACAGCAAAACACCGGAACACCCCAACACAGAGTGGACATACACAGCAAAACACAGGAACACCCCAACACAGAGTGGACATACACAGCAGAACACCGGAACAGCCCAACACAGAGTGGACATACACAGCAAGAGACGGAAAATGGACGAGGACACTAAATACGACAACAAATACCAAATATTAAAGACCACCTATAAATCAGCAAGACCAATGGACAATCGGTGACGACTTGGTACAGTCATCTGCCGCCTTAGTAGCAAATAATGGGATTATCTGGGTTTCGTGCGTACAACCCTTCCACTTTTGCCAATGTTTCCAAAAGGGCTCAAAGTACGCACAGTTTTTTTTTGTATAGGAACCTCACTGTAAGATGACCACACAGAAAAGACAACAAACGCGAGAGCCGACACAACAGACATATGAATAAATGGATATAAAACAAAGGACATACTAAAGTAGAGTAGTCCGTGCTCTGCCAGTTTAAGCAAGCTCATGCAAGCAAATACCCGAGGTGTCCGACCGACATATATTGAAGCAGTTGTTCGGTAAGAAGGTTTGGATAGGACCTGTCATGGAGTCTCGTCGTCGCAATAAGTAGGGTACAATTCTTAAGACTGCGCTGGTACAAGGTTGTAGGTTGGCCAGGTACATGTACCATGCCGAGTGTCCGTCTGGTGACAGCAGCATCATATCCATGGCATTTTGACAAAAAATCGGTTCACCCTTGATCTTTATTATTTCATTTATTACTAACAAACATCCGATGAATAGTTAAATATTGCAACCAAAGAAAGAGGATAAACTAACAAATAAATTACAGACAAGATGTAAAATGAATGACAACATAACAATACATAAAAAAGAATCTAAAGAAGTCATGGTTTCAGCTAAAACATTATTTTCCCGAAAAATGAATTCATGCAATCAAATGTTTGAAAAACTGTTATAAGATAAAACAGTCTTTTATAAGATAATGCAGTCGATTTTTTTCACAATTGTAAAGAGGTGATCTTCAACAAGACTAGTTTGCAGCAAAACATTGAAACTACCATTTGCGATAACAAAGAGTAGAGAAATTCAAAACTAGATACTAAAGGTACAGGGAACACAGCAGACGACATCAGGCACACAGATGGATATGTTAATGGATATGTAAAGCACAATGTATACCAAATACAGTAAGGATTTTTTGCATATAATTACAAAAAAATCTGATCTTGTTTTTGTTCGGAACTATAGATTCAATCAGCAGCCGATCACATCGAAACGCAGGCTTATATAATCGTGCCAGGTCTTTGGCTGTAGGCGGATACCTCTAGTCAAAATGCCTCCAACAAACGTATTCGTTACAAGTGTATAGTTATCAAAGTTCCCATTAAAAACTTGAAATAAAGAAGAAATATTTTAAACCATACGTACTTGTAGTTGTAGATTGTGCTACCAAATACCATTGAGGCTTTGACGTGGGTGCTACACCCGTACTTGAAGGAAATCCCCTCCTTTCCTTCGATATTTCTATTCAATGACAATACTTTGATACCATTTATTTGTTTGAAATTATATTTGTATGGCACTACATTGGTTTGAGAAGCCCCACCTATAACAAAATATTTACAAGTAACCAGAGCTCTTGCTTGCGTTGTCCAATGCAAAACATTGACGCACGTGCGTTTTTGACACTCAAAGCCGCATCACATTTCAATAGTCTTCGCATAAATACGTTTGTACATGTAACCAGGGTCCCCTTTATGCATTATATATGCAATTAGGTGTTACATCGTTTCTCGATGGTGACAAAAAACGTATAAATAAACAGAAATTGAATTTTCGACTTCTTAATATATGCAAAGTTCTAGACATAGTTGCATCAGGTAAACATTCTTTGAGTTATCTTTCTTTGTTTACGTTGGATCAAATGCTGGTGTCCAGTTTCAAAGATTATCACTGAAAACCGATTGTACTCACGATTGTATGTAATCCGGTAAACAGACCAAAGTCGTGAAATCGTTGATGAACAGTTGAGTAAGCCTATCAGTGATAAATCGAGTTTATACTTCAAATCTATCAGCCGATGGTTTATTCAGTAGAATAATATTCAAATGAAAAATATGGAAAATGACCGTATCCTTGTATACAGCACAAAATCAAGTGCAAATATCAAGGCTGTCAAAAGAATAGCGTTTACTGTAAACGGATTGAAGAGTAATAATTTGACACAAACACTGAATAGTTCTTGTCCCATGATATCCTCCATACAGGTAGAAAATCCTTCTAATATACACTTGTCGAATCTGTGTGTTCCGTCGGCGACCGACGCATCACTCAAGATGAAATTAAACGTTTCGCATCAAGATGCAACAAAGACGTATCTGTTTTGATCACTTTTAATCATTTTTGAAAATAAGAGTATATTGCATGTTCTGTGTACTTTTAGGTAGCTAATACGCGGATGCAAAGTTAGATCTATTTCTCAACATTCGGCTGCCGTAACTAATTAAGCTGTTCTGTAAGCAGTTCTGACATTGTTCTTCCGCCCTCGGATATAAGGAGAAAAATGTATAATACAGAGACGTCCAGTGGGATTCGTTCCATACAAATAGTATACGTATAAATATAAGAATTTGCACTCATATTTTGCGTTTGCGTTGTTGTGTGTAAAACATTTCGTCATGGTAAAATTTCAATGTGCAGCACTTCGACATTGTAATCCTTCGTGTTTCTATGTTTTGATTTCGTTGTCCAGGTCTTTTTGTCCTGTTCATCTCCTTTTTATATGTTTCATGTTTCTATGGTGTGAGTTGGTCTCGTTGGCTTATGTGTGGTCTTTTGTGTTTCTTGTTTCTATGGTGTGAGTTGGTCTCGTTGGCTTATGTGTGGTCTTTTGTGTTTCTTGTTTCTTCCGGTTCGTGCTGTACTCGTCTTTTGTGTTTTTGCATCGGGTGTTTTTGGTGTTCTGCTGTTGATACTGCAGCGGGGTCTTGTTGGAGATCTCCTTCCTTCTTTTGTTTCTATGGTGTGAGTTGGTCTCGTTGGTTTATTTTGTGGTCTTCTGTGTAATATTAGGTGATTGGTGGTGCCGGTCGGCCACAGGCACTAAGAAGGGCCGAATCTTGTGAGAAACACAAACAAGCGTGAGTTCTCGGGCTACCATTTATTCAATAACCAAAACGAGGCTCTAATACAATACTACATGTGATAAGTACATTACACAGTTTGTAGACAAAGAGGAGTAACTCTTGGACAACATTTTAAACTCAAATATAACATCTCCCTTCTTCAGATTTATGAAGTGATTAAAATAAGAATGTAATTTAATTGTTAACACATTATTTGAATTAAATGATAATTATTTCAAATGCAAATCAATTCTGTAACATTATATCATGAAATGTCCATTGTGAATATCATTGAATGTCAATTGTATTGTTAATGATTAAATAAAGAAATGAACTACATATCAACAATCTTTTTTGGTTTGCATACTCTGCCACTCCTGGTGACATATGGCTTAACAATAGGGGGAGAACTGGCAGTATCATCATTAATAGTAGGTTGTTCTACTGGTGTTGGCTGAGGGAGTGTTTGCTCCTGGGAGGGGGGTGGGGGTACTGGGCTGCTGTGGGCATTATCAAAAATGTTTGGAGCGGAGTGGAGGTTTGAGTGAAATTCTTCATTTGATTTAATAAGATGGCATCTGTTGCGTCTGAATGTAGTACCGTTAGGAGTTTTAATAGCGTAGCTTTTATCATTCAAGCGACTAATGATTTGGCAAGGTTTCCATATTCTGGAGTCTTGTTGGAAACGAGCAATTTCTCCTTCCTTTAAGGGTGGAAGAATGTGACTTGACCTGTTATAGACCTTGGTTGTTCTATCTTTGTTGGCTTGCATGATTGACCTTGCACGGCTGTGATCCATGACCTTTGGGGTCAGCTGTGATGGCAATATAGGTAATATAGACCTTAATTGGCGACCTTGCAGTAATTCCGCAGGGGAGTAGCCAGAATTGTCAATAGGAGTATTTCGATACTCTAAGAGTCCAAGGTAGGGGTCACTTTTACTGTCTTTAGCTTTTTGAAAGATTCGTTTGATAGTCTGGACAGTTCTTTCAGCTAGGGGAGGTAGTGTGCATGAAGCCATAATCAGATGAGAATTTCGTGAAATCTGAAGAGCTGTACTGGGGGCCATTGTCAGCTTCTACTTTTTCAGGTATACCAAATCTCGAGAACACAGATTTCATTTGTTTTATGACAGATTTACTAGTTGTGCTGTTAAGATGACAGACTTCAAAATATCTACTGTAGTAATCAACTATGACTAAGTATTCTTTGTCATCCCAATGAAACAAGTCAGTGGCGACAGTCTGCCAAAGGTAATCAGGAACAGAGTGGGGGGTAAGGGGTTCCTTAGGATTAGAGTTTTTATATGTCAAGCACTCTGGGCAGCTTGAAACAAGATTACATACATCATTAGAAAGGCCTGGCCAAAATAAGGTAGTACGGGCTCTGCGTAGGGTCCTTTCAATTCCTGCATGACCTATATGAAGGTGTTCTAGCATCATCTTTCTCAGTGACCTTGGGATGAGAATTTTGTGACCTTTCAATACAAGTCCATCTAAGTAGGTCAATTCATCTCTGTGATTCCAAAATTCTATGAGGGAGGGGTCACATGACCTTCTTTCACTTGGCCAACCATTGAGTATGACCTTAATGAGAGTTTGGAGGTCAAGGTCATTAGCTGTAGCTGTGCGTATTTCATCAAGCTTGCGATTAGATATCGGCATGTGGCTCAGGATACTGTGGACATGAGAGTCCATACCTTTCGAGTACTTTGGAAAGGTGTTTGGCAAGTGTTTGCGAGAAAGTGTATCGGCCAAGGGTATCTTGGTGCCTGGAACATATGTGATGTCAAGGTCATAGTTGCCCAACTGCAACAACATTCTTTGAAGACGAGGAGGGGCTGCATGGAGGGGTTTCTTGAAAATAGGGACGAGGGGGTTTATGGTCCGATTGAACGGTGACCTTGCGACCGTAGATATATTGATGAAATCGTTTACAACCAAAAACGATCGCAAAAAGTTCTTTTTCTATTTGTGCGTAGTCGCACTCACTAGGGGTCAAAGATTTCGAGGCATAAGCAATGGGCTTGCCTTCTTGTAAAAGGGCTGCACCGAGGCCATGTTTGGATGCGTCAACTTGGAGTACAATGGGCTGAGATGGGTCAAAGTACCTGAGAATAGGTCCAGGGCTAGATGTCAGAACAATTTTGACCTTTTCAAGCGCATGTTGCTGGGGTTCGTCCCAGACAAACACAGTATCTTTAGCAAGTAGTTTGCGCATAGGACTGGTCAGACTAGATAAATTCGGGGCAAACTATGATAAGTAGGTCATCATTCCGAGCATAGTTTGTAGTTCTGCCTTGTTAGTAGGTGGGGGCATGTGGAGTATGGCAGCAACTTTGTCGGGATCAGGTTCGATACCAGTGGATGTCAGTATGTGACCAAAATATTTGACCTTGTCAACTGCTACGTACAACTTATCGCTGTTGAATTTGAGCCCTGTTTGTCGGGCTTTGTCAAGTACCTTCCTAAGAGCTAGGTCATGATCTGCTTGATTTTTCCCAAAGACAAGTATATCGTCTACAAGGGCTACAACTCCGGGGATGCCCTCGAAGCATTCATCGACCTTTCTCTGGAATTCATCTTGTGACGATTTTAGGCCAAATGGTAATCTTAGATACCTATATCTCCCGAAGGGGGTATTGAAAGTGGTCAAATATGAGGAGTCCTTAGACAAGGGTATGGTCCAATATCCACAACGAAGATCAAGTTTGGTGAATATTTTAGCACCAGATAGTTCGGGAAGTGTGTCTTCCAATGTTCTCATTGGGTAATGGGGCCTCTGAATTGCCTTATTTAAGTCCCTGGGGTCTAGGCATACTCTCAATTTACCGCTACTAGTCTCAACAACAACAAGGGAGTTTACCCACTGTGTAGGTTCTGTGACCTTTGTTATGATACCTTCAGTTTCCATGCGGGTCAATTCTTGTGCAAGTCTATCATGGAGTGCCAGGGGTACCTTACGAGGGGGGTGGACCACTGGGGGTATAGCCGGGTCAATTTGAATATTGCATTCCCCTGGGAACTTTCCTATCCCTTCAAATATGTCACTGTATTCAGACAGTACTTTGTCTTTATCAAGGGTACCTTTACTAAGGATCTGCTTGGGGGTTTTAATCTCTACTTTCTCTTTAGGGGCTTCTCTAGATCTACTGGGGGTTGGCGGACTTTGGGTATCGCATTGGTACACCAGCTTTATGAGCTTAAATGCTAGACAATCTTTCAATCCTAATATAGCTGATGAGCATGTGTCAATAATATGAAATCTCACAAACATAGATTTCTCAGAATAAGAACATTTGAGATTACAACATCCTAGTGAATCTAATGATTCGCCACTATATGAGGTAAGTCTAGCATTACTGGGTGTAATCTGAACATTGTGATTTTCATCTAGCTTAAGTACATCAAAAATTCTCTTAGGCATAATATTGACTTGGGAGCCAGTATCAATTTTGAACCTGACAGACTTTGGTTCGGTAAGGGTATCAACTTTAAGTACACAAAATGCTTGATCATTTGTACATGTGATTTCAGAAACATTGGAGATACTATCAATAACAAAGCTATCTGATTCAGATTCTACATCATCATCACATTCATATGCATAGACATCATCATAATCATACATTTCGTCATTCACATCATCATTTACATTCAATGCATAGACTGACTTACATAATTTGGCAAAATGATTATATTTTTTGCACTTGGCACACTGCTTTCCTTTGGCTGGGCAGTGCTCTGTTGATCTGTGGCTGTAACCACACTTATCGCATTCGGGCACTTTTAACGCGGATTTGTTCGGTTTGGCCTTTGGTTTAGGCGGCGCGTGTTCTGTTTTTGGAACATACGTTTTCTGCGGCTGCGGCCTCTGCTTATGGAACGGAGTTCGGTGGGTAGTACGTCTGCGGTGTTCGCTATGTACAGGGTGTGCGGGGCGACCACGATCACGAGACTTTGCATGGATCTCATCTACTTCTCCTTTCATAGTTTTGAGTTGTAATTGGCTGTATTCATATGTCTGTACAATCTGGATGGCTCTATCCAGAGTCAAATCAGCTCCGACGTTAATGAGCTTTTCGCGAGCTTTTTCTTGCGTCACACCAAAGACAATCCTGTCCCGGATCATTTCGTCTTTGTTCGTAAAACTACAATCCTTTGCCAATGTTCGGAGTCTGGTTACGTACTGCTCAATGGAGTCATTTCCTTGCGTTGACAGGTTGAATTTGTATCTTGCAAATATTGGGTTAAGCTTCGGCTGTACGTGATTTTTGAATCGTTCGTAATGGGGGGCGAGCTGCTTCTTGTCGTCGGCGCTCATGTCCGTCCATGTGTCGGCGATTTCTCTGCCCTTTTCTCCTACCCATAGTAAGAGATATGTTACGTGGATTTCTTCTTCCTTAGCTGATAAAGGTCCTTTGAACATCAAGTCGACCGTACTTTGGAATTTCCGCCATGTTTCGGGCAAGTTAGAATTTTCCCAATCCATCTTGGGTATGGGGAGTCCTGATAGATCCGCCATTTCTGCTGTATTTCACTGATCTGCAGTTATTCTGGGTCCGTTTGGACTTCGACACCATGTAATATTAGGTGATTGGTGGTACCGGTCGGCCACAGGCACTAAGAAGGGCCGAATCTTGTGAGAAACACAAACAAGCGTGAGTTCTCGGGCTACCATTTATTCAATAACCAAAACGAGGCTCTAATACAATACTACATGTGATAAGTACATTACACAGTTTGTAGACAAAGAGGAGTAACTCTTGGACAACATTTTAAACTCAAATATAACATTCTGTGTTTCATTTTTCTGTTGTGTGAGTTGGTGTTCCTTGTCCTTTTTGCGTCTCTTTCTGTGGGTGTCAGCTCTGTGTTTTTCCTAGGGGTCCGTCGATGCTCAATTTGGTGCTCTATTGTGAGTGCTGTTGAGATTATCGTCAGGATCTTCTTTAAATCATTTGCATTGGGTGTAGTAGAGTTTCGCTGTGGGTGTTGTAACCGAGCGCTGTTGGAGATCCCCTACTTTCTTATATTACTGTAGGAGACATTCTCTTTATTTGAATTTGTATTTTTTAAGGTTTGGTATGCCCATCGGAATTGAATTTTGGATGCTTAATTTTGGTTTTTTATTCATTGATACATGATTAGATATTAAAAGGCGACTACATCCAACAAAACAACTTTGCCATTATTACAGAGATACACACAATACATCCAACAAAACAACTTTAACATTATTACAGAGATACACACAAGGAAGAAAAGACAAACGTAAAATAAGCATTCAAACAACCAGTTAGATAACACAAACATACTCATTGTCGCAATAGCACTATCTATAAAGACATATCCTCAGACAGTACATGTATTTTAGATATTGTTTTCATTTTTGTGCGTGAACATCGATGGCGGGAGCGGCTAGCCAAACAGGAGATGCTTACTCCTCCCGGACACCTGATCCCACCTATAGTTTGCTAGGAGTCCGTCGATGCTCAATTCCGTGCTCTATTGTGAAAGAAAGGAGGGGATGAGTGTTGTTGAGATTATCGTCAGGATCTTCTTTTACTCATATTAAAATGACGAACAAGCAAGACACATCACAATTGAAACATGAATGTTAACACAAGAAGGGGGACCAAACAAAATGAACAGGCTGGAAACGAAATATCCATACCAATGTTATAATAAACAGATTAAAAAAATAATATTATTGGATTAAAGAGCCTCAAAATTGTTCTGATTTTTTGTCATAAGTCCAGAGGATGTATTTTGTCAATGTGATACTGTTTGTTTAGATACTGGTATACAAAAACGAAATGGCTTTGTAATAATTTAAAGAAGATCATGGTGAACACTGAGGACTTATGACTTTATCAAATCATAAACATAGCAAGAAACAATGGTCATACAAACCATACCCTCTAGAAATTAGAGACAATTGAGAAAAAAAACTACCACAAAATAGACTAATTATTTGGAAGTATATTCCAACTCTATACCTTCTGAATTTATTATGTACCAGGTACGTGTTTTGGATGACAAATATAGATAAGACCATATCCACAAAATCGATAATCCAGAAAATAATAAACCGAAGGAATACAAAATCAAGCAAACAAAGAAAAATCTCCACCACATGAAAAGAAGCGAACTCCCAAAATGGGATTGAGGTCAGGTGCCCAGGAAGAGTAAGCATCCCCCACCCTCATCCAACACCCGTCACTTCAATTCGGTAGAATTGTCACATCCGATTGGATGACAAATAATAAAAAAAACTATATCCCTATTAAGAATGACAAATATGGAAAAACAATATCCCTATAAAGAAGTACAAAATCGTTAATCGAAAAATCATCAAACCAAGGGCATAAAATACCCCAGGATAAAACCAGAACCAAGGCAAAGAAACAGAAATAAAACAAATCTACCATATGAAGAGAAGTGAACTCTCTTTGAAGGAGTGAGATCAGGTGCCCAGGAAGAGTGAACATCTCCTGCTTACATGCAACACCTGTTAAATCCTCATCAGTGGTGCTTCCAACCAAAATGATTTTTAGATACAGCCAACTTTCAATACAGTAGCTCCCGCTGGTGCTGGTTTTTTTTTAAATTAAATTTGTATATTTCATTTGTAGAGGATGTGTGGCTCCATATCCCTGCAGGGTCGATTCAGAAGCACATTCAAATAAAATCTATGTTCAAATTAGCATTGGATGGACGGTGCTAACATGTTAACCTCCTTGAACTTTGATGATAATTTTGAATAAACTAACAAGTTTCCGAAATAGCCAAATAATCTTTATGATGTCAAATTGATAAAGTGACATAACAAAGCTTCATTCAGGCGACAGAGCTGGAGAGAAGTAATTAATACACTGAAAAAACATCCATGTCACGGGAAACGAGTTGAACGGCTCCACACTGCAACAAGAAATATGCGTTTATATAATAATAGATATTTCGGAAGTGTTCCAACTATGAAACAAAACCCGCAAGACAACAGATAGAAGGTTAGAATAAATAATACATGCCTTCTTTGAATGGTTCTACAGAATATTTATAGCTGATGCTAGTGTTGTAACGATTATCGCCGACATCGGCGACATCATCGCCAATACCCTTCGATTTCGATTAATCGATTATGTTTCTAAGAATCGATTATAATCGGAAATATTCAATGTGGAAAAGAATGACATAGTTTTCTGTTGAATTCGCGTATGACAAGTACGAATAAAACGAAAGTGAATCAACGATCGTTTCTACGAGTTAAAGTTCCGGACGTAGCGTAAATAATTTGATAAGGATACACTTTCTAAGGCACACAATGGATGGAATTAGGATTCTCATTCAATTTAATGGTAGTGACAAGTACTCTTATAGAAAACTTCAACGCCAGATGCGATATGGGCCTGCGATTACGTCAATATCTACTCGTCTAGAAAAAAAAACTTTTTAGGTTTTACGCCGAACTCCTGAGCTGACCTTTGTAAGGGACAAGGTCAGTGAATTTCACAGTATTGTTAGCCTAAACTCCACGAATATATTGCTTCATTCCTTGAATGAACTGTTGGGTAGTATGGAAACCCCCCCCCCCCCCCACCCCATCCCTTCATCTGCCGTATAAAGTTGTCGACTTATACAAATACATATTTGTTTTGACTTCATTACTGCTGTGATCTTGACATAATATGTCATTTACTAGACAGTTTTTTTTTTTCATTCTGTGGTTGGAGTTCTTTCTAGACATTTTGCTATGTATATTAGCATAAGATTTAGTGAAGTTTATTCATTACTTGTCATATTATTTTCTGTAAAAACAAGAAAGAATTGTTTCCGATTAAATCGAAATAATCGATTAAAATCCTCTCCGATTATAAACCGATAATCGATTATGAAATTTTTCCGATTATACAACACAAGCTGATGCGGTACTTGGTAATGCGGACTACGTGTGCAAAATACTTATTCGGATCTATTCAGTTCTTCTGGGACGCACATATGTACAAATACTTCACACCTGATTTTGATTTTGAAATATATCCTCCAAATTATGAAAATTGTATATGAATGAGATCACAATAGAGCACCAAAATGAGCATCGATGAAGCAATATTCTAATGAAGGTATAGAGCACAGGATGCTGCAAAAAACGAAAATAGAATTTGACAAGCTTCCATGGAGCTGTTGCGGTGGGTGCGGCGGGTGCGGCGGGCACCTGGTCTCACTTTCGCAACCGCTCCAATGGGAATTCACATTATGTTGCCTTGCCTTCTCGACTTCGAGACAGATCTAATAACTGAAAGGTACTTTTTCTATGTTTATCATATATAATTTTCTTCAAGAAGGTATAGAGTTGGATCACTTCTGTATTATCATCAAACAAAACAACGTCAACAGACAACATGGGACAACAAGACATACAGCAACACAATAGAACGTAACCTTGTAAAACATTACCTGTTGCAGTTGCGTCCATTTCGATGTTCTTTTATTGAGGTATAAAACATAATATGACTTCACCCACTGCCCCCAGTCTGTAACATTGTACATTGACGGTAGCAGCACCTTTAAAAAATCGGATATCATAGATGCAGATAGTAATTTTAGTTGTTTTCTGATTAGACTTTCGTACAAAAAAGAATGGGATCTACAACAACACTCGACTGTGGCACCCACAGCATAACTCCAAGACATAATAATACAATACAAGAAACCAAATATGAAAGACATAATAATGGAATTAATCGAAGTAAATGAACTAATTTCCTGGATCTGTACCTGAATCCATTCATTGGGAGTGTTGCCATTTGATGACCAAGATACGTCGCTGTCCAGCTTGTATTGAGCATAATATACGTGATCTATATGAATTGTGGACATAGTTACATTTCCGTAAGGCAAAATGCTTTCTGGTGAATCTATGAAAATGACTCGTTTAAATCGTTACTCGTTATTTTTCTATATGAAGGAAAAGGGATATGTAATAAATTTTTCATTGAATTTGATTTCATCATATGTCAAAGTATTTTAAAGGTTATAAACTAACTTTTATCTAAAAAATTAAATTTGAAATGAAGTGAAAGTCAACAGATATTAAACATGTATATAGTATATATTTTTGTGAAATCAATTATTATATATATCACAAAAGGAGCTGTACCACACTCCTTCATGGTAATAGTCCAAGGTTTGCCAGGCACACATGACGATGTTTGAATGGTAATGCCAGACGTCTGGAAACTTGTATAATTGAATCTGAGGAATGGAGGATCAAACGTGAATTCCATTAATTTTGTAATGTTCGGTCTTGAATTCGAACACTCTGTAAGTAAAATGATAACTTTTTTGGATCAGTTAAAAATGTAGAAAACCATTGTTGCAATTTTTATCGCAGAATCTATATTCCTATAAAGACGATCCAGAATTAAGCATTAGATGACATTTATTAAGCATTAGAGGACATTTGTTAAGTATTAGATGACATTTATGTTTTATAAATAAACAATATTTCTATGCTATGTTTCTTTCATCGATATAAACATTGGAGCAAATCTATTCAGAAAAGTGCATAGAACCAAAATGATTAATTTCGAATACAAGATTGTAAATATTCCTTTGCTTTAAGGCGATGCCCTAGATTGCCATGGTAACCAAATTTATATCTTTAATATGAACAGATACGCCAAGTCTTGTGCTTAAATCTCCCAAAACGGAACAAATAAGTACAAAAAGTTAAGGTCAAGTCTTCCCTTATCATAAACCTCTAAAACTTTCGGAAAGGTTTGCAGAAATAACTTCTAAATTCCAAAAGAATGTTTTATCCTTTGGATAAACATCTTGTGAATATTGTTGTGGGTTTTGTTTTGTTTGTTGTTGTTGTTGTTGTTGTTGTTGTTTTTTCGGTATGTATTTTTGTCCCATGGCATTTATGAGTTAAACGTCTTCAAATTCAATAGAATCATTTATAAACAAATAAATTTACAGCATGAACCAGACATGCACGTTTCTGGTACTTAACCCTCGTCAGTGATCCTCAATCTAAACAATGTCATATGGCTAAAGAGTGTGAAAATTAAGGAGATGCCACCCTTTATATTATGTCGAAAAAGTACCAAAGACGTAGTTGGATGGGTGATATATGATGCTACAGGACCCAATGTTTCGAAATTTCATGATATTTTGATCATAAAGAAATATTTGAGCGCGTTGAAGAAACGATCAACCGAAGTTGATCAACTTGGCTACATGTGCCCTTGGTGACTCCGGGTCCACCAGCAGTGACACTTACCAAGTGGTACAAATGTGAAATGTCCTCATCTTACATAGCATCATTTAAGAACAGATAAATTTGCAGCATGGACCAGACATGCACGGTACTTAAGGTTAGGGTTGCGACTACAGGGAGATAACTCTATTTTCATATCACATAATATTTGAAACTGACATAAACAATACATGGTATAAGCACAGATTGTTACATGATTTTTGAAAAAAAAATAATACTCCTTGAAACTTTCATTGCTGAATGGATATTTTTGGGGAAAATGCATATTTAAAAATAGGAAAAAAATTGTCATTTTTGCACGAGTTATGCTACTAAAGATTCAAACATCAGAATATTTACTATCCATTATACTCTTTAAAAGTGAGATAATTAGAAATTCGAACTTCAAGTTAACCTCCATGTTTTTGGCTCAAAATGTTGATTTTTTGCATAAATTATTGTGCTATTTATAGAAACAGTCGTTTTGCTCAAAAACTAATTTGGGTACATATTGATTTGACTGCTTTAGGATGAAGCAATACCAAAGATATATATGTAGGAACAAAATTGTGTAGCTAGCCACCTTCTAGCTATTAATAAAAATAAGGAGTTGTTGCCATGGCAACCAGCAACATAGTTTTTGTAAGAAAATACTCTACTTAGAACTGGTTATTTTATCAGCATTTCTCAAAATAGCCTTTAATTCATCCACAAGCTATAAGAATCTTGAAAAATAAGGATATATATGAATTTTTGAAATTTCATGCATTTCAGAGGTATGTAAAGTTATGATGGCATATTCTAAAAAAAATACGAAAATGTTAAAACAGGCCAAAAATGGACGTTTATAGCCAAAAAACGAGACGGGCAAATTTTGATTTTTTGGTCTGAACAGGTAGAGGAGATGTTCCTCTACATATGAATCTATCCATCTTTCTTCTACCTCATTTCTATTAAAAGTCGCCACCCTAACCTTTACATCGTAATTGATCCTCAATCTAAGCAATGTGATATGACCAAAGAGTGGGAAAGTTATGTCGAAAAATGTACCAAAAGACGAAGCAGGATGGATGAAGTCTCTCCCTGTTTTCTCGTTCAACTATGTGAGCTAGCTGGGACTAGTAAAATTGATATGTTTGGCTGTGACTCAAAGCTGTTGTTTTAAAGTATTAAGAAATATACAGGGATATAAACAATCTTTTTACGTACACAACATATATAATACGGAGATAATGTCGTTTATGAATGAAAAATATTCCCATTCATAAGCATGTGATTTTATAAATATAATAACTACGTACCAGTTGCAATGCACACGTGACTTCCTGTTGATAGGATTAAACAGGAATCATGTGGTGAGCAGGCCGTACATTGATGACTTCTCTAGATAAAAAAAAGCTGCTTTGAAAAAAATAAACCACTATGTCTTCATAAATTTGATTATTCTTTGGTTTTGTGTGAAAGATGTTCTCGGGTCAAACACTCACTTCTATGATCATATCAAGTAGTGGGTTTAAGTGAAACACATAACCAAAACACTAGAATTTATAGACCATCATCAATAGGTAAACACTACAATCAGTAAACATAAAATCAACATTTACTGTCCTGTTCACTAAATCCAGAGCACCCCGTTTTGGCAATTTATTTTGAAGAAGTTTTTTTTATAATTATTGTTTTTGAGAATTGACCTCCTTTAGTCGTGACTGGAAATTTACCTCAACTTGCCGTATCAACTGCCTTCAAACCACAATATGGAAATTAAAATGTCTACGGGGAATTCCCATGTAAATTTCAAGCCGCCGCCATATTGTTCTCTTTGTCAACAATTGTAAACAGTGACGCCAAAGTGTCCGACGTCACGCATTTCAAGTGATTTCACTATAGAAAATCCCCCTAGACTTTTTATTTTCCGTCCTATTTCTAAGTATATTGACGTACAGCCAAAACAAAGGTATTTTCTGTAACGACTAAAGGAGTACTATAAAATTGATATCTTTTTGAAAGAAAATACTCTTTTAGATCTCCCCCTTCATAGGATGAAAGGTTGAAACTTCTGTAAACCAGGTGCTGGATATATTATGTATACCTCAACCCTGAGGTTTTCTACAGGATAAAGCGAATTCCGTCCACCGCATAATTGCATGTTCGTATTCATATTCCCATGTGATTTTATCTGCCCTACTTGTATGTTCGTATTCATATTCCCATGTGATTTTATGTGCCCTAATTGTATGTTCGTATTCATATTCCCATGTGATTTTATGTGCCCTACTTGTATGTTCGTATATATATTCCCATGTGATTTTATCTGCCCTACTTGTATGTTCGTATCCATATTCCCATGTGATTTTATTTGCCCTAATTGTATGTCCGTATTCATATTCCCATGTGATTTTATGTTCCCTAATTGCATGTTCGTATTCATATTCCTATGTGATTTTATCTGCCCTAATTGTATGTTCGTATTAATATTCCCATGTGATTTTATCTGCCCTAATTGTTTGTTCGTATTCATATTCCAATGTGATTTTATCTGTCTTAATTGTATGTTCGTATTCATATTCCCATGTGATTTTTTCCGCTCTAATTGTATGTTCTTATTCATATTTAATGTGAATGCTTCGTAGGTGCGTACATGTTGTGTTGGTGTGCACTTGTGTTTTGTTGTCCCCGTGTGTGTTGGAAGCTTGTTACATGCATGAGTACAGTATTAGACCCAGTCACAGGTGTCCACATTTTCTACATAGTAAATTGATGGGCGTTGCTAGCAATAAAGTGAAAGAGAGCAAGAAATCCATTTTGGGTTCACTCTTGCACCTTTGCAGAAATTTTGGTTTTACTGAAAGACTTACACATTGATAATTTGATTTGGATTTACTGAATGACTTGCACAATTACAATTTGATGTGGTTTTATTGAATGACCTACACAATTATGCCACATTCCCCCAGATCTTTTAATCCTGAACTGGTATAATACTTTAAGATGCGTCATAAATCTATTTCTTAAAACGTAAACATGTTGATTTTAGATATCTTATAAAGTAAAAAGACAACTTACTGATTCTATCACGGCGTAAATACGATCCAGATTATAACTAAATTTTGTCACTCCATCCAAGTGGTGAAACGTTGACAGGTTACATTGTAATATCTTTTTATCAAAATTAATTGACGAACAATTCATTCTTTTTTGGCATTCCTTCATACATAGTTGTTATTGAATCTCATCAAAATATTGAGATCTTTCAGCGTTTAGAAACACACCGTGCATTATCGTAAAATCAAGTTTATATGAACACATTGTATTCAATGAAGAAAGGAAAAGCAAAACTATCCTCATTCTTTTTGTTTCGGTAAATGAAATCACTGAAGTAGTCTTCATAATAATGCCGTTCTCGGTACCCAAACACATCTTTGTTCCCTTTCTTTCAAGACTTGCGTGTTATCAAATATAAGTCAAAACTGTTCATCAAAACTCTTTGCTCTAGAATTTTTGAACAATCATGCAAAACCAGACGAAATTTTACAATAAACTTTATCTGTTTTCTAATTACCAATTAACTTACTCCTACTTACTTTTAATTAGGTTTTAGCGGAATGTATAACATTATTTCTTATTCTTTATAATTAATAATAAATGAGTTCGCTGTATTTCTCATTGATAGTTACAAAAGTGATAAAGGTTTTAAAGGATGAAACATAATCTTGCGATTTATAAATTGATTTCTTTATTCTTAATTTGTGTGTTGTCTTAGTCACTGAATAACACATTGATGAAAATTGTCTGGTGAATTACTTTGTCAGACTGTTGTTACTTGAGGACACTCACAGAGATTCCAAGTGTGAAATGATATTGGTAAAGCCCCTGTCACACTGTCGCGACTTCGAGCTATGAGTTGTGGCGAGTTACAACTCGCCACAACTCGACATTTGTTGCATGGAACTCGTACAGATGTCTTCACATGTCGAAGAAATGTCGCCAGAACTCGGCGTGAAGTGGCGAGAATTTTAAACGGTTTAAAATTGTCGTGCCAGTTTTCATGTCGTGCGCATGTCGAGGAGATGTCGAACAGAGGTCGAACAGATGTCGCATAAACTCGTATAGGCATCGTGTGCATGTCTCCTCTTCCCGTCGCTTCTCGCCATAAATCCAACTCGTGCGAGAAGGGCCGAGTTTATATACGAGTTAAAACGACATGAGTACGATATCTGCACGACATCATGCGAGTTGTACCGACCTCTTCTCGACATCTGCACGACTTTGTACGAGTTCTGCTCGACACTGACTCGACATTTTCTCGAGTTCTGCCGAGTTGAGTACTTAAATCCAGTCTTCCTCTGCAGCATGCATAAATGTTTTCACTTTCATAGTATAGCAATGATAGAGAACAAAAATAAAAAGAAGCCCAGGTGGGCTGACATGTTCGCTTCAAAATTTCTTGATTTCATTTTGTCAATCACATCCCCTGAATTTTTAATAGACCAAAAGAAGTTTACGCCATTCCTGTTCATGACAGTTTCACAGTATTTTGCCACGTGTTCCTTTATAGCCGTCAGTGCTGACGTCAGATTTCTAGACAAAATTGTTGTTGAGCAGTTGCTAGAATTAGCAATGTATCGAAACTTGTAAGGAGACTTGTGAAGTTTTGGTATACAGTATATTGTTGGGAGATCCAATTTAGAAATAGGGATGTTAAAAGAAGAAATTTCACTGTTATGTTTGTTCAAAATATTGGGAACACTTTCGTTGCTTTCGATATAAGTATTAGTAGAGGAAAGTTCCGAAACAAAAGTTGATATGTAGTAGCGTTTTCAAATTATTATGGTGTTGTTTGCTGCTTTGTCTGCAGGCGCGAAGACATATTTTTCATGTAAATTACGTAACTTGGATTTGAAATATCTTTCAGATTTAGAAATTGGATTTTCAAAAAGTTGAGGATTTTTGTGGTAGTTATCTATTCGAATATCGGAAATATCCAAAATAAGGTTTTTCAAGTCATTCAGAGCATGCGATTCGACTCCTTCCAATTTACACCATCATTTGGTATAGTTATCTAAAGCTTCCTTTAGCACTTCGCGACATTTAATAAAATCTATCTTGGATGGGATTCTATACTTAGGTCCTTTCTTAAGAAAACCACGGAGCTGCCTGTCTTTGATTATTGAAAAGTCACCTGTAATAATATGACCAGCTGGTTTATATAGATATGCAGACGTTGCACATTCTCAAGAAGCAGGACATGATTCAAGTATTTTAGGATCTTGTGTAACTTTGTTGTAGTTAAAAACGAAATTTCGAATAGGTCTCTTATATTTGTAACAAATAAGAGGAGGTTCTAAATTTTCAAAATATTGAGGAATGGCACTTTGTACACGATGATCCCGAAAAATATTAGAGATGTTCAGAAGATCAAATCCTTTATTAATAAATGGAATTTTTATGAATCGTCTTTTAGGGGAGGTGTTTTAACCAAAGGATATAGTTTATTTTGTGCAAATGCAACGATGATATTTAGCCTGATTCAATCAGTGTCACTTAAGAATGCAACCAGTGCTTCATCCAAGATAGATTTTAATTGAACTGCTGGAACTGAAGAGAGCGCATGTTCATGTCTGCCGCCGTTGCGTGCAATGATCAGTAGATCTTTGAGGGTACGATGTACCTTAGCTCTTTTTCTGAGTTTCAAGTTAGAGAACGTAATGGAATTAAAACACTTCAAACATCGGGTTGCGGGGAATTGTATTACCAACTCCACACTGGAACATGAAATAAGTGTAGATATAAAACAAAGGAGGGGATCTCCAACAACACCAGGTTGTAGCACCCACAGCAAAACACCCAAAAACACAAAGCAGACAAGCACAATCTCACGAGGAGCGATAAAGGCGTATACGACGGAGACAATAACATCACACCATTGAAACACGAAGGACAACTCTTTACATGACTAGTGAAGCCGAAGCCGAGCCCCACGATGATCACAACTTACCCCTTATGTTTCCATTGTAGGTCAGTTATAAACCTAATCAGAAATTAGGCCGCCATTGCCTTCTATCAGGATGAGGCGTAGGCTATGGCCTCATAGGAGGCAATCACGCGACGTGATATAAGCAATCCTATTGGACGAAAATAGTCTGAGGTACAATAAATGAATAATATCCCCACAGAATTCAACAGTAAAAACGAGACTCATCATAGGTGGTTCTCTTTAAATGAAGCAATATACAAAGTATGATAATCAATTAAGTATAACAACTTAATACAAACATATATTATAATCAGTTAATAATACCGACCAAATGCAAACATATGTGATAATCAGTCAATAATAACATTACCCTTGGTAATATGAACACCTCACTGTATGACAAACGTAACGACTTTGATTTCAATATCACAATTTTTTATTTTCTGAGTAGCAACATCCCGTCGTCACCAGTATATGGCGTTTTCATTTCTCAATATGTTATGCTCGGGCAAGCTCCAAGTACTCGGATTATGTTCCAAGAGCTATACGGCTTTCAGTTAAGCTTCGCAGTCAAGGATACATTTGTGACCAACTTACATCGTCACTGAGGAAGTTCTATGATCGATTTGGGGACATGGTAACACACTATGACGTCCCCTTGTCCGGAGTCATAAATGATATATTGACGTAGACTTTTTGTGCCATGACATGACAATCTATATTTCTTTGTGGGAATAACCGATTGTGACCTCTCTAACGGATTGTGAGATTTACCGAATTGAAGTGGCGGGTGTTGCATGCAAGCAGGAGATGCTCAATCTTCCTGGGCACCTGATCTCACTCCTTCATACGGAGTTCATTTTTCTTCATATGGTAGATTTGTTTTATTTCTGTTTCCTTGCCTTAGTTCTGGTTTTATCCTGGTTTTGTATGCCCTTGGTTTGATGATTTTTTGATTAATGATTTTGTACTTCTTTATAGGGATATGGTTTTTCCATATTAGCCATTCTTGATAGGGATATGTTTTTTTTCCATATTTGTCAACAACCCAATACAAACATATATGATAATGATTTAATGATAACAACCAAATACAAACATATATGAGTGTCATACGTGTATATGAGTGACACACTTTGGGTGTCACACCCAATAACTTCTGACTGGTAAATGATATAGTTTTTTTTTCTTTTTAATTTCTTGAAAGAAATAGCAATACACGAGAAATATCATAGCTCTATCACTTTCCAATCAAAAGATATAGCCGATCTTCATTGTTTGAAAAAGTAGGTCAAATATAAAGGTCAAGATCACTTGGTCAAGAATCATGCTATCTGTAAAAAAGTCTTAGCACAAGATCTGCGCATATCAAAGACCTACCAATTAAAAGATATAGCCAATCTTGATATTTTTGAAAAGTATTTCAAATATCTTGGTCACGGTCCCTAGGTCAAAATTTATATCATGTGTAGAAAGGTCTTGTCACAAGGAATTCACATGTGAAATAACAAAAACTTATCACGTACCAATTAAACGATTTTGGGTGTGACATCCAAAGTGTGGTAGACATTTTTTTTTATAAGTAGATCAAATATCTAGGTGAAAAATTATGATATATGTTGAAAGGTCTTGTCACAAGGAATCCAAATATGGAATACCAAAACTATATCATTTACCAGTCAGAAGTTATTGGGTGTGACACCCAAAGTGTGTCACTCATATACACGTATGACACTCATATATGTTTGTATTTGGTTGTTATCATTAAATCATTATCATATATGTTTGTATTGGGTTGTTGACAAATATGGAAAAAAAACATATCCCTATCAAGAATGGCTAATATGGAAAAACCATATCCCTATAAAGAAGTACAAAATCATTAATCAAAAAATCATCAAACCAAGGGCATACAAAACCAGGATAAAACCAGAACTAAGGCAAGGAAACAGAAATAAAACAAATCTACCATATGAAGAAAAATGAACTCCGTATGAAGGAGTGAGATCAGGTGCCCAGGAAGATTGAGCATCTCCTGCTTGCATGCAACACCCGCCACTTCAATTCGGTAAATCTCACAATCCGTTAGAAAGGTCAAAATCGGTAACGCCCACAAAAAAATATAGATTGGCATGTCATGACACAAAAAGTCTACGTCGATATATCATTTATGACTCCGAACAAGGGGACGTCATAATGTGCTACCATATCCTCATATCGATCAAAGAACTTCCTCAGTTACGATGTAAGTCGGTCACAAATGTATCCTTGACTGCGAAGCTTAACTGAAAGCCATATAGCTCTTAGAACAAAATCCGAGTACTTGGAGCTTGCCCGAGCATAACATATTGAGAAATGAAAACGCCATATACTGGTGACGACGGGATGTTGCTACTCAGAAAATAAAAAATTGTGATATTGAAATCAAAGTCGTTACGTTTGTCATACAGTGAGGTGTTCATATTACCAAGGGTAATGTTATTATTGACTGATTATCACATATGTTTGCATTTGGTCGGTATTATTAACTGATTATAATATATGTTTGTATTAAGTTGTTATACTTAATTGATTATCATACTTTGTATATTGCTTCATTTAAAGAGAACCACCTATGATGAGTCTCGTTTTTACTGTTGAATTCTGTGGGGATATTATTCATTTATTGTACCTCAGACTATTTTCGTCCAATAGGATTGCTTATATCACGTCGCGTGATTGCCTCCTATGAGGCCATAGCCTACGCCTCATCCTGATAGAAGGCAATGGCGGCCTAATTTCTGATTAGGTTTATAACTGACCTACAATGGAAACATAAGGGGTAAGTTGTGATCATCGTGGGGCTCGGCTTCGGCTTCACTAGTCATGTAAAGAGTTGTCCTTCGTGTTTCAATGGTGTGATGTTATTGTCTCCGTCGTATACGCCTTTATCGCTCCTCGTGAGATTGTGCTTGTCTGCTTTGTGTTTTTGGGTGTTTTGCTGTGGGTGCTACAACCTGGTGTTGTTGGAGATCCCCTCCTTTGTTTTATATCTACACTTATTTCATGTTCCAGTGTGGAGTTGGTAATACAATTCCCCGCAACCCGATGTTTGAAGTGTTTTAATTCCATTACGTTCTCTAACTTGAAACTCAGAAAAAGAGCTAAGGTACATCGTTCCCTCAAAGATCTACTGATCATTGCACGCAACGGCGGCAGACATGAACATGCGCTCTCTTCAGTTCCAGCAGTTCAATTAAAATCTATCTTGGATGAAGCACTGGTTGCATTCTTAAGTGACACTGATTGAATCAGGCTAAATATCATCGTTGCATTTGCACAAAATAAACTATATCCTTTGGTTAAAACACCTCCCCTAAAAGACGATTCATAAAAATTCCATTTATTAATAAAGGATTTGATCTTCTGAACATCTCTAATATTTTTCGGGATCATCGTGTACAAAGTGCCATTCCTCAATATTTTGAAAATTTAGAACCTCCTCTTATTTGTTACAAATATAAGAGACCTATTCGAAATTTCGTTTTTAACTACAACAAAGTTACACAAGATCCTAAAATACTTGAATCATGTCCTGCTTCTTGAGAATGTGCAACGTCTGCATATCTATATAAACCAGCTGGTCATATTATTACAGGTGACTTTTCAA
Organism: Pinctada imbricata; assembly: GCA_033119305.1. NCBI lineage: Eukaryota > Metazoa > Mollusca > Bivalvia > Pterioida > Pteriidae > Pinctada > Pinctada imbricata. Next base: position 25,609,474 of record VSWD01000010.1, on the reverse strand, counting down.
TAATCAAAGACAGGCAGCTCCGTGGTTTTCTTAAGAAAGGACCTAAGTATAGAATCCCATCCAAGATAGATTTTATTAAATGTCGCGAAGTGCTAAAGGAAGCTTTAGATAACTATACCAAATGATGGTGTAAATTGGAAGGAGTCGAATCGCATGCTCTGAATGACTTGAAAAACCTTATTTTGGATATTTCCGATATTCGAATAGATAACTACCACAAAAATCCTCAACTTTTTGAAAATCCAATTTCTAAATCTGAAAGATATTTCAAATCCAAGTTACGTAATTTACATGAAAAATATGTCTTCGCGCCTGCAGACAAAGCAGCAAACAACACCATAATAATTTGAAAACGCTACTACATATCAACTTTTGTTTCGGAACTTTCCTCTACTAATACTTATATCGAAAGCAACGAAAGTGTTCCCAATATTTTGAACAAACATAACAGTGAAATTTCTTCTTTTAACATCCCTATTTCTAAATTGGATCTCCCAACAATATACTGTATACCAAAACTTCACAAGTCTCCTTACAAGTTTCGATACATTGCTAATTCTAGCAACTGCTCAACAACAATTTTGTCTAGAAATCTGACGTCAGCACTGACGGCTATAAAGGAACACGTGGCAAAATACTGTGAAACTGTCATGAACAGGAATGGCGTAAACTTCTTTTGGTCTATTAAAAATTCAGGGGATGTGATTGACAAAATGAAATCAAGAAATTTTGAAGCAAATACGATATCTTCATACGACTTTTCTAATATGTACACCACGCTTCCTCACGACAAAATAAATGATCGACTGTCCAAACTCATTTATTGGTGTTTTGATCGAGAGGGGAAAACTTATATTTGTACTTCTGAATCGAAGGGTTTCTTTTCCGCCACAGATTAGTAATCATACAAATCATGGACATGTGGTGACGTGTGTATTGCTTTGTCCTTCCTTTTGGATAATATTTATGTAAGATTTGGTGAGAAACTATACAAGCAGGTTGTAGGGATTCCAATGGGTACTAATTGTGCGCCTCTTGTTGCAGATTTATTTTTATACACGTATGAAAAGGAATGTATCCAAAATCTTCAAAAACAAAGAAAACATGACGATGTGAAATGTTTCATTGGTACTTATAGGTACCTGGATGACATTCTTACTGTCGACAATCCTGTTTTTGAGAAATATAAAAATGTTATTTATCCACAAGATTCTAAACAAGGCAAACGTGCAAACGTTTCAAACACAGAAACACCATTTTTGGACCTAAATATCAAAAATTGTTAATGGAGAGATCCATACAAGTGTGTATGACAAAAGAGAAGATTTGGATTAAACATAGTAAATTTCCCCTTGCTTGACGGTGATGTTCCTAGATTACCGTCCTATGGTATCTATATTTCACAGCTCATCCGGTATGCTAGAGCATGTACTGATGTTTTGGATTTTCATAGTAGAAATTTACAAATAACCAAGAAACTTTTAGGACAAGGTTTTCGCTGTTACAAACTAGTAAAGACTTTCTGGAAATTTTACAAAAATTATTGTCAACTGCTTCTGAAATTCGGACCAATACAGGAAACAGAGTATATTACTTTGGGTATTTCACAACCTGCATTTTATGGTGACATAATTAACAAGATAAGAAGGATCAAAGATAGACAACATCACTGTCAAAAATGCGTCAGAATCATCAAACGCCTTTTATACCGTGGGTATGATCCTGATGTCACCAGACGGACACTAGGCTTGGTACTAACGTTAACTTGGTACTAACGTTAACGTTCCTTGTCCCTTACGAGTCTCTTTTTGTGCTTGTTTGCTTTGTGTTTTTGCATTGGGTGTTTTGGGTTTTTGCTGTGGGTGCTGCAACCTGGTGTTGTTGGAGATCCCCTCCTTTGTTTTTTTTGACCAATTTACAGTCTTGTACAAGCGCATTCTTAAAACTTGCACTCTGACTGACTGTGACGACGGGACTCCATAACGGGCCCTGTCCAAACCTCTTTAGAGAAGACAGGACCCCGACCACCTGTCCTCTCTGAATGTCAGTCGGACTCCTCGGGTGAGAACATACATGAGCTCGCGGCGGCAGAGCATGGATTGTATTACGTACGCCCTCTTTTTATATCAATTTACATATTCATCTGTGTTGCTTGGGCCCCTGCGTTTTGCGGTCTTGTTTGTGTGTGGTCATCTGACAGTGAGGAGGTTGTTTTACACCACACTTGTACGTTCTTCGAGACCTCTGGGTAATCGGAAAAGTGGGAGGGTTGTGCGCACGTAATCCAGGATAACCATACCTTCTGCTATTTCCGTGGCAGATGACCGTCCTAAGTCGGCACCGGTTGCCCATTGGTCTCGTTGGTTTATGTGTAGTCCTTTGTGTTTGATGTTTCTATGTTGTGCGTTGACGTTCCTTGTCCCTTACGCGTCTCTTTCTGTGCTTGTCTGCTTTGTGTTTTTGCATTGGGTGTTTTGGGGTTTTTGCTGTGGGTGCTACAACCTGGTGTTGTTGGAGATCCCCTCCTTTGTTGTAAATCTTGTTAATAATTATTGTCACTGTTAATTCGTCCTATTATTGGGGAGCACATCCTTAAGAAGTCGGAAAATGTGGACTCGCAAGAAAAGTTTCCTTCAAATTCTTTTACATCATTCTTGAAGGATGACAGCGCAAATATCAGTCTTGTAAGAGGATTCAAAGATAGAGAAAAACATATCCTTAAAAATTCCTTTTTTATTATTTTAAACATGTATTTGTAACATAAACATTGTACAAGGAGTGAAAACTGAATACATTTCAGACAAAATAAAGTAGCCATTAAGATTTGATGACTCAACAAAATAACCGAATGATAAAAAAAAGAGAGCATTCATCACATCCCTTCTTGTAATATTCAATTATCGTCATCATTATCATTAGCAATATCACAGTCAATGTAAACTGTTGTAGATTTCTTCATATTACGGACTGCATCCTAAAATATCGAATCTTAAGCTAGGCGAGCTGTACCATTCCACTGGCGTTATCCGTATCCCTGTTGATGAAATAGCTGTATCAAATCTGTTCACCTTTTTTGGTTGATTTATCAGTGTTCCCAGGAAATATCTGTCAACAAAGTAAGAGGCACAAATAAAAACACAAAAATGTTCGGCCTCTTGGCCTTTATCCAGTTTAGAAAACGACCCTCATATCGTTTTTTTGCACTGGATAAAGGTAAAGGGGCCGAAAATTTGTGAAATTCAGTGTTTGTGTTTTTATTTGTATCATCCCTCAATATTTCAATCTAATGGCCACTACATATACACATTAAAGAAGTATCGATCAGTTATTTCAATCTAAGAGATACACGTCATGAAAGTATAAATGGTGAAGACAGTAAGTTAGATTAAAGTATAGTTATAATTATATGATTTAACTTGGAATCTGTATATCATTGCCTAGTTGTGAATACTTTGTTAATCTACTTTTTCATTGCAAATATTGATATTTATGTTACTAATCAAATGGACAATACATATGTAATATCATGGGTATCCTTATAGTAGCAACGTGTATAGCAATATTGAAATATACATTGTATGTTCTATTTGGAAAAAAAAAACATTAATTTGCGCATTTCAAAAATTTCATCATTGATGTTATATTACTCTGGCGTAAATCATTTACAAAATACTCTCAGCATTAATCTTATTGATCAACTATAAGGAAATGTAGTTAGAAAAATGGATTTCATTGAATAGAATCCAAGGTGAAAGTATTTTTCTGACAGACCATTTCGTTGACTCGAGATATATCTTACCTACTGAAATATATCTTAAAAAATTTGCGATATGAATTAATGACGGTAGGATACAAATAAAATACAACGTAAAGCAAACGTCACATGTGTACATTATGCATGTTCACCTTGCTCATAAGAATCCACGCTGACGTCTGGTCGTCGTAGAAGGATACGTTATATGACGTCACCCATCGTCGTGAATTACTTCTGCCTTGTGTAACAACTCCAGCGATAGACATGGTTGATGGAAATACAACCTGTAATGAACAGGAATTTTAACAAAGATCGCTGCGCGAAATAAAGGAAGGGAGGAGATCTCCAACAAGACCCCGTTGCAGCATCAACAGTCCCCTAACGGCCGCATAAATTTATGTCCTGCATCTTTGTTCATCAGTTCATTATCTGCAAGAGCAGCCAAGAAAAGTCTGGGTAACTGAATCCACGAAATTTGCTAAGTCCAAGGGCCATAACTCTTGTAACTTGATCTGTATCACATTGAAATATATCCATATACCAAAAATGAGTTCAATATATGCAACAGCAGCGAAAAAGTCCGGAAAACTGAAATTTTCATAAAATTTGCAAAGTCCAAGGGCCATAACTCTTGTAAAAATAGGTCAATCAAAAGCAAACTCAAACTTGATCTGTATCACATTGAGATATATCCACATGCCAAAAATGAGTTCAATATATGCAACAACAGCGAAAAAAAGTCCGGAAAACTGAAAATGGGACCTGTCAGACAGACGGACGGACAGACAGACGGAGAGGAAACTAAGAGTCCCCTTCGGCGTTGCCGGTAGGGGACTAGAAAGCGTCATAATTACATATAGAACTCTTTTGTTTACAATTGCAGCATATTACTCCTGAGTAAGTTTGATTTTGATGCACCAAAATTTATTATGTGAAGAGCTTACACAGAAGTCGAAAATGTCCATGTAGATAAGACCAAATGGCTGCAATCTCATTAAACAGAGCAACAGATCAGGCGCTCAAATACTCCAAGTTTGGATGATCAAAATTGAAATATTACCTCGGCATTTTAACAAGAATTAAATTTTGACATGACCTAGCAGTCTCAAAGAACGCACAATTGTAGTGTAAAATAACATCTTCACTGTAACATGACCAAATGTAGCCCATTTCTGCAAGATATCCCCCTCTTTCTTCATACGAAATGGTTGAAATTTGCTTACATTTTGGCTATATTTCATTGTTTCGATTGAGGATCACTGACGAGGGTTAAATACCCGAAACATGCATGTCTGGTCCGTGCTGTAAATTTATCTGCTTTGAAATGATGCTAATGAATTTGAAGATGCTTAACATTGCAGTTAAATGAAAATACTAATTGCATTTGGACGAATGTATTGATAGAGAAAAACATAAATATCAAAGAATGTTTGTTTGATTTTCCTGTAAAAAACTGAAGGTATATCTATGGCAAGGTATAGCCGCTTCAATACCTGGATCCATTCGTCAGAAGATTCCGTCACTGGTGTCCAACTTCGTCTGCTGTCAAGCTGGTAATCGTCTTGACGACTTGATGACCACGTGACTATACCGTCTGCTAAAATGTATTCCTCCGCTGAACAGCCTGACATGAACAATTTTAGAAAAAAAAAATCAGAAAAGATGTTAAAATAATTATAAATGTTTGAATATGATTTCATGATTGTCAAACAAGAATAGTTAACATATCTTATCAAGTGGAATCACACATATCAAATATATGTTGATGTCTTTTTTTTTCGAAAAAGTAAGTAAATTCAAAACCACAGCGAAATCACTTCGACTTTAACACTAGCTGACAAAAAATCAATAGATTAATATTTTCTATTCAAAGGGTAGATTTTCACTGCTCGATGAGACAGAATTTAGTCTTTTTCGACATTGTTCAAAAATGAACATCTGACGTGTGCGTTTGTCTGTGCGCTGAATCTCAGGTATATTGAGAAAAAGGATGAGGAAAAGAAAAACAAATCTCCATTTGTTAGACATTATTTTTAAAAAGTGCAAGGTTGTCAAAATGATTTGAATTCATGTACGACAATATCAACAATTATGATTATTCAAAGGAAAGAAGGAGATCCAAAACCATATAGGCTTTTTATTTTCAACTTATATTTAAAAAAATATTTTTAGAAACGACTAAGGAATACCGAATGTGAACCAGAATAGTGAATATGAATTTATTTATTTTTCATTTATCACAATATTTTATTCTATTAACCAAGTTCCGAACGAAATGTTACTGAAATGAAACTAAGGCATATGCTTGAATCTGACAGGGATCATTAACGATTTAATGTACTTTATGTACGAGTTAGCGTTACTTCACTTACTGTACTGACAGGGATCATTAACGATTTAATGTACTTTATGTACGAGTTAGCGTTACTTCACATCAACACCAAGCCATCGTGCCTTGCTCTACCTAATTGTCTAAATGTATATAATTTTTGGTCAATAAACATACATTAATCTTGGTATTTTTACTTTGCTTCTTTTCTGTGATCTTTTAAACAAAATATTAAAAAAAATATGTGAATAAAGGATTACGTGGAATGTCACATGTAAAGTCGACATTAGACCATAATTTTCCCGGAACACAAGTTGCAGTGTCGCTTCCTGATGGTGCATAATCTGTATTACAAGTGTATTTCAAGAACGGGGGATCAAAGGAATCTGTAAAATCTGCATTGGCCACCGAAGGTCTGCTGTTTGAGCACTCTGTAAACACGGATCAAAAGACAAAGTGATAACACCTTATGATAACATATTGAACTATTGATTATTTAATGCAAAATATCGATTGGAACATTCATCAAAAGCTATTGACAATAAGCACTCGTGATTAGTTGCAAAATGACTTTAATTGGAAATCACTTTATTGGCTCGTATTAATGCATACGCATTCAAATAACCGTGCAATAAAATAACAGAGAGCTTAGACAAACATTACCATATTACCATAAACTTTGGTCCAATGATCAGGACTAGGCAAACAAAGAAATCGATATACATTCATTAGGAATATAAGTAACCAGACCAATTCGTCATGCGACGTGCGTTAATTAAACATGCAATTAAAATCGTTGTCGTTGATTCAGAGATTTTAGTTACTTACCCGTTGCGATGCAAACATATTTTCCTGACGATAGACCTATACAGGATTCGTGCGTCAAGCATGTTGAACATTTCACATCTCTCTAAAATCAAATGAGAGATAAACCATTTCTCAGAATGTTCTCTATACATTGAGTTTTAAGTATCTTTTAAAGAGGAGGGCAGACCTCATAAAAAGAAGCGAACTTCCATTATGGTAATGAGACCAGGTCTCCAGAAAGAGTCAGCATCTCCTGCTTGCATGCAACACCCGTCGCTTAAATTGGGTAGAATTGTCACATCCGGTTGCTTCCATTTGGTAATATACAAGTATATTCTGTGGTTGGATGGTTCATATGGTCTAAGACAAAATACCATCCACAGATCTGGACAATGGGACATCATAGTGTATGACGAGTCCCCCGTATAGACCATAGAACTTTTCAGTGAAGATGTTAGTCGATCACAAACGTTTCCCTGACTGGGAAGCGTATCTGAAAGACACCTGACTCTAAGAACAAAATCTTTATATTTAGTTCTTGTTCTGGCAAAACGTATCAACTGAAATATGAACACGCCATTAGCAGGCGATGAAGGGATGTCGCTATACTAAGAAAAGGAACGTTTGTGATGTTTAAATTGAAGTCGTCACGTTTGTCATGAGTGAGATCTTCATGTGACCATCAGTGTCGTAGGACAACAATATGTCCAAATAAAATGCTGAATTATTTGTCTCTTTAGTTTCTTTGACTTCAAGCTCCGAAGGATAGATTCTGCCAAGGCAATCCGCAAACTTTGGATTATTGATAATGCACATCGTCTTAATATCTGTAAGTGAAGTTGAAGTCAGAAGCTAAGTATATTTTCCCTTCAGAGAAAAGGATTGAATGAATTCAACAAACGATTAAAGACTAAAGGGCGGCATGGAATGGGGTACCATTGGTTCCCATTGGAACTCCGACAATTTGCTGGAAGATTTTTCCTCAAAACACCACAAAAATGTTATCGATCAGGAAGTTTAACATTTTTTTCCGTGTACTTATTTTTAGAATCGCATTTTTTAAAATGCAGATTTTGCCCACTACTCCATCTGCAGTTTTTAAAACATTTAACAACAAACACAGAGGACAATGATATCTAGTCCGAATCCATCAATATTTCATACGAATGCAACCTCTGGTTCATCCATGATAGATTTCAATTGAACTGTTGGTACTGATGATGCTCTCTCATCAATACCAGCAGTTCAATGGAAATCTTAAAAGAAGCAGTTGGTGTCTGCCGCCGTTGTGTGGAATAATTAGTATATCTCTGATTTGTATTAATTGTATTCTACTGAGGAAAAGAATCCTTTTGTGTCAGAAGTAAACATAAATGTTTTATCCTCTCGATGAAAACATCATTTGATAAGTTTTGAGAAGCGATCATTTATCTTCTCATGAGATGAGGGAGTGGTGTAAATGTTAGAGAAGTCGTAGGATGAGGATGAGATAGATTCGGCTTTAAAATGAAACTATTTGAATTTGTTGATCATATCATCAGAATTCTTTATTGACCAAAAATGTCGCCATTATTGAATGCATTTTCACAATATTTTGATAAATGATGTCAAATTCCGAGATAAAACTGTAGTAGTACAATTGCTTGAGTTAGCAATAAATCGAAATTTGTAAGGAAATTTGTGAAGTTTAGGCAGACAGAAAATAGTTGGTACGTATGATTACGAAATACAGAGTTGAAATGAAGAAATTTCATCTAGGTGCTTTCGTAAAATGTAAGGGATTGTTTCATTGCTTTTACATAAATGAATTAAAGAAGATCCTGACGATAATATATATGCAATTGCTTTTTATATAAGTATTGGTGGTAGAAAGTTCCGAAAGTAAAACTGATATGTAATAGCGCTTTCAAATGATTATAGTGTTGTTATCCGCCTTGTCTGCCGAGCAAAGACATACTTACTGTGTAAACCCTGAAGTTTAGATTTATAAACTTGAGCCGATCTTGACGGTGCTTCCAAACAAAGATGAGATTTTTTTTTGAAAATTTTCAATTCGGATATCTACAATGTCTAAAATAAAACTTTTCCAGTCATTAAGAGAGTGTGATTCGACTCCTTCTAACGCGATTCTCGGAAAAAAATTGCACTTGTCGAACCAGAAATAAACACCCATGAACACCAAAAGTAAGACAGTCATTACTTATATTTACATTCATTCTAATTATCGGTCATTTTTATTTGCATGCACATCGCACATTTTGCCTGTAACAGCGTCGCATTTATTTAAACGTTGGTGAATTCTCCTTACATACTTCAAAAATATTGTTCGACCAGTATATTCTCGCAGTGGTATCAACCAGATGTGGATTTTAAAGAATTCGAAGGAACTTTTAGAACATCTGAAATCCAATCATTTTAGTAGAGTCCATTCGATCAAAGCCTTTGATTTTTCGACACTTTACACTACAATTCCACATTCTAAATTGAAAAAAAAAGACTCGCAAAGATTATATGTAATGCGTTTACAAGTAAGAACAGTAATCGAAAAATACAAATTTATTGTTGTTAACTATAACAAAACCTACTTTGTAAAAGAAAAATCCGATTCTGAAAAGAAGTACACTGAAACAGATATTATTCAAATGTTAGACTTTCTGATCGACAACATTTTTGTGGTGTTTGGAGGAAAGGTCTTCCAGCAAATTGTCGGAATTCCAATGGGACCAATCGTGTCCCACTCCTTGCCGATATTTTCCTTTACTCGTGCGAAGCTGAATTCATTCAATCTTTGGTCTCTAAAGGGAAAAGATGCTTATCTTCTGACTTCAACTTCACTTACAGATACATAGACATGTGTTGTCCATCAATAATTCAAAATTCGCGGATTACCTGAGCAGTATCTATCCTTCGGAGCTTGAAGTTAAAGAAACTACAGAGACAAATAATTCAGCATCCTATTTGGACATAATGTTGTCCTACGACACTGATGGTCACATCAACACCTCACTCTATGACAAACGTGACGACTTCAATTCAGCATTACAAACTTTCCTTTTCTGAGTAGCAACATCCCTTCATCGCCTGCTTATGGCGTGTTCATATCTCAGTTGATATGCTAAGCCAGAGCAAGTACCAAATATACGGATTTTGTTTTGAGAGGTATGCGACTTTTAGAAAAAAACTTCTCAGTCAGGGATGTTTGTGACCGACTAACATCGTCCTTGAGGAAGTTCTATGGTCGATATGGGGAACTCGTCATACACTATTATGTCCCACTCTCCAGAATGGTGGATGATATTCTGTCATAGACCATTTGAACCATCCAACCAAAGATTGTACTCTATGTCTTCCAAAATGGAAGTAACCGGATGTGACAGTTCTGCCGAATTGAAGAGGCGGGTGTTGCATGCAGGCAGGATATGCTTACTCTTCCTGGGCACCTGGTCTCACTCCCATATCGGGAGTTCGCTTCTTTTCATATGGTGGATGTTTTTGTTTGTTTGCTTTGGTTCTTGTTTTATCCTGATTTTGTATGCCTTCGGTTGCTGATTTTCGTAATTATCGACTTTGTGCTAACATGTATATACATGGATATGGTCATTATCCATATTTGTCATGCAAAACTTGAACGTGACGTTACAATAGGCAACCCAAGTTATTGGAATATAATTCTAGTTGCCTAATGGCCGTTTAACATGGGGAATCTTCTAGTAATGTAAATATTACTGCGTGGTCTTTTGGAATCATTTTTATTCTTCATAAGGACAGATCATACATTCTAAATCTAGGCTTTTCAACGAACGCTAGGTGTCGACTAAGAGTAACGACAACTCGTACACAAAGTGTCAGAATCGGAACCTTTCGCGCTTCTTCATAAAAATATAGCGCAAAAATCACTTCAAATCATGAGTTTTCTCATTTATTCACCTCTTTTGGATTGTTGGACAAAGTTGGTAGGATTCAATATAATATTTTAATTTGTTTCATGTACTAAAGCCAACAAAAGGACAGAGAAAGATAGCACAAATTTGCACATCCGATTTTTAGACCCGGTTTCAAATTTTCATGTGGTAATATATTGGAGGGGAAATAACTCCTTAATAATACCTGTAAATTGCGAGACCCTTTAAAATAAGAAACGATGTGAAAATTAACGAAACGAAACGAAACGAAAAACAAAATCACAAATTCTACCATAAAATCATTTGTTTACGATCTAATTGTGTTGATTTTTCCCTTGCACGCCTTCTCACATGCGAGTCAAAGATGGGTACGTCTTGTATACATGTTAAAGTATCTGTGAAAGACCAACTAATAGCTGACAAGTTTTAATATGGGCATGGATGTAACTGACTTCGTTAAAATTCAACGTGTTACTCAGTCTGCTTATAATAAAGGAGAAAAGGGGGGGGGGGTATATATAGGTATTCACTAAAAATGGTAGATCCCGAACTTCTCAGTCTAAAATGAATATGAAAAATAAAATTTTCTGATATGCATGACTGTTTTTATTGAGATAAATGTCATGAGTTAGAAAAGAAATCTCCCAAACAAAATTATATGAAACATATCGATAAGTAGGCATAACGAAGACGGCATCACTGAATGGTAGCCGGAAATAAGAAAGAGAGAGCGCAGGATTATCCATAACATTGAAATATTATTTCAATATTACGCAAAAATAGACGGCAATTACCCCAACCCTAAAACAAAAAGACGTATAAATGAAATTGATATAGATTTCAGCTGTACTGCTCAAACAAGTGGAACTGATGCAATTTCCCCTCGTCCACAATCTTTAAAACAAATAGTATCTGCATTATGTGCATTTAGAGGGAGGAGGAGGCCGTCCGGGGGGAGGCAGGGGGGGCCCACCTTCCCCCTTTCAACCTAAAGTTAATTATTCGGATAAGGCTAGTGGGAACTTTCGCGCATCCGATTCAGATTTTACAATGCATTCTGCTTTCTATCTTTTATGTTTTGTTTTTGCTATTGTGATTGAATTGATCGCTGCCATATCTATAGGGGGTTAAGGGGGATTGTAAATTTCAAAATTTGATTTTAAAAATATGAATATTATGCAATGAAAAAAGTTATTGATAAATTTTGACCATCTTTTTTGAACGATTTTTAAAAAAACATTCGCTAGCTCTCCAGTTTTTACCACTTTAATGTATATGATCAATTCAAAATAATACAGCTTTTCGATGTACCCTTTCTCCCTAAAAAGAAATAGAGAATAGATAAAGACATTTTCTGACATTTCACTCCAGATGCAGTAAATACTCGCTCGCTCGCTATCGCTCACCTATATCACTTAATTATAGCATAAATATAATTCATTTGAAAGGACTCCAGAGGGAGATACATGTATGAGAACACGTGTATGTCAATCCCCTCCATTACTCCCCCCCCCCCCTCCTTTTTTTTTTTTTTTTGCTTACCAGTTTTTCTTTGAACAAAATTCTTTCAAGTTGGACTGTAACCAACCCCACCCCATCCCCGGTTGGGGTCCTTTTTTTCTTTGCTCGTCAGATTTTCGGTGAACAATATTTTCTTCGCCCAAGCCCCCTTTCTAAAATCCTGAAATCTTAGATCTGCCACTGGTCCATTTCTAATAGTGTTAGTGCTGTGCTCTACTTCCCTACATTTTTTTTCAATATTTTATAAATTTATACATCGCTATGTATACATTTTTATGAGTTTAGTATTAACGTTTACTCAAAATTCCGCTCGTCACTTGTAAGCGCGGATCTAGCGGGTGATGGGTTAGGGATAAGTCCAAACCCTCTCCCCTTCCCCATTTGAATTTACAAAAAAAGGAAGAGATTTTTTCTCCAGATTTTATATTTTTTTCAAAATCATAAATGATGATGAATCGGCAGAGCCTTCATAATCAATCATTTGGCTATCCGATGCGATTTTATCGGTTATTAATACGTTACGCAGATTTGTTCCATTTACTCTCAGTCTGAAAAGACAATGATTACTGCAGCACTTCATATGTTAATATTAATACACTTGATCACTTAAATGACATAAAAAACCCCCACTTTTTTCTGGAAAAAAGAGTCAGGTTTTACTTATTCATATATTTATTTTTTAGGCACAATATTTCAGTACCTCTCCTTTTCTAAAAAAAAGACAGGAAAGTTTACTTCTTTTTAAACTCAACTGAAAAAAAGAACTTGATGGGCTATTATACTTTATTTATTTAACTTTTTTTTATCTATTTATTTATTTATTTTTATTCATTTATTTATTCATTTATTTATTTTCTTTTTTTTTGCTGTTCAGCTTTGGTAATAAACTCCTTTTACCTCAAAACAACCATCAAATAGAAGACTACTCTGTACATAGCCTTTTAGTCGTTCGTTTGATTCGTTTAATCAAGAATATGCGAGGGGCTGGACGCCTGTTACTTAACACAACTTGAGACAATTCAACTTGAAACCTTTTCATAAAGATTCTTTCTTTATATCTCGTCACTATATTTAACATAACATCAGACAATTTAACTTGAAACCTTTTCATTAAAGATTCGATCTTTAAATCGATCACGTATATACATGTAATCGATTATTGAGAGTCATAATCGACTATCAGAATCAACTATCAAGCAATAATCGATTATTTGCGATTATCGGTACATGCACCTTCTTTTGGACACAAACCATGAATGTGGTAAAAACTCGTTTTCCAGTACCTATTAATGACGAAATTTCATTTCGAGTCATTAACCGAACTTATCTGAACCAGATTGTTCTGTGACTCTATGTGTGAGTTCAATTTTTTTCTTCAGTTTTTTTTTTCAAAATCATGTTTTGGATAGGCTGACCACTCCCCCCCCCCCCCCCCCCCCCACCTCTAAAAACTTTTTGCGGAGAAGAAAGAAAAAAAGTTTCTTACATCAATTAAAAAAAAACATGTTTTGAAGAAAGAACTACGTACGCAATCGATGTTTTGAGCAAATTTTGCTAGGCTTTTAAACTTGAAAATAAGAAAACCGATGTCGACCAGTAATTGTTCAGTGAAATATGGGATGGGCAAAACCTTCCCCCTCCTATCCTTCTAGTTATCCCTGCATGAAGCTGTATTATAGATACTTGAGTTTGTTTTCAAAGTGAAGAATCATGACGATATGGACGTTTCTTTTACATGTCTAAAGCAAAACATCCACGCAAAAAAGAATAGGGATATCTCAAATCTAGTGTATTCATCTAGTACCTCAGATTTTTTTCCCCTCAACTCAATTTAGAAATCTGAAAATCGTGAAATTTTCACTTTTTGAAAAAAATTGTTTTGTTTGCTTTTGTGAACAACTTGTATTAAATACCGTTTGATTCTAAATTTTTCATAAACTTTGATTAAGTAAGTTCAATGATCACACGAACCTGAAATTGAATTTTCTATGATGTCTGCGTCGTTTACCACTACGTTTTTTTATTCTTTGTCAAAAAAAAAAATATAATAATAACAAATTTATTTCGTTTGGTTACTTTTCATTTCGTTTCTTGTGCATTTCATATTTTAAAGGACCCCGTTAAACTCGGTTACTCAAGATGAGTCCCGGGAATCAAATGTTTGTCAAATTTTACAGTTTGGATTGCCTCCCTTCTTAAGAAGATTTCATTTGAAATTCGGTAAGAGAAAATTAATTATTTTTCGATAATTACCATGTTTTTCTCATTTCAAAGTTCCTTATTGCTATTCAGACACAGATACAAAAGTCGTGAAACACTTTCAAAGGAAAATTCTTGGATTTTAAAATTTAGTTGAAAGGCCTACTAAATCGAAACACTGGTAATTTAATACAAACTTTCGCCCATACTAATCCCTCGATCTTTGTAAGTAACCATATGTCATTTCTTTCCCAAAATATATACAATATTTATGATTTATGAATTCATTTGCTGTTTAGTTCGTCAATATATGTCATTGTCCATATTTGTCATTTTAACTTAATCACATTATAAATGTTTCTATGGAGATGTATTTATCAGAATGAGATACCAACTTACTAGTAAAAAATGTAATATCATAAGATGATATTTTATATCTAAGTACATCACATGCGCATGTCAACAAATTAACTCTCATCAGCGATGCTCGACGCCGAAAAGAGGAAATCCAAATAATGTGAAATATTGAAGAGCAAAACTCTAAACTTGACTTAAACTTTCCGTCAAAGAGAGCTCTGCTATCAGGGTTAATCTTAAACAACAAACTTTCCACAGAAAAGTAAATACACAAATTTAAATTCAAAGAAATGAAACAAGAGGGCGCTACTGTACATAATACATTCGGCTGTGTCAGAATATCCCGTTGGCATTTAATAAGTACCACTGATGAGGATTTACTATCCGAAATACGTGTCTAGTGCATATAAATTAGTTTGAAATTTCCTTCAAGAAGATAAAGAGTAGGAACGCTTCCCGTATGTCATTACAGATACACGTATATTATGATGGGTACACTGAACAATAAGATCTCTCATAGGACTTGGCAAGAACTACATTGGATCAAACACGCATAAGAACGAAGCAAAGAACAGCACTCTTAAATCTACAATGTCTTTAAACAATCATGGAGGAACAGAATACATTCTCCAAAACGACAAAAAAAAACTAAACACTACTTGACATAAACAAGTCAAACCATAAAAACAAGGGCCTATATACACAGCCCTCTCAGTTTTGGTCCTGTTTAAAACTCGAAAGAAATATCTTCCAAACTTTCACGATCTTCTGAACTTTACCAAGAGAATACATCAATCTGAAAGCATTGGTTTAATATACATGACTCTTGTAAACAGACGTCTGAAAAGGCGATATTGCTTGTTCTAACATCATATTGGGATAAAGGAACAAATAAGGTTCTTTGGAACATATATTGAGAACATCAAATTAATTAAAGAAGAGGAGTATAAAAATACTCACCGAGTTTAAAGAAGCATAAATTCTATCCTCGGCATGAATGAAGTCTAGACCACCATCTAAATGACTCAACGAAGACAAGTTACACTCCAGCCGGTTCGTATCAAAATTAATAGAAGAACAATTCATTCGTTTTTCACATTCTCTTATGCAAAGATCAACCTGAATCACATCGAAGTAATATATTCTTTCCACATTCAAGGAAACTCCGTACATTCGGGTAAAATCGAGGTTGTATGAATAAACGAAAGCAAAACCGATCAAGACAGAAAAGTTGACGTATAAATTCATGCCTTCTTTATGATACCGTTTATGTGTTTTGAATCCAGGTGTATCAAGCTCTCTTATCGGAGAAACGTGTCACTTCTTTTTTTATATTTTCTAAGTCTTCCATGACATTATTCGGCTCGATTTACGATTAGATTTAATTTCTTTTTGTAAATATCAATACCGCTGAATTGTAATAATATTGACTTTTCGGGTAAGATTTAACGATAAGCTTTATTAGGAATCAAATTAACATCCAATTACTTTTTACACATTAGTAAATGGCCAAGATTACATTACTTATCAATATTCTTCTTTTCATAGATATCATCGCATGGTTTATTTTGGGATTTGCCTTTCAGAACCATATTTTTATACAATGATGAAAGAAAAAAAAAAGAATCAATATTTGTTTTTAAATTTTGATACATTTACATTTTCAATACATGAACCGACGTAAGGGTATATGTATTACATAATGATGTCATACAAAACGAAGTTGGTTTGTTAAAAATGGTAAAACAGATAGGCGCCCATTGAAAGAAAATAAACGGACATTAGTGATTGACTTTTGAATGTGACTCTCTAGATTTTTTATTTACTTTTGTCTTCTAATTTTCAAGGTACATGTAGATAGGATCTATTTAAAGCAAATCGCGATTTTGTGGAGGTTTTGAGGTACATTTTTGTAGCAGAGAGTCGCTTCCTTTACCAAGATTTGAATCACCGACGCAGCTTTGCTTATAATATAGAACATGTCTGTTGTTTTATGCTGGCACCTTTTTCCGACATTGTGCGGCAGCCAGCCATGACGATTGAGCCCAACTGAGGGCACTGACCAAGTATCGTAAGTAGGGCCATGACAATTGAGCCCAACTGAGGGCGCTGACCAAGTATCGTAAGAAGGAATCTCAGACCTCAAACCTTGTCAAATCAGAACATTGACCAGTCTGCCTTCTCGGCTTATTGCTAAAGCCAGTTGATTGCTTAAGCCATATTGTTTCTAGTATTGTATGTACAATTTTTTGACACCGATTCACATCTTGTTTATGACCTCTTCAGAGAGAGGATATTTGTTTAAACAGCTTCTGTACATCTCTAAGAAATTTAAAAGTTTATCTTGATACGTTGAGTGCGCGCATGTCATTCAGGTAACCGCTTCATCTTTATAAATACAGCGTACAGTCGAATAAAGGAAAGGATGTGATTTTAAAAAAGGTTCGGTTGCAGCATTCGCAGCGAAACACCGACTAAACTCTATGTGAAAACACAGAGTACACACATACACAAAATTTTAATATAAGAAGGAATTGATAAAAAAGACTTTAATTTCATTTCACTGAAATTTCGTTTTCAGCTAAAGTTTATTAAAGTTTATTAAAAGTCAAACCATTTTTCTAAGTACATTGCTGATAAAGTAACTATTGGTTTAAGGTATAAAACGCTCATTTGTCTCCTTCCCTGGAATAGTAATCAGTATCAGCAGCCAATGATATCGAATCGGAGACTTGGGTTAAGATACCAGGCTCTTGGCTCTATACGTAGCCCAATCTCGTACAGAGGTGGAGAGATAGTGTTTTTCACAGCTGTTGATCGATCATCATTAGCATCATATGTCTGAAAATTATACTAATAATAATGATTTCAAGTATGGCTTCAAAAAGGGATTATATCTTTTGTTTGATATTTTTGTAATTTTTGAATAGCGCACTGGTCTTAAAGGAGAGGAATTTTTTTTAAAGAAAATCATTACGGACCAGTTTTTATCGCCCTTTGTACTTTTTTTCAAGATATTCTTGTTGATATCAATTTAATTATTCGAATATTCGATTTACCTTTAAGGAAAATATCAATTAAATTGAATTGTTAAAGTGGTGCTGCTTTGAAAATGTACGGAAATGTAATAAATGGTTTATGTAAGACATACTGGTCCCGTTCTTTTCCAAATCAACGTGTCAGAGTTGAAGTAGTAGATTTGAAACCTCTCGACCCACTCATTGGCGTCGTATCTTCCTTGTGTCACTATCTCCGTCATATAACGTTTGGATGAAAAGAAAACCTGAAAATATAACCACATCTATAGAATGTAGGAAAGCGAATAAATAGTGTATTGGCTTGAACTATTTTTCGTTTCTTTTCGTATCTTCAGTAACTTATTTTAAAGCTATTGGATTCTGATCTTTGCTTTACCTGTATCCAGTTATAGGAGGACGAGCTGGTTGGTATCCAGGCAGAGGGGCCATATAGTTGATGATCGGATGCGGAAGCTGATGACGATGTTATAGTTCCTTCGCTTCCAATATATAACGAAACTGGGCACACTGATGCATAATCTACAAATTGTTTATGAAAACAAAAAAGTGAGTGTTTGAGCAATCAATATGTATATGTTAGTGTTAGTGTAAGACATCTGAGTACGCATGCGTGGACAATAACGGTGTTCATGCATGCAAATGTTTATATGTTATATGTTACAGGGCCCGACCACCTGTCCTCTCTGAATGTCAGTCGGACTCCTCGGGTGATCACATACATGAGCTCGCGCCGGCAGAGCACAGATTGTATTTCGTACGCCCTTGTTTTATATCCATTTACATATTCATCTGCGTTGCTTGGGCCCCCCTGTGTTTTGCGGTCTTGTTTGTATGTGGTCATCGTTTTACACCACAATTGTACGTTCTTCGAGACCTCTGGGTAATCGGAAAAGTGGGAGAGTTATTCCAGTAGTATTCCAGGATAACCACACCGTCTGCTATTTTCGTGACAGATGACCGTCCAAAGTCGGCACCGGTTGCCCATTTGTCTCGTTGGTTTATGACAAATATGGATAATGACCATATCCCTGTATACAGCACAAAGTCGATATGTGTGGTCCTTTGGGTTGATGTTTCTGTATTGTGCGTAGATGTTCCCTGTCCCTTTTATGTCTCTTTCTGTGCTCAGTGTTTTTGAATTGGGTGTTTTGGGGTATTGCTGTGGGTGCGGCAACCTGGTGTCGTTGGATACCCCCTCCTTTGTTACAGATTAAATATGTTATTCATAATAAAAACAAAGGGAATGGGAACAAGTTATCCAACTTAGAGGTACTGTAAACATGGACATTTTCGCGTGGGGGTAATTTTCACAATTGTTTTTAGTCTAATAATTATCACAAAAATTACTCTCGCGTGAAAATTTCAACAAGTACAAAAAATGTAAGGGAATACTCCCAATTTCGCCTAAAAATACCCCCATGCATACTGTTTTCCCTCAAAATTTCCCTTAACGAAAATTACCACGTTTATAATATTCCTTTCCAATATAACAAAAAGGAGGGGATCTCCAACTACACCAGGTTGCAGCACTCACAGCAAAACACCCAAAAACACAGAGAAGACAAGCACAGAAAGAGACGTAAAAGGGACAAGGAACGTCAACACACACCACAGAAACGCCAAATACAAAGGACTACACATATACCAACTAGACCAATGGGCAACCGGTGCCGACGTAGGACGGCCATCTGCCATGGAAATAGCAAAAGGCGTGGTTATCCTGGATTACGTACGCACAACCCTCCCACTTTTCAGATTACCCAGAGGTCTCGAAGAACGTACAGTTGTTGTGTAAAAAACTCCTCAAACTCATATTACCACACACAAACAAGACCGCAAAACGCAAGGGCCCAAGCAGCACAGATGAATATGTAAATGGCCCTAGTTCATGTATGTAAACGTCTTTAAATTGAATAGCATCATTTAAGAACAGATAAATTGGCAACATGGACCAGACATGCACGTTTCGGGTACTCAACCCTCGTCAGTGATTCTCAAATCTAAACAATGTAATAAGCCAAAAAAGTATGAAAGTTACTATGTCGAAAAAGCGTACCGAAAGACGTAGCAGGATAGGTGGGATATGATGCTACAGGACCCACGTTTTAGAAATTTCAAGAAATTTAGATAACAGACATTTAAGAATGCGTTGAAGAAATGTTAGGTAAAACTCATATCGACTAGATCCTTTCAAAAGAATGCACAGATCACAAATTCAAAGAAACAGGAAGTTATATTGCATACATTTGAGCTCTATCAAGAATTTTAAGATACAAAAATAACTGAGATGGTTGATGTCCCAGTACATTTTATAAGTGACGAAAGTGAAAGCGAATAAGATACTTTATAATGTTACTGACAGGATATTATACTAAGACGCTTTACGCTGTTGAAGTCACAGAGATGCTTTAAAATATGTTGACGTTACACACACATTTACAAATTACCAAGAAACTTTTAGGACAAGGTTTTCGCTTTAATAATCTAGTGGAGACTTTCTTGAAATTTAACTAAACTTACAATCAACTTCTTTTAAAATTCGGATTTATACAAGCAACAGAGTACATTACTTTGGATATTACACAGCCTGCCTTTTATGATGATATGATAAACAAAATAGAATGATCAAAGGTAGATAGCATAACCATCAAAAACGCGTCAGAATCATCAAATGCCTTTTATACCGTGGATATGATCCAAATGTCACCAGACGGACACTAGGCTTGACCAATCTACAGTCTTGTACCAGCACATGCTTAAGCCTTGCACTCTGACTGACTGTGACGACGGGACTCCATGATGAGCCCTGTCCAAATCTCTTTAGAATAGACAGGACCCCAACAACCTGTCCTCTTTGAAAGTCAGTCGGACTCCTCGGGTGATAACATACATGATCTCGCTGCAGCCGGCAGAGCACGGACTGTATTACGTACGCCCTCTTTTTATATATATTTACTTATTCACCTGTGTTGCTAGGGCCCCTGCGATTTGCGTTCTTGTTTGTGTGTGGTCATCTTACAGTGAGGAGGTTGTTTTACATCATAATTGTCTTCTTTAGAGAGCTCTGGGTAATCGGATAGGTGAGAGGGTTGTGCGCACGTAAATCCGGGATAATTATACCATTTGCTACTTGTAATAATACGGAAGTGTTCAAAGTCTATGAAGAAAATTTCAAAACATTTTTTTTTTCTGCACCAGACACGTGTTTCGAATATCAAATAATCATCAGTGATGCTTCCAGCGGAGCCACCAAAATTCATTTCATTAGCGATCTCTTCATTTTTTTAAAATTTAGATTTGTACATTTACTTTACAGGGAGTGTGCGGCTCCAAATCATGTAGGGTCATTTGTGTGGCAAATGGCCGTCCAAAGTCGGCACCGGTTGCCCATTGGTCTCCTTGGTTTATGTGTAGTCTTTTGTGTTTGATGTTTATATGTCGTATGTCTCTTTTTCGTCTCTTCGTGCGCTCGTCTTTGTGTTTTCGCATCGGGGTTTTTGGTGATTTGCTGTTGGTGCTTCAACAGGGTCTGGTTGGAGATCTCCTCCCTTCTTATCCAAAACCAAACGTCATCGGAAGGATAAATTCGTTATGTATACAATGTTTTAATATATTATTTTGTCAGTAAAATAAAACATATTCGGTTCTTCTCGACCAATCAGATTACAAGAATTTTGCCAGAGGTGAGACAAATATTAATACCTGGACATGGTCTTTGATTGCAGTCAACTGAGATCGTGTCGTCACCGTAACAAGGAAGACCACCATGGACAGGGACGGGATTGGTGCACGTTCTCTCCTTGTTCTGTACACCCCCACTACAGTACGTGGTACATGCCCCTTCTGACCACTCTGACCAACCACCGTTCACTGAAGAATAGATGGTAGGATCAAAAGTAAAATGTACTACTTTTGATCGAAGGTTTTCTTTTCCGCCACAGATTACAAATCATACAAATCATGGACATGTGGTGACCTGTGTATTGCCTTGTCCTTCCTTTTGGACAATATTTACGTAAGATTTGGTGAGAAACTCTACAAGCAGGTTGTAGGGATTCCAATGGGTACTAATTGTGCGCCTCTTGTTGCAGATTTATTTTTATACACAGAGAAGGGAGGAGATCTCGTATGAAAAGGAATTTATTCAAAATCTTCAAAAGCAAAGAAAAAATGATGATGTGAAATGCTTCATTGGTACTTCTAGGTACCTGGATGATATTCTTACTATCGACAATCCTGTTTTTGAAAAGTATAAAAATGTTATTTATCCACAAATATTGATTCTAAACAAGGCAAACGTTTCAAACACAGAAACACCATTTTTGGACCTAAATATCAAAATTGTTAACGGAGAGATCCATACAATAGTGTATGACAAAAGAGATTATTTTGGATTTAACATAGTAAATTTCCCCTGGCTTGACGGTGATGTTCCTAGATTACCGTCCTATGGTATCTATATTTCACAGCTCATCCGGTATGCTAGAGCATGTACTGATGTTTTGGATTTTAATAGTAGAAATTTACAAATTACCGAGAAACTTTTAGGACAAGGTTTTCGCTTTCACAAACTAGTAAAGACTTTCTGGAAATTTTACAAAAATTATTGTCAACTTCTTCTGAAATTCGGACCAATACAGGCAACAGAGTACATTACTTTAGGTATTTCACAACCTGCATTTTATGGTGACATTATAAACAAGATAAGAAGGATCAAAGATAGACAACATCACTATCGAAAATGAGTCAGAATCATCAAACGCCTTTTATACCGTGGATATGATCCTAATGTCACCAGACGGACACTAGGCTTGGTACTTGACCAATCTACAGTCTTGTACAAGCGCATTCTTAAAACTTGCACTCTGACATACTTTGACGACGGGACTTCATGACGGCCCTGTCCAAACCTCTTTAGCGAAGACAGGGCCCCGACCACATGTCCTCTCTGAATGTCAGTCGGACTCCTCGGGTGATAACATACATGAGCTCGCGGCGGCAGAGCACGGATTGTATTACGTACGCCCTCTTTTTATATCCATTTACATATTCATCTGTGTTGCTTGGGCCCCTGCGTTTTGCGGTCTTGTTTGTGTGTGGTCATCTGACAGTGAGGAGGTTGTTTTACACCACAATTGTACGTTCTTCGAGACCTCTGGGTAATCTGAAAAGTGGGAGGGTTGTGCGCACGTAATCCAGGATAACCACACCTTCTGCTATTTCCGTGGCAGATGGCCGTCCTAAGTCGGCACCGGTTGCCCATTGGCCTCGTTGGTTTATGTGTAGTCCTTTGTGTTTGATGTTTCTGTGTTGTGCGTTGACGTTCCTTGTCCCTTATGCGTCTCTTTCCGTGCTTGTCTGCTTTGTGTTTTTGCATTGGGTGTTTTAGGGTTTTGCTGTGGGTGCTACAGCCGGGTGTTGTTGGAGAACCCCTCCTTTGTTTTAGTTTTCTTAACTTTATCTAATAAGAGGGGGTTTAATCTAGCCTTGGAAATCCAAAAACAATAAGGGTTAAGGTTAGTTTTATTTGAAAAATTGGTTGGTTTCTTTTGTGCATAGAATCTTATCTGTCGAGTTAACCGTACAAAATCTTCAAATTCACGGAACACGCTAGTATGTTGCCAATGCATTAGCGCCAATCAAAACGGAAGCTATCCTTATGTCTTTTGAAAAGGAAATGAAATAAACAAAGCGTATTGTAACATGAACATTGACAGCTCAATACGGTAGCATGTCCCTTTTTGCGATAAATTTGAATTTGGAGCAGTAATTTGCAGATTATTGCGCGAAGGCATTGACCTAAAGTGGTCATTTTTATTATAAACCATATTACGTGTAGCGGAAGTTGATAATGCTGAAGGCAGAAGTCTAAAAACGTAAAAAAAAATTATGTAAATCGTCGTCTTCCACCTTTTTTGTAAATTTCAATTTCGCACCTTTGGGTCTTGTTGGAGATCCTCTCCCTTCTTTCTTCAGCATTCAGTGGAAAACTACCCGTCATATCTTCTATTTGTTCTGACCCATGTGCACTTGAATTGACCTAGTTACGCCATTGGAAAATCTTTCCAAGCACCACGGCATGTGAAATCAAGCATGAAACAGTTATGATTTAAATGTACAGCCCCGACCAGTCGAAAGTTAAATATTTGTGAAAGCTTAGCTTTCAAACTTTCATCAGCGATTGTTTTCAAAATTTTGAATACTCGAGAGATGACAAAATTTCGTCAGTGAATTCTCGTTAACTATTCGTCAGCGATTAGTTTTCAAAGATTTTGAAAGCTATAGTTAACGAAATTTTCGTCAGCGATTAGCTTTCAAAAATTTTGAAAGCTTTTCGTAAGCTATTTTGAGTCGAGAAAACCAAGATGGCTGAGATCAAAGCAATCATTGTCATAATTTGCTTGATTGATAATAGTAATAATGATGTTCATTCAGATTGAATTATTAACAATATGTATTCTTGGATGAAATGAAATATTGTATTTTGTTTTATTAATTTACTACTAATTGTATAAGTTTATAGATTCCGTGTTTCCGAGATCGTACTAGATTTAACAAATTACACAATTCTTGATATACAGTGAAACCCTGGCTTCTCCGTGACTGTTTGAAACTTTGAAAGATGTTTCACAATCGGTGAATTTTTTAAGTCCCATGTCAATAATGAGACGGCTTCTTTCATCCTCCACCTGTGCAGAGGAATTCATCCGAGGCATACCGCAGCCATTACAAAAACAATATGGCACCCGAGCGTTCAAAAAGCTTTCAAAATTTTCGTCAGCGATAGCTTTCAAAATTTTCGTCAGCGATAGCTTTCAAATATTTCGAACGCTCCGAGATGACGAAAATTTGAAAGCTATCGCTGACGAAAATTTCGTTAACACAGATTAGTTATCTCGGCGTTTAATTTTCGACTGGTTGGGGCTGTAAAATGCATAATTAAAGACTACATTTAATATACCTTTTTTGTTTAGTACAATGTATATTTATTCTTTAAAATCTTTTTTTCTCGAAATCATTTTTTGTAACTTCCATATACCTGGACAGTAATCAGTGTTACACTCCTGAGTTGATGTCGATGAACCTTGACAGTACCTCTCTATGTTACTTGTTATGCTGTAACGACATGACCTTGACCTTTGCTGGATCCCTCCGCCACATGTTGCTGAGCATGATCCGTATGTACTCCAGCTTCTCCAACCTTTATCTTCAAAATAAAAGATGTAGTAGTTATGATTTTCGATTATTATACATATCTTGTGTCTGTTTATGTTTAGATATGCAGGATTTGTAAAACTCAGCAACTCAAATCGCACAAAAAAAGTATGAAATGCAGAGAAAATTATTAACATGTGCTTTTTATGATAGTGAATTACATGTATGTATTCCGAGACTAAATCTGTATCGCTCAAATAGCTCGACATGGAAAAAAGTTGTTAAAACATATTCTAATTCATTCTGTTTGTTTCACGCATTCTGATTGGTTCAGAGGATTTCTACAAGCATGTATAACGACGATATACATGCTTCAAACCGACTCACTTGACATACTTCAAAATGTATTCCTACGAAAATTTGCACGTTACAAGCTTTAGCGCACTTTTTGCGAATGACGTCATGTTTCCCTTTGTTCTTCGCTCCTGTGACGTCATACCGTGACGTAAAACAGCAAGGTATGAGCTTGTAAATGGCGTTCTCCACATGTAAACAATAGAGCAAGTAAGTTTATTCTTGATTACACTTTGATTTTTCGCCATTGTAATAAATACGAAGGAGTTGTATTTCATATTTTGCATCGCAATAATTTCTGTTGGTCGTTGTAAGTCCTCCGTAGCAACGAAACCTCTAAAGCGATGCGTGAGACCCTCTGAGGGATATTAAAAGTTAAAACATGTCACATGAATTAGAATAGGGATAAACGTACTGTGTTTTGTGGTTCCGACAGGTATATGTTGGATATACTGTTGGAAACGCAGTTATACCGTCGGGGCTTGTTTATCCCCTAAGTGATTGTCATTTGAATGAACCCCAAAAACAAAAACAAAAAATGTTAGAAATGCTGAGCTATGCTCTTGAAAAGGGAGAAAGAAAAAAAGGAAAATACCGTTTTTATGAAAGAACATTATTTTTATGAAGAAGATTAACATCATATCCCATTCATTCTGCTACTTCTTTTTGGTACTTTTTTGGAAATAAGAATTTTCATACTTTTCTGCCATTTTACATTGTTTAGACTGAGCATCACTGACGAGGGTTTAGTACCCGAACGTGCATCTTTGGTCCATGCTGTAAATTTATCAAGTCTTAAATGGTGCTGTTGAATTTGAAGACGTTTAACATTTGAACTACTTGGTGAGTGTCACTGCTGGTGGACCAAGAGTCCCCGAGGGCATATGTAGCCAAGTTCGATCAACTTCGGTTGATCGTCTGTCTCTTTAACGCATTTGAAATTTTCTGTTACAAAATTTCTTGAAATTTCTAAAACGTGGGTCCTGAAGCATCATATCCCACCCATTCTGCTACGTCTTTTGGTACTTTTTTGGAAATAATAATTTTCATACTTTTCTGCCATTTTACATTGTTTAGACTGAGGATCACTGACGAGGGTTTAGTAACCGAAACGTGCATGTCTGGTCCATGCTGTAAATTTATCAAGACTTATATGATGCTATTGAATTTGAAGACGTTTAACAATGTTTAGTTACCTCCAGAAGAACAGCTGAAGTCAATGGCTGACCAACGTCTGTCTATAGAGCAGGTGCTTGTTGATATTGTACCATGGGAATTGTATCCCTCCACACATGAGTACGTTACCATTGGTGGATCCAATGTTCTGGTCATATTGGCATTGGTTACCACTGGCGGATCCCCAATACATCCTTAACGAATTACAACACAGAGAATTAAACAATTGTAAAGTTGTTGACCTGATACTTCACACACCTTTTAATTCAATGAAGAAAAAATAAAGTTGGATCTATTTTTATTTTTTAGCTGCAAAGTATGCATATGTTCGCTTTTTCTTTACTTGCGAGAAAATTATTCAAACACATTCAATATTTTGAATTAAAAACTATATTTCCTTTTTAAAGACATCGATAAAAAAGATGGGACCTCGATGATTTTCGCAACTATTGTAAGTTAATAGCTATTCTCTGTAAGCATTTGAACTTTTATGAAGGATGCATGGCACGGCATGTCTCAGATTTTGATGAAATTTGTACATAAGGTTTGATCTGATCCAAAAGTAAAAACTGTTAAAAATTTTCTTAATATCATATCTGGTTGCCATGGAAACGGACTTTGAATATTGAAAAATGCTTTTCGGGCGTTTTTGAAGTCACATACATAATTTATGCAGCATAATCTAAAACAAACACCGATGGATTATCAGTACATGTACCCTATCATTGCTCTTTCAAGTTAAGTAATAATAATGTTGGGTTTATGGTCGTATCTATATGTTTCCATAGCAACAACACAGGTACCCTATCAAAATAGTATGTTTTGGCATTTTTTTTCAAAATTCAACGATGAATTACTTACATTTTTGAGTTTTTTAATCAAATAAAACATAGCCATTCACATTGGGACAAAGTTTATGTTCATTGCTATGGCAACATGACCTCAAATTGCAAAAATGCAAGCAATTTTGGACAATATTTAGATTCCTTTTTTTGCTATATCATTGAATTTTAATTCAAAGTGATGAAAATTAATTAATGTATTCAAGTAAATCTTTTATTACACGAAAGAATTTTTTTAAAGAATATTCTGGAAATAGCCCGTTGCTATGGGAACGATTGTTTAAAATTGCACATAGGCCCACTTTGAGTCCCTGGATACGGGCATCAAAAGTTTTGTAATCTGATTTTTTTCAAAAAATCTAAAATAAAGTTTAGACTTTGCTTTATCGTATATGTAAAAAAGGTTGTGTAAGCCTGTTTAGTTTTTTTTAGGAAAAGGCTTCGAAAAACAACAAATAATGCTTATTTTTATAATGTATGGCCAAATTACTATAGCAACCATTAATTATTTGAAACTTTTTTATTGTATTTTGATAGAGACTTACTTGATCTTTATTGTTATTGAATTTGAACTTCCTGGGATTTATAATTACTGTTTTATGAAAATAATAAAAAATGGTTGCCATGGTAACATATGTTCCCCATAGCTTTTTCACGGTTTTTGAAAGAGCTCTTTGTCTTTGATATTTCCCAACAATTGTTCATCATGATGCAAATATTTTTTTAAATGATTCTGAAGTTGCAAAATAAGTAATACTAAAGATCATTCTTACCGTTGCCAAGGTAACTTATGTACATAGCAACAAAGTGGGTTTATCTTGAGTTTGCTCATTTTATGAAATCAATCCTATTTCCTTATCATATACTCTTCAAGAGAGAAGGAAAATTGGAAAATACAAACAGCATTTTGTAATCAATATATTAAAATAAGCTAATTATGCTGTCATTGTAACCAGCCTTTTTTACAATATCAGACACTACTAGTGAGGTTATTCAAAATTTTATGTCCTAATCTTTAGGATGCATAAAAATCTTCCATTGATATCACATATAGACTTAATTATACAGCTTCAAATTAGCTCAATTTTGCCAATTTCTCAACTTTAAAGGCCGTTGCCGTGGTAACCAGATGACCTAGAATTAATTTTTTTGTCAAATTTTCCTTTTTTCACTGGTCCCTACTTATGTGTGAAATTTTATGAAAATCGGGGACCATGCGTGCCGAAATTGTCTAAATGGTTACAGAGAATTGCTATTAAATAGTAAGTCGATACAGATGAAGCAGGGATTTGCGTTTGTTATATCAGAATTATCTAAATATAAAGGTAAAAGCGTGTTATTTTCTAAACATGTTCGATTGACTGTTCGTATATTATCATGACAATTAATTGCACAGTTATGATAGTACACACCTCGCTTATCCAAGCAAGTTTACCTTGAGTAAATCACAATTTTAATACGCAACTAATTCTTAAAGCTAATTATCGATTTAACTTATTCACGTCACATATCTGTCCAATGAAATTTGGGGAATGTCACTCGCGCTCATTGCAATTTTTACGAAAATTATGGAAAAATACAGTGTTAAATGCCTGAAAAAAAGATTAATCATACATGTAATTTGATTAATAGATTTTCATTTTCTTTGGAAAATTCGAAGAATGGCAATCTTTCTGTTCTCCTTTAACATAAAATCCTTGTTCCATAGATGAACATTTGAAAAGCATATAAAACAAGGGCAACAAAGAAATGAAACAGCCTATAAATACGTAAGATGTGAACACAAAAAGTGGGGGGAGTAATATTATGTACCACGTGCAATGAGTAAGCATCTTCTGCTAGCATGAAACAATCATCAGCCTAGTAAATGGGTCATTTCTGAACATCTGATGCTAGCCCTATATTCCATAAGATTTATGTTCATTATAAAAATGGTTTTCATGAGAAATGTTTAATTGATGCACACCGAAGCGTTATTCTGGTGTTTTGAAAATACTTGCCTGTTTTCATGCAGAAGCCAACTCCTGATGATAATTCCTGTAGTGTACATGTTTCGTCTGTGGAGCAGTTGTTACATGTATGGCTTTTCTTCAAAACATGGCAATGATAATAAATTAATTTTAAAAAATATATACAAATTTGACAGTCTTTGGAAACCATTGTCAAAATTGATTTATACATGTAACTACACTATGTCTTCTTACTCACTTTTTGTCAGAAATGATAAGCTTTATAGGACTACTACTGTCCTGTTCACTAAATCCAGAGCACCCTGTTTTGGCGATTTATTCTGTCGTCTGAAGAATTTTGCTATAAATGATTGTTTCCGATAATTGACCTCCTTTAGTCGTAACTGGAAATTAACTTCAACTTACCCTATCAACTGCCTTCAAACCGCAATATGAAAAATAAAATGTCTACGGGAAATTCCCATGTTAATTTCAAGCCGCCACCATATTGTTCTCCGTGTCAACAATAGTAAACAGTGACCTGCGTTATAACGTCATGCGTATGACGCGATGACGTTCGAATAGTCTAATACGTTGCGCAGTGCTATGTGCGCACGCGTGATGAGTCGCCATCGTTAACTTACCTGTAATAAATTATTTCATTGGCTTGCGGTTCAGCACAGTTAAGTACCTTAATGTAAATAAATGGTGGAGTTGGATGGCTGAAGGGGTGGAAGGAGGCCATTTAAAAAAAAAAAAAAAAAAAAAAAAACAATAGTAAACAGTGACGTCAAAGCCTCCGACGTCACACATTTTCAGCGATTTTACTATAGAAAATCCCCGTAGACTTTTTATTTTCCGTCCTATTTCTTTCTTAACTGACGCACAGCCAAAACAATGGTATTTTCTGTTACGACTAAAGGAGTTCTATAAAATTGATATCTTTTTGGAAGATGACATTATCATATTTTAGAGAAAACCGGGAAAACAGGGTGCTCTGGAATTAGTGAACAGGACAGAAGGTAGTGATATTAAGTTAAAAATTGTGAAATATTGATTATTTTATTTTTAAAAGAAATAGAATTAACCTAAGCATTTTGAAAAAAAGAAAGGGTATCTTACCGATTTAAGAAGTACGTATGCTGTACCAGTGCTTAAGACTATAGATGCATCGTCGTCCTGGTGAGTAACACTTGACAGGTTACATGTCAGATGTACGATGTCGTAGTTTATAGCCAAACATTCAGAATGCTTATCACATTCTTTAATGCAAATCCGAAATGATAACGGGTTATGCATGATAATAAAGCTCGCCTCTGTATACTGTAAATAACTCTCTTCAAAAATGTCATATTCCAAATCTAATGCAATGGTCAGCAGTGACATCATTACTGCAGAAGTCGACAACAATATGATTTTTCTGATGAAAATGTTCATTTTCCGTTA
Organism: Pinctada imbricata; assembly: GCA_033119305.1. NCBI lineage: Eukaryota > Metazoa > Mollusca > Bivalvia > Pterioida > Pteriidae > Pinctada > Pinctada imbricata. Next base: position 25,578,645 of record VSWD01000010.1, on the reverse strand, counting down.
TGATCAAAATCCATGAGTTAAAATTTTTGTCTGAACTTAATCATAATTTCTTTCAAATGAATCATCAATCTAATAAGAGTAAGTAAAGTTCAGTTGACAATTTGGAATAATTTGATTTGAAATCGAGTTCGCGGATATAAATATTTCCTAATTAGATGATGAAAATATCAATAAATATTGGAATTAGGCTGAAGATAGACATTTACATTCATCAATTTTTTAAAATATGAGGCTCGTTTATTTGTTTTCAATTATATAAAAGTGCAAGTACATAAAAGAGAAACATTATGTTCCCTTTCTTTGATCAACGATCGACATAAGGAAAGATCAATCTTGATGAAGCAAAGCTTTGTAGGGATAATAGTTTGCTTCTTCAAGATTCGTCGAAGTCGGCGATTTTGAAAAACAAAACAGTGAGAAAACGCTGCTTAAAGTAGCTGCGGTGATTCTTGAAGTAAATTGTCTGCTGTTTACAAAAATATTGAAAAGGGATGTTAAGTGTAATCAAATAATTTGCAGGAAAGTCAAATTTTAACATTCAAGAAGAGCAAATAAAGCTTCATAATATATGTTTTAAGTTAGAACTCTGACAAAAGTGATAGAATGCTCTAGGTAGTATTCAAATCTGGATAAAGTTGTACTTAAATCCTGCTGTAATTTGGACTGACAAATCAAATGTTTCTTATACTATACATGGCAATTATTCATTCTATTAGTTGACAATATTAGCTATAGAATTTTCATTTCTCCAATGATAGCATGGCTGAGATTGTTCAATATTTAAAGATTTCCGGTTTCATAATTGGCAGCTCTCTTAAAAAATCAATTATTTTCCTTCATTTATTTCCCTTGATTTAATGACACTCACAACAAGAAGTATGCCGTTATAAGCTTTTTACACTGATTTCACCTTTCCATGTTTGGAAAGATAATAAAACTGAAGCTAACACATTTTCTCAAACATTTTAATTTAAACAGATAGATGTACACGCAATATTAAGATTTGAGGTGACGTTCAGAGATCTATTAGCAAGTTATGCATATCGAAAGTGAATGAAAAACTTCCGCCAGCTAGACATTTACACATGAAACACATACATACGGCGGCGACTAATCCGTTACTACTGAACCAAGGGTACATAAATTTTGTGAATGACTGACATTGTCACTATAAAATATTTTTGGACAATAAAATGAAAATATGTGATATTATGACACCCTGCTATCCTCCATGTCGGAAGATATTTTAAGTTAGAAACATAGAATAACACCGAATTTGACTTTCTTTTCTCCCATTTGCCCCCATGTGGGATAGAGTTTGCCCATAGCGACGCGTCATGTAGGGTCACTGTATCCCACATGCCACCCGCGTGACTTTTGACGTCGGCCGTATAGGCCGTATCTATATTGTGACGTCGTTATTATCCATTGTGACGTCATGATTTTTGCACCAAAAGCGACGACCTCTCAACAAAAACGTCGTTTTAAAACTCTTTTTTTACATTCTAATTCTTATTAAACCGATTAAGGCTAAGGACTACGGTTTATTCTTTTAGAATAAACCATTTTTGAGGGCGCAGAAAACGAATATTCCTTTATTTTTCGAATTCGACAAAGTTGACGATTTCATGATTTCATTGAATTTCAAGAAAGGCCTCTAGAAATGGGAGAAAAACGATCAACCATATGTATGTCATGTGGGATGAGAAAAGCCCACCCTCGGGGTCTGGTTTCTGGTCGGGGAACTCGGCAAGCTTCGTTCCCTGACCAGAAACCAGACCCCTCGGGTGGGCTTTTCTCATCCCACATGACAGCATATGGTTGATAGTTATATTCTTCAAGGCCTTGGTGGTGTTGCTAGCAAACAGGAGATGCTTACTCTCCCCGGGGGCCTGATCTTATCTCCATTTGAGGATACAATTTTGCTTCTTTGCAGAATGTTCAAGCAGATTGTATTATTTGAATCTACATGGTAAGAAGTTTTTGTAAAATGGAAACTCATTATAGGTGGCGCTGTTAAAATTAACGCTACACATGTAAACTGCTAATAATCTAACTCCCTACTAATGAATTTGAAAAGTTTGAAATAGACAAACAAATAACTAACATAATGTTTAAGTTGATTGTTTTATTTGCTGTGGAATTTTTTTAAAATAATATTTTGTATCATTGCTTGTGGATTCCACAAGATTCCACAAATAGCAGATTTCACAAGATATTATTAGGTTTGCATCTTTTGGGGTCGAAGGAATGGCATTTTCAATTAAATTAAAGTGAACATCAATTTCTTTGTCGAATTTATTCAGGGTTTAGCTGCTTCCAATCAATTTTTGTAATTTTCTTGTTCTAGATTCTCATACCACGGCCATTGAGCGAAACTTCCCTGGATATTTAAACGAAGAGAAAACTTTAGATGAGCATAATGTTTTCTTTTTGTCCGGTTTACTTGGTTGCTATAACTTGCATCATATGTGTAGCATGATTCATTTTCTGAGTAGCAACATCCCTTCATCGCCTGCTTATGGCGTGTTCATATCTCAGTTGATACGCTATGCCAGAGCAAGTACCAATTATATACGGATTTTGTTCTGAGAGCTAGGCGTCTTTCAGATAAGCTTCTCAGTCTGGGATATGTTTGTGACTGACTAACATCGTCACTGAGGAAGTTCTACGGTCGATATGGGGAACTCGTCATACACTATGATGTCCCACTCTTCAGAATGGTGGATGATATTCTGTCATAGACCATTTGAACCATCAAACCAAAGATTGTTCTCTTTGTCTTCCGAACTGGAAATAACCGGATGTGACAGTTCTACTGAATTGAAGCGGCGGGTGTTGCATGCAAGCAGGAGATGCTTGCTCTTCTCGGGCACCTGTTCTCACTCCCATATCGGGAGTACGCTTCTTTTTATATGGTGGATGTTTTGTTTGTTTTATCCTGATTTTGTATGACTTCGTTTTCTGATTTTCTGAATTATCGATTTTGTGCTGTATACAGGGATATGGTCATTATCCATATTTGTCATCATGTAATATTTGAATATGTTTGAACTGTACCAATTAGCATGGCAACGCTTTTAAAGCACAATCTACAATGCATTCCGTACTTACACTGGGCTCTTTTTCATTAGATTAAGTGGTCGTTCGTGTTTCTGTCTGTTTGTCCTAATTTCTTTTATCGTGAGTATATGTAATAAAGAATTTGTAAGCCTTGTTGTTGTGAGTTTTATGTATGATTCTCGTTCATTAATACATGTTTGTCAATCAATACTTTCATTCTGTAATCACTTGAATTCAATACTTCAGATATTTGCTGTGCTTTGCATGTAGATAATTCCCCAGTTAACAGATGTCTAATTCACGCACATATCTGTAATTATGCAGATGTTCCTCTCGATTCTGTGTAGAAAAAAAAATCAATTTTCACACATTTTTTTTCAAAAAGACTCTCAGAAAGCCAGTATTATCATTGCTAGTTGATGATAAGGATCTTGCCAAAACTGTTAATTCTTGTTTTAATGTTGCAGTATGACAAATTCATTCATTTTTAGCTCACCTGAGCCAAAGGCTCAAAGTGAGCTATTTTCATACCGGATTGTCCGGCGTCCATCGTCCGTCCGTCCGTCCGTCCGTTAACTTTTCACATTTTCATCTTCACCTCTGAAACCGCTTGGAGGATTCTGATGAAACTTGGTACTGTTTCATATGGTGGAGGTTTTTGTTTGTTTGCTTTGGTTCCTGTTGTATGATTTTGTATGCCTTCGGTTTCTGATTTTCTGAATTATCGATTTTGTGCTGTATACAGGGATATGGTCATTATCCATATTTGTCATCATGTAATATTTGAATATGTTTGAACTGTACCAATTAGCATGACAACGCTTTTAAAGCACAATCTACAATGCATTCCGTACGTGCACTGGGCTCTTTTTCATTAGATTAAGTGGTCGTTCGTGTTTCTGTCTGTTTGTCCTAATTTCTTTTATCGTGAGTATATGTAATAAAGAATTTGTAAGCCTTGTTGTTGTGAGTTTTATGTATGATTCTCGTTCATTAATACATGTTTGTCAATCAATACTTTCATTCTGTAATCACTTGAATTCAATACTTCAGATATTTGCTGTGCTTTGCATGTAGATAATTCCCCAGTTAACAGATGTCTAATTCACGCACATATCTGTAATTATGCAGATGTTCCTCTCGATTCTGTGTAGAAAAAAAAAATCAATTTTCACACATTTTTTTTTCAAAAAGACTCTCAGAAAGCCAGTATTATCATTGCTAGTTGATAATAAGGATCTTGCCAAAACTGTTAATTCTTGTTTCAATGTTGCAGTATGACAAATTCATTCATTTTTTCATGTCTAGTTCACTTTATTTTCTAATATTATCTAATTCTCGGGCGCAGTTATGCATCCGTAGACGTCAAACCTCAAACTGGGTTTGTTTTGCCATGTCATAGGGTAAATTCTTATAGCAGCTGTATACAAGTATGGTTCAAAATGTGTTAGTACTAATGTATTCTGATCTGTGTTTCCAGTCGACATCTGAAAAAATAAAACATCCACAGATATTCTCATTTTATCAAAATCTTTCTTTACAACAGAGGCCATAAATTACATACAAGGTATAACATTTCTAACACTCAAATGTCTTGTATACTAAAAAGATGAAATGTGCATACGAAACCAGTCAAAATACAAAACAACACTAAACGAGCAAAGGACTCTACAAAGGAGAAGCAGTGAATCATTGGGGATGAAATCAGGTGCTCTGGAAGGGTAAACATCTCTTGCTTGCAATCAACCCTTGTTTAGAAACTGCAAAAAAAGCTGAAAGAAAAATGCAATTCCCCACTAGATCAATGCTAGGATGCTCATTGAAACTCATTAAAAATTTCGTTACAGAGAAGTAAATGTATTTGGACACATAAAAATTAGTTGAATGACATCATCAGGGACTAATATTCTACGTCAGCTATACCTATTTCATATGTAAAACTGGTGTAGTAAGTGTTTTAAATATATTTTCAGTGACATTGTCGCCATAGCACTTTCTATATAAACATAACCTCAGACAGTGCAGGTTTTATAGAAATTGTTTGTTTTCATTTTCGTGAGTCAACATCGACGGCGAGTGCGGCTAGCCAAACAGGGGATGCTTACTCCTCCCGGGCATCTGGTCCCACCAGCTTGCTAGGGGTCCGTCGATGTTCAGTTTAGTGCTCTATCGTGATTGCTGCTGCTGAGATTGTCGTCAGGATATTCTTTATCTCATTTGTGTCACACTTATGCCCTTTGTCGTGCGGAGTTTGTGAAATAATTCTCCGCGAGGGGTTTGATAGGAAGTCTTTTCATTGTATTTTCCCCGACATGGTAACCATGACACATTTTATATAGACATAACCTCAGACAGTGCATGTTATGTAGATACTGTTTTCATTTTCGTGAATATCGACGGCAGATGCGGATAGCCAAGCAGTAGAACCACATTGTGTCCTCAGCAGTGTTTCATGTTTCTAGTCAACAGGGGATGCTTACTCCTCCCGGGCACCTGGTCCCACCTCTAGCTTGCTAGGGGTCCATCGATGCTCAATTTAGTGCTGTACTATGAGTGCATTTGAGATTGTCGTTATTATCTTCCCTATCCCATTTGTCCCTTTATTGTCTCTTGCTGTGTATGTCTTCTATGTATTTTCACTTGGGGTGCGTCGGTGTTTTGCTGTAGGTGCTAAAACCGAGTCCTGCTTGAGATCGTCTCCTTCCTTTTTCCCTAAACCGATTTTATTTATTGTCCAGACCATGACCTTCAAACTGGATATATTTCTTTTTATATTTACGTTTAATAAGTAATAAGGAGTTCCCGAGGGCACATCATGTAGCCAAGTTCGATCAACCTCGGTTGATCGTTTCTTCAACGCATTCGAAAATTTCTGTTATCAAAATTTCTTGAAATTTCTTAAATGTGGGTCCTGTAGCGTCATATCCCACCCATCCTGCTATGTCTTTCGGAACTTTTTTGACATTATAACTTTCACACTCTTTGGGCATATCGCATTCTTCAGATTGAGGATCACTGACGAGGGTTAATACCCGAAACGTGCATGTTTGGTTCATGCTGCAAATTTATCTGTTATTAAATGATGCTTTTGAATTTGAAGACGTTTAACATATGCACTTCTTCCTACAAAATCTTTTGGTTGATTCTAATGTTTTTACATTGAACGGATAAAAATACAGCTGGATAATCCATTATGCTACATTCGTTAAGTGAATTATCTTTTATATATATGTTCTTCCGTGATAATCTTGTTGTTGTCTTTAGAGGCGTCTTGCACTTCTTTTTCTTGTTTTTAAGAACTAATTACCGACCCATGAACCACTTGTGCGCAGCGTTCCACCCTCGTAGTCCACTGTATATGTTCTGAAAGTCTTCACGTATTCCTCCTCGTCGTGTCGACCTTTAATTCCGATTCCCATAATGTACCGTTTTTCTGGAAATGTGGCCTGGAATATAAAGAAAGGATTTTTTAAAAATCGTTGTCGAAGAAAATAAATCTTTATATCAGAGAATTTTTTGTCTGTGTAACCTTGGTGACGTTAACATACTTTGTCGTGAATGTGATCATGTCGTTGCATAAATTCTACTTTAAGGAGGGCTTGAACACCAAGATGGCGGCGGCATTATTTGTTTACTTACTTCCTAGGAAAAATACAATCTTAACTTCCTTAAAGCATTTGATAAGCTGGTTAGTATTTACATTTGAGTATCCTGATGTAGTTTGAATAACTTATTGCGTCATTTGAAGAAATTATGGCGATTGTCGAAATTGTGGATTTTGGGAGTTTTATCCATGAGCAAACCACAACGTCATTTCGATGTTATCGGGCAAAATAACGTCACAAACCTTAGCAATCAAAATGCAATAAAAACCTTAATACCAAACGTATCGCATTGAAACTTTGCATGTATAAAATAGAAAATTCAATCTTCATCACAGTGAGTTCGTTAACAAATTAACATTACAGGAAAACGGATGTCACTTCATTGAAAATGGACGATTTTCGAAAGACAAATTGGAAGATATAAAGCTTTGTAATATTTCAATCCTTAATTCAATTTTTCTCATTTAATCATGAAATCATCTCTGCACATTGTTGATAATTTTTTTAGTTTTTGACAAAGATTCATCCACAGGATTTCTAATAATTAGTTACTAACTACAGTCAATTGGCTCGAAATTGCAATTTTTGAGCGACAGTGTCATTTTTGATTCCAGTATCATGCCTTTGTTTATAACACAATTCATCTCATCTTCTCCATATGCAAGTGCACTACATTTATGATGATTTTGGATGTTAAATCACAATTAATTTCCCATAGCTTTACGAGAACTGGAATGACACTTTCAATATTATGACGTCATCAAGAAATTCACGAAAACGTCGATTAATACATATTTCAAAGTCTCGTCGAAAATTTTCCTTTGGATAGAATCACATGTAAGTTTGTATTATCATGGACAGACAAGAAATATATAATTTCAGAAATTTTGAGAAAAATTGAATTTGGCGTCCAAGTGTTTAATACCTCCTTCAAACATAAGCACTACTGTCCGCGCGGCTCACTTTGGAAACTGAATAAACGCGATTATGACTACTTTATGATGCAAAAATTTAAATGAAGTTGATACCATTCAACAGATCTCGCTTAGTCGTAAATTTTGATATATGTTATATGATAGTGAATACACCAAATCAAACTATATAGACAAAACAAGTTTTAGATGGGTCATTTCCCATGCTAATTTTTCCCGTGACGTCGTGACGCTCTCCATAGGCTCAATGTTAAACTCGGCGACGTCATGCAAAAATTTAACATTGAAAACCCCTTATCTAAAACTTATTTTGTCCGTATAATATGATTGCTTGTTGCACGGTCTACCTTGTAGACGGTAATCAACACCTTTCCAGACAGTGCAATATTTTTCATTGTGAAACAATGATTGAATTAATGATTGAACTAATCATTGAAGGATCAACTGAGCCGTTAACTGTCCTGAACTGACCTGACGTCCAAAGCCTCCCGTTTTGAAAATACAACACAACAACAACAACAAAAAAAGACAGGAATCTCTAAAATGGCATTTCATAATAGGAATTAAGAAAAAAATCCCGCAATTTACAGGTTGAACTACTTTTTTTCAATGTCACGGACGTATCTAGATTTTTCCCTTATAACGTTGATTCAGCCCGTTAGGGAAAGGAGTCCAGCCAATGATTTTGAGAGAAAATACATAGAAACGGGAAATGTTGTGTTTTTTTTTATTTTATTTTAACAAATTCCAGGGGGAGATTCCTGACTCATAGCCCGCTCTAGATAGATCCGCTTTTTGTA